>OY743183.1:50423465-50965965 GCA_963555705.1 Ligustrum vulgare | reverse complement strand
TTGCATGTAACCATATTTTTAGTATATTGTGAAAGGAAATTTGAGTTGGAGTTAGTAGTATTCTGCAAGCAAATTAATTAAAAATAGTTTAAATAGTGTTCTGCAAAATTTCAAACAGAACGTGTTTTCCAGCTTTTCATTTTCAAAAACAGTTTTCAGAAATGACAAACCAAACGCGTTTTCAGCAAATTTGAAAACAAAAATGAAAACACAAAACATTTTCGAAAATGAAAATACAAAATAAAATACAAACAGAACGCCACCTTAGTATCCAGAATTCCCAATTTTGATAATACAATCCCTTTCGTTGAATAAAACAAGCAAATTCAAGAGGGAAAGTTCCAAGCCCAGAAACAGATTGAGAAACTATAGATAATTTAATGGCTTTAGGTAAAAGAAGGAAAATTGCATCCGCCGTTCTTTCCCATGTTTCAATCTTGTACAAGCCACAACCAACCAATGCCCTTAGGAGAGTCAGAATATGGGCACCTCGAATGCTAAACGACAACCTAGCCAAGACGGAACAAAGTCCCGAACCGAGTCCCAGCGTGTCTTGTTAGGAATTATGTTGGCAACAACAACAGTGGCAATTCCTTTCTATGGAAGGATGGGTGGAGGAAGAATGGGTAAATAATGAATGGGTGTTGACAGCAAAAAAATTTTTGAATGGTGCGAGAATGGGTGGAAGTAGAGGTGTCAATTCGGGTGGTCCGGGTCCGGTCGGCCCGTCAATAAAAAGCCCGGTAACGGCCCGCTTGAAAAAAAGCCCGCCCGCTACGGGTTACGAACCGGTTACTGATCAGCCCGCAAATTTTGAACAACAACCCAGGCCCGCCCGCTGGCCCATCCAGGTCGAGCCCATACGGGTCGCAGTTTGTTCTGATTTGGCTCGTATGAATAAAAATATAGATTTTTTCATAATTATAGCAAATTTTTTGTCAAATTTCTAAATACAAAATGATTAAAATGATAAATTCATATTTATACCATAAAATATTTACATAGAATTTAAAATCATAGTTTATGTTATATGACTTACTTCTAAATTTGTAAATTTAAATAAAACATAAATAAATAACAATTAAGTAATAAATGTATTTTTAATTACTATTATAAAAAAAGTTACTTTTTTAGCTATTAGGGAGAAAAAAATAAGATTTTACTTTAAAAATTGTATTAGAGTTTCTAGAAGAAGAGAGATTTTCAATGTTACCATATTTAATAAAACAATTTATTTTTATTTTTATTTTTTTTATGGGCCAGCGGGTTAACCGTGGCCCGCGAAGGTTTGACCCGCAAAATCCGCGGTTCACAACTTCTTGACCCGTGAACCGCCCGCATGGGTCACGGGTCGGCCCGCGGTCCCGGGTCAATCCGGGCTGGTTTTCACGGGTCTGGTCGGCCCGTCCGTCTTGACACCTCTAGGTGGAAGTTGGAGAGGAAGGATGGGTGGAGGAAGACGCGTAACGAAAAGCAATTTTGGGATGTGATGTACAATAATAATGTGATTTTTTTTTTCTTTTCATTTTTTTGTTTTTATTGGATTAAGGTTATGATTGTAAATTTCTTGTGGTGTATGTATTAAAAACATACTATTTTAAATGTATTGTGAATAAAATGAGGTGTAGTAATTAAAATTTATGGTGGTAATAAAATCACCCATATGTCAAATAAGGTTCCTCAAGAATCATATATTTTGACACTTCGTTCGGCGGCTTTTAAGCCATAATGTATTTTGGTTTATTTGACTTTTTGATTTTAAGGTAAAATGTGTAGTTAAAAATTGAAGAAAGAAAATATGTGTGATTAAAAAGTTGTATGAAAAATTGTATAATTTAAAAATTATAATCATTACCCAAAAAAAAATTCCTCTTACCGAGCGTTCCGTGATATGTTACAATTGATATGGGTGGTCATATTTTTAGACTAGAAAACAAAACCCTAATTTTAGCTGGCTCAAAATGTTAGCCCTTATTCTCTTTGCTGTTTTGAGGTCGTTTTCTAGTTTTTATTTTCGAAAATACTAAAAACGCGTTCTCTTTCTCATTTTCGAAAACGCATTTTGGAAAACAAAAAAAAAAAAAAAAAAAAAATTGTACACAAAACACGGAAAACGAGTTTTGAGATTTTTTTTTTTTTTAATTAAGAATTATCGTAACTTGGAATTAAGCTTAATATAAAGTTTTTTTTTTTAAAGAATTATCCTAACTTGGAACTAAGTTTAATATAATTTTTTTATTTTTATTGAATTAACCTAATTTGGAACTAAGCCTAAATAATTTTTTTTTTTTTTGAATTATCCTAACTTAGAACTAAGCTTAAATAAAGTTTTGTTGATTTCAATATCAACATTAAAAAAAAAATTAAGTGAAAATTCTTGTTGTTATATTTCAAAAAATGCCTTGATAAATGGACTCTGGTGGTTTTGAAATAACTGGCATTTTCTGAATTTTAATAGAACTAGAGCTTCCTAAAATCTCGAACCTAATCAAGCTGTGTTAATATAGACTCTTAATGCTCACATTAGTGTATTGCATGTAACCATGTTTTCAGTGTATTGTGAAAGGAAATTTAAGTTTGAGTCAGTAGTATTCTGCAAGCGAATTAATTAAAAATAATTTAAATAGTATTCTGCAAAATTTCATACAGAACGTGTTTTCCAGCTTTTCATTTTCTAAAACAGTTTTTAGAAATGACAAATCAAACGCGTTTTCAGCAAATTTGAAAACAAAAATAAAAACATGAAACATTTTCGAAAATACAAACAGAACGCCACCTTAGTATCCAGAATTCCCAATTTTGATAATACAATCCCTTTTATTGATAGAGACCCTGAACTTTTTTCAATCATACTGTCCCTCCTTAGAAGTGGGAATCTTCCCTAAAAAGCTAAGGTCCTGTTCTCTTTACTGTTTTGAGGTCGTTTTCTGTTTTTATTTTCGAAAACACTAAAAACGTGTTCTCTTTACGGAGTATGAATCATTACATATTGCTCAAGGCACTAAAACCACTCCATTTGATTGATCACTGCAAAGAAAATCCACTATATCGACTCAATTCACAGCCATTGATTCATTATTAGTGGTCGTGGTCGCAAACTTTTCTAGATTACAAATTTTAGATCTTGTAATAATGGTTTTGTTAAACAGACTTTGAATTGGGAGAATGTCAAGAGATCTGGTTCTGCTGTGCAAGTTGTTGTTATTCACAAGTTATAAAGTTATAAGCCCCGTAAACTTACAAGCCTAGTTAAAACAGTTGGGTCATGCTACGGGCTAAGCAGGGAGCTGCGCTACGACCGATCTGAATATTTATGAGCTCATTATTTGGCATTTGCAGGAGCGACCTCAATGTCAGTTCGATGGAATTGGAATTGACTAGACACCAGTGGCGGAACTAGGATATATAAACGTAGTAGGCAAGATAAAAAAATAAGGGGTGGAGGGCCCTCCCGGGGGTTCGTCCCCAAATATTTTATTTTTTTTAAGTAAAAAATAAGAATAATTTAGACTTCAAATTCGTAAATATAACAAAATAATTATACTTAAATGTCAATATTTAAGAGCTAAAAAAGCTCAACAAATTGAGATGTAGTGACGCATCCTCCTGCTCCCCACACGATAAAATTTATCAACGATGACATCCGTATCAATTCCAAGAGCAATTTTCCTCTCAATATAGATGACCATGGAATTTGATAGAAATCCATTCTCCATTTTATTGCGAAGCGAGGTTTTAATAAGTTTCATTACTGAAAAAGCTCGTTCAGTTGTTTCTGTAGAAACTGGAAGAGTCAACACCAAACGAATCAACCTATCAATCAAAAAATAATGACGATGCTTCTTTGTTTCAACCAACATCTAACATAACTTAGGAAGAGAATCAATATTCTGGAACAAATACCATCTATAGAGAAAGATTTAAACCCATCGATAGGATTCAAAGCCTCACACAACTGACGAATTTCCATGGTTGTCTCTGTGAATCTACAATTCAATTCTGTCAACTGAAAATCTATCACGGCATTGAATATTTGAAAGTGATAATAGTCTTCAGCTGTGATATTATTTTGTTGTTGATAAGAACGTCTTGTACCTTCCATATAACGATCATCTAATTGAGGCACAACAATATCATTACTTGTACAAAAATCCACCACCCTCTGAAGAAAATCCTCTCAATGCTCATTTCGCATATTGACGCGATCCCGGTCGGGGAATCTCGTCGAACACGCGGAATAACGATATTTAAAACCCTAGGAAAGATCTAAATCAGATCTGACACGAAAATAACAAGAATTAAAATACTGGAAAGATAAAATTGACGATAGGACCTTGACCCAAGATTCACGACGCAATTAATTGACGATGCGGAATCGAGATCCAAGGTTTTCGAAACACCACAAGGACTTGTCAATTTCCTTGATAAGTACAAATATTTTCACAATATTTGATAAGTCGGATTTGTTCTTGAAGAACACAAAAGGGACTCCTCAACCTTTTAATTGGAGAAAACTCTCTCAACTTTATTAATCTCAAAACTCAAACTTAACTGTTTACAATGAATTGAAAAAGCGTATAAATAAGCAAAATAACCTAGCAACTAATTTACTCAAAATAGAATTCTAATTATACTAAAATTCTAAACTAGGAAAATAACCAAAAACTAAAAAAGGAATAAAATAATTAAAAATCCGGAAAATCTGGCGCAACTTGTTTACGGCCGTGACGAAACCTCTTACGGCCGTAAAGGCCTTTCTGATTAAAATTGTGATATTAGTTACGGCCGTGACGAATTTCTTACGGCCGTGACGTTTCCCTTTTTTGAATGTTACGGCCGTAACTTCCAAGCTTACGGCCGTAAGCGTCGTTCTGCAGAATTTCTTCTTTTTTCTTCGACAATTGATTACGGTCGTGATAACATGATTTACGGCCGTGAATATATGTGTTACGGCCGTGAAGGTCCTCTTTTACGGCCGTAATGGAATTTCTGCCCAAATTACTTCGACCCCTTGATTCGGCTTGATCCGTCCCCCTTCTCGGCTCGACCTCAACATGGAACTTACTCCGTTTTGCACGTAGGTCACTATCATATTTCCGATGGCTCGACTTCGCCCTTCGATGCCTTGTCCGGATCACATCACATATTGTTAAGAAGCATCTTTGTAGGTGAAACAAAATGTATTGCATTCAAAACATCTTGATCTTTCATTTGCAACGCTTGAAGTAATAAATCAGTCTTTCCCGAAACATCATGCATCAACAACAAAATAAATGTAAAGTCAAACCTTCTCATAGTGTTGCGCAGACTTTTAGCCTCTCCTCGTATATTGCTGGTTGATCCACTTACAATGAGATCTTCAAGAAGTGTACAAGTTGAACCAAACATCTCAATCAATCTCTTCACAGAGAAAAAATTTGAACTCCAATGAGTAACTCCAGCTCGTTGCAAAGTACAAATTTGATTAACCCCAGTACCAGTCACTACTTCTCCTGATGCTATCAAGTCATCAATTTCATCCAATCGAATTGATTTCAATTGGGAATGATGCTTAGAAGAAGCACTAACAAAGTTAACAATGGAACTTAAAGTTTGAAAAAATAGATACACATCTTGTACCTCTTTTGCTACAGTAACTAAAGCAAGTTGTAGTCGGTGAGCGAAGCAATAAATATAATAAGCAGATGGACATTCTTTAAGAAATAAAGCTTGTAATCCATTCCACTCACCTCTCATGTTGCTAGCACCATCATTTCTTTGGCCGTGTAGATCTTTTAGCAAGAGATTGTATTGGTTTAATACATTACATATTTCTTTTTTCAAGGTCAATGCATTGGTGTCTACAACGTTCATAATTTCAAAAAAAAATTCTCTAACAAATCCATAACTATCAACATATCTCAAAATAATATCCATTTGTTCCTTGTGTGATTCATCCACTGCTTGATTAACGAGAATACAAAATTTGGCATCACCAATTTCATCACGGATCTTGAGTGGCACACAATCAGCAATAATCTGTAATATTTCCTTCTGAATTTTTTGTGATGTGTAGTTGACATTCTTAGCTGCATTTTCTAGAACAACCGCATCAATTTCTCTTTTTGCTCTTCCTTGCAACTTGAGTATTTCAATGTAATTTCCACGATTTAAAGAGTCAACCAATTCATCATGACCTCTAAAAGCCAATTGTTGCAATGCTAGCTGCTTCACGGTTTCTACAGCAGTTTGTACACACAGGCGATGATCCTTAGCTTCTTTTGAACTCAGTTGTTCCAGCATTCTGTCAATATGTTGAGGTAGGTTTTTCAAGTTATCCAACTTTTGCATAGAAAACGCATGTACTGAATTACCATTCCCTTCATGCCTTTTGAATGCACAAGTATTAGAGTTGACTCTCTTCCAATCCTGAACCCCAATACTGTAAATGTATCGCGTTGACTGGTAGTACCTTCAAACACATAACATGGGAAATAGAATGCACTTTCCTTCTCTATGGAAAACTCAACCCAAGGCCATTTTTTGAACCAAGATTACTGAAATCGACGATTTTGATTCCCAAATCTAACGTAAGGATAATCATAAATAGGTTGAAATTGTCCCATTTCGACATATGCTCTTTGAATCTCATCTTGATTATGGACTGGATACTGAGATATTGGAATGCTTTTTCCAGGATATCGTTCATAATATATAGTATCACTTTGCAATGTCTCAACAGGACATTCATTCTCAGGTATTGGTCTTTTGCTTGAAATAGGAGTTTCTTAGGGAACATTTGGAGTGTTTGATGATCCAACATCATATTTCTTATTAAAGTAATGAAAAAATTTCTTTTTACCATTCTAATCAATCTACAAGAATATGTATTGTCTAAATTCAATCAAAAAATTCTCATCACAATAATCAAGTGGTAAAATAAATCAATAAATTAACTATAAACTATCACAATTCACAAAAAAAAAAAAAAACTAAGTAAGCCCTTTATTAATAAAAAAAATTACCTACTAGTCTACCAATCTACCACAAGAAATTCTAGATAAACCCTTTCTATAATAAATAAATTAACTACCACAAAAATCCCTAATTCTAAATAAGCCCTAAATAAATAAAATGAATTAATCAACAAATTCAACCCTCAAAAAAATTAATAACCAATAATTAAACTACCAAATTAAGAAATAACAAAAACAAAATGTAACATAATCAGATTTTAAGTAATTAAAAGTATAAGTTTTGGTTCAGACTCCAGTGACTTACCAGTCGGCGATGTGCGACTTGCGAGAACTGACCAGTAGGCAGTAACAGCAATAGCAAGACAGCGAACCAGCGACCAGGGCGGCAAGAAAGGGGTAGAACACCGGAATCAGAGAGCTCATAGGTGGTCGGCGGCCGCAGCGGTTGCAGCCTAAAGTTGAACAATAGTCACGATGCAGAGAACCAAAGGAATTATAGCAGATCGGGCACTACTTTGTTGTGAACTTGATATGGATTGGGTCAAGGTTTTGTGATTGATTTGTAGTATTTTTGTGGCCCTTTGGGCTTATTCAGTTGGATTGGACCATGCATGGAGCTGGAGGAAGAAGAGCTTCTGGTGGGCTAAGCTTTGGGCACCCATATAAACTTCAAGCTTTTCAAAAATCCATAGTGGGCTTCAGCAGACTGAAGCCCAAGAACAGTTCCGCCCGTGCTAGACATTTTCACATCATGATCGGACTTGACTCACATTCTCCAAAGCATTCAAGACAATGCAAGTGAATCTCCTTGAGCCTCAAAATATGGAAAAATCATCAAGCTCCTCACGGATGACAGCCAGTCCTATCTGAGTCTCAAGTTCTTCACAGATGACGACTAGTCGCATCAAAGTCAGAGAAGCCCACCACAAGTTAAAAATGACATGTTCGGCTATTCCAATTAATGGAATAAAATACAAAATTTAATTTACACAATTTCTCTTACCACTTTTTAATCATATACATTTTCTCTCTCCAATTTTTAATCACACATCATACCTAAAAAATACAAATAAATCAACCAAATAATTCAAATTCCATTTTCACGGCCATCGAACAGGACGCTAAATATAGCAACTAATCATCATTATCTCTTTAGGAAAAGGGAAAGTTACCTTTTTTGTTCATAAAATCATCTATGTTGACCGTTCAGCTGTCATTTTTTTTTTTTTGGGTATTTTCTAGCTAAGATGTATGGTTGAAAATTGGAGAAAGGAAACTTGTTTGATTAAAAAGCAGTGTTCTAAAAAGCTCGCTTACACCTACGCTTAGGCGCGCTTAGGCTTGAAGCTTGGCCTCGCAGCTTCGTCACGCTTCGCACTTTACCTACGCTTTGCTCGAGCATTGCCGTGCTTTTTCCCGCCTAGACGCACTTAAGCTTGATGCTCAATCTCACCATTTCGTCACGTTTTACGCTTTTTAGAACACTGTTAAAAGGTGATTTGAAAAAATGTGTTTTTTATAAATTGATTTATAAATTGTAATCATTACTTAAAAGAACACATTATAAATAAGATACAATAATAGAAGGGTGCATGTTCACGTGAACATGTGTCTGAATTGAGCAACATATTGTGCCCGATTCGAGCAACAGATCATTGTTCATAGAAGATACATGAGAAATGGACAAAATACTAGGAGATACGCTTCCAAACACAATCTCTTTTAAATATATTTAAAAAATCCCTTCAGGTCGAACAAAAAGTCCCGCCCCATCTCGAGTTACAATCCTCAATTATTTCACTGTATTTTCTGTACATTTTCCTTTATAAGTTGGCAAGAGAAATACCATTGTTTATGTGTCATTTTTTTTACGTCAACACAAGTCATTGGAATATTGGGCGGATCCATACTGGGCCACGTGACCCAGTAAATTTTTGGTATAATAATAATAATAATAATAATAATAATAATTATTATTATTATTATTATTATTATTATTATTATTATTATTATTATTATTATTAAACTAAATACAATGCATTTCCTTAATTAATTAAAATGATTAGTTCATTTGACACTTCATCGACTTTGGTTTACTGTCGTTTCATGAATTAATGAATTTTTAATGATACTCCCTCTATCTCACTAAGATATGCTCACTTTTATTTTTACACGGATTAAGAAAATATAATTAATTTATATTAGAACTATAAATTTACCTACATTGTATCTAATATACCCCTACATTAAATAATGAGTTGTTCATATTTGTTGATAATAATGCATATTAAATTGGGGTATATTAGAAAATAAAGACATTAATATACTCTCAATAAGGAAAGTGATCTATAATTTTGGACAAATAAAAAGGGAAAACGAGTCTATCTTTATGGGACGAATGGAGTAATAATTTATGATTTGTGAGAGTTGAAGGCTGAATAAGTGAATTTTAATTAATGATTTATGATTTACGAATTATGAATTTATGATTATGAATCTATAAGAAGGCTGACTTTGTGAATTTATGATTTCAAGTGTTAAATTTGCAATATGTGATGATTGGTAATTGTAGAATATTTGTTTACAATTGTTTATTTAGTGGCTTGTATCAGTTATGTATAAATATTTTAAACTTAAATTTACGTTTTCGAAAAGCTCATCCTAAAAAAATTTGGGGGCAGAATCCCCGTAAAGTCTATAGTGAAAAACACAAATTCATCTTTGTGCTCCACTACTATAAGATGTTTACGTCGGCCACTGATTGGAGTGTCACTATAGTACTTATTCACTAGCTTTGAATCCATCCGGAGAAGTTCAAATTATATAATTTTATATGATGAATTAGAAAAGATGGAAATGAAAATTGTATTGATAGAATTGTGTAGAATGTCTTTTTTATTACAGTGATAATAAACTCATTTTATAGAAGGAATTCTTAACAACTAAAAACTAACCAATTGACAACTAACAACTAAACAAATTAATTATTTATAATACTCTCTAATTTGATACAAACCACGAACACAAGCCCGCACAAAGATTCGTTGATAATTAAAGGAGAACCGATGACTCGATTGCAAACAAAGAGGGCCAACGAAGCAATGGACGAGCTAGTACAAGAAATAATGGCCAAAACAATGTTCGTGTCATCAAAAGAAGCAAGTTCCATTTTGGGACCGAGCCAAAACGACGAGTGGATCAACCTCATTCAAGCCGTCGAAGAAAATTGTAAAGTTTCAAAATTCACGGCCATAACCCATAATTCTTACGTCCGTGAAGAGCCCACTATTGAAAACTGAGAATTTGAAAGAAGTTGGACTTACGACCGTAATACACATTGTCACGGCCGTAATGCAGCCTCGGGTAAAATTAAGATTTTCAGAAATATGACTTACAGCTGTAAATAAAGTCTCACGGCCGTAACTGTGAAACAGAAAGCTTCTTACGGCCGTAAAGGAAGGAGTCACAGCCGTAAAAGTCAATATCTGTAATTTTAGGATTTTATTTCTTTCCTTATTTTTAGGAGTTTATTACATAGTATAATTAAAACTCTTTAGCCAGGTTTTTGACCCTATTTATAGGGATATAATTTTCATTATTAAGCAGACAACTTTGATATTATAATTGAGAGGCTATTTTGCTTTCACAATCTTATTCTTCGTTGAATAAAATTCGAACTTGCGAATTATTCTTGTTAGTTCAAATCTCAGTGAGAAATAATATTGCTTGTGATCAAGAAGTCAATATATCCTTATGATTGTATTGGTTGTTTGGTTCAATTAATTTTAATTGGATCCATAAATCGTGATTTCTTGGGGTTCTTGGGTCAATTCAATATTTTGTGAGTTGCGTAGCTACAATTGCTACGTGGTTTGTATCATTGGTATCAGAGCTTAGGCTCCAAAAATCAAGATTATATCTTTATTTTTTTTCTTGAGTTTTTCTTAAATCTTGTTCTTCGTATTCTTCCAGTTCTTGAGTCTTTGATCCAAAAATAAAATAAAATTCATCAAGTCCAAGAAAAGAGTTGTTATTTGATTTCAAGAATTATCTTCTTGAATCAATCTTAGTTCCGATAAAAATATCAAGTCCTTTATAGAGTCAAATTCCATTCTCTCAAGGTCTTCTTCGAGTTTTCCAACAAATTCATAAATTCTCGCTCATACTTGATTTGAATCATTCGGGCTTAAACTTGTTTGAGTTCGGGTTCGTTCTTTGAAACAATTGGGGTGAAAGCCATTGAGTGGAAAAAGACAGAGATGTGAGATCAATAGAGGGTAAAAGCCAAAAAATTGAGTGATACACGAGCGAAATACACGTGAGGCATATATTACTTAGTTTTAGAATGTCAAAAAATTCTACTACAGCAAAGAACGGCGATCAAGTCAACATGGTGGAAGAGTTGGTACAACGCTTTGAGAAAATGCTTGGGGATATGTCAAGCAGGATTGAAAGGTTAGAACGGCTTAGGGAAGAGCCCAATGTGCGGAGACAAGTGGGGCGAGGCCATAGGATAGAGATGGAGGAAGAAGATGAATTTGATGGGTATGATGATGGGGCACTTATGGATTGAGAGGTTAGGCATGAACGACGAGATAGAGAGTTTGTTGGGGATCGACAGGATCGTGGCATGAATAATATCAAAACAACTATTCCTTCCTTTAAGGGTCGGAGTGATCTGGAACAATACTTAGAATGGGAGAAAAGGATTGAGTTGATATTCGATTGCTACAGCTATACGTAGGAGAAAAAGGTTAAAGTTGCGGTTCTTGAATTCACCGATTATGCACTTACTTGGTTGGATCAATTAGCAACTTTTAGGAGGTGAAATCGTGAGAGACCTATTAGTACATGGGGGTGAATTAAAGGCTGTCATAAGAAAGAGGTTTGTCCCTAGTCAATACCATAGGGAACTTCATCAAAAACTGCAGAGTCTTTACCAAGGTTCTAAGAGTGTTGAAGATTATCATAAGGAGATGGAGATGTTAATGCTTAGAGCCAATGTGGAGGAGGATAAGGAGGCCACTATTGCTCGTTTCTTGAATGGGATGAATAAAGAAATAGCAAATGTGGTCGAGTTGCAACACTATGTGGAGTTAGAAGATATGCTACATATGGCCAGGAAATTGGAGAAGCAATTGAAGAGAAAAGGGACATCTAAGTATCAATCGGGTCCTTCGGGTCCTAATCCTTCTTGGAAGCCGAGGTGGGAAAATAAAGGAGCTAGGGCTGTTTCGAAGGGGAAGATTGAGGTACCCAAGGGAAAGGAGGAGTCTGTAAACAAATTTCCACCCAAAGGGAAGTCTCAACCATCTAGGAGTAGAGATATCCAATGCTTCAAATGCTTGAGAAGAGGACATGTGGCTTCTCAATGCCCTAATAGGCGTGTTATTACCTTGCGAGCAGAGGGGGCTAGGGAAAGTGGGATGGATGAGGAAGACTACAGCGACATGCCCGCTTTGGAGGAAGCTAGTGATAATGAGGAATTGTTATCCGGGGAGCATGGACCATTATTAGTAGCGAGGCGAGCACTTAGTGCTAAAATCAACGTGGATGACGTGGAGCAACAGAAGGAGAACATATTTCATACACGGTGTCGCATCCAAGACAAGGTATGTAGTATGATTATTGACGGTGGTAGTTGTACAAATTTTTCCAGCACCACACTAATTGAGAAGTTAGGATTACCATTGTTGAAACATCCATCACCTTATAGACTTCAATGGTTAAATGATAGTGGCGAGATTAAGGTGAATAGGAGAGTATTAGTGAATTTTTCGATTGGTAGCTATATGGATGAAGTGATGTGTGATGTGGTTTCTATGGAAGCCGGGCACATTTTGTTAGGTAGGCCTTAGCAATATGATAGGAAGGTGACTCATGACGGGTATAAAAATAGATATAATTTTACCAAGGATGGGAGAAAAATCACACTTACACCATTGACACCATCACAAGTTTATGTAGATCAAGTTACATTGAAAAATGATGAAGAACAAAATGTGAGGAAACTTGAAAAAAAAAAGAGTTGAGGCCACAACCTCAGAAAAAGGAGAGGAAAAGAGGATTGGAGCCACGACTCCAGAAAAAGGAGAGGCGAGAGAAAAAAAGAGTGTTGGGGTACATACCTCAGAAAAAGGAGAGGGAGCGAAGAGTGCCAGAAAAGAAAAACCAAGAGTGAGCTTCTATGCCAAAAGTAGTGAAATCAAGAAGGCTTTCTTGGAAAATCGACCAATGGTCCTTTTATTGTACAATGAGTCATTCCTTGCCTTTGATGATGCTAACAAACCCCTCCCTAGTTTGGCTATTTCTCTCTTGCAGGAATTTGATGATGTATTTCTGGAGGATATACCTAGTGGGTTGCCACCCATTCGAGGTATTGAGCATCAGATTGATTTTGTACCTGGAGCAGTTATTCCAAACCGTCCCGCTTATAGGAGTAATCCCGAGGAGACGAAGGAGCTTCCAAAGCAAGTTGAGGAATTGATGAGCAAGGGGTACATAATGGAGAGTATGAGTCCATGTGCCGTACCTGTGTTACTAGTACCAAAGAAGGATGAGACTTGGAGAATATGTGTTGATTGTAGAGCCATCAACAACATAACGGTAAAGTATCGTCATCCTATTCGTAGGTTAGATGATATGTTGGATGAATTACATGGCTCTAGTATATTTAGTAAAATTGATCTTAAGAGTGGTTATCATCAGATTCGAATGAAGGAAGGAGATGAGTGGAAAACTGTTTTTAAAACTAAATATGGCTTATATGAATGGTTAGTTATGCCGTTTGGACTTATTAATGCACCTAGCACATTTATGCGTTTATTGAATCATGTTTTACGTGCATTTATAGGTAAATTCGTTGTAGTTTACTTCGATGATATCTTGATATATAGTAAAACTTTGAATGAGCATGTGGAGCATGTTAGGTGTGTACTTGTGGTTTTGAGACAAGAGCAACTTTTTGCTAATTTTAAAAAGTGTAGTTTTTGCATGGATAAAGTTGTGTTTCTTGACTATGTGGTTAGTGCTAAAGGGATAGAAGTAGATCAAGAGAAAGTCAAAGCTATTAAAGAATGACCAAGACCTAAAAGCATAACTGAGGTTAGAAGTTTTCATGGCTTGGCTAGTTTTTATAGGCGCTTTGTTAAAGATTTTAGCACAATTGTCGCACCACTCACAGAAATTGTTAAAAAAAGTGTAAGGTTTAAATGAGATGTAGAACAGGAGCATGCATTTGAGACTATCAAAAATATGTTGTGTAAATCACTGGTTTTATCACTTTCTAACTTTGACAAGACTTTTGAGATTGAATGTGACGCCTCAGGGCTAGGCATTGGAGCTGTTTTAATGCAGGATCGAAGACCAATAGCTTATTTTAGTGAAAAGCTAAAGGGGGCTGCACTTAATTATCCCACATATGACAAGGAGTTATACTCACTTGTGCGCGCGTTGGAGACATGGCAACATTACTTGTGGCCACTGGAGTTCGTGATATACACTGATCATGAATCCTTGAAGCATTTGAGGGGTCAAGCTAAGCTGAGTAAGAGACATGCAAGGTGGGTAGAGTTCATCGAAACATTTCCCTATGTTATCCGGTACAAACAAGGTAAGGAAAATGTAGCGGCAGATGCATTGTCTCAAAGGTATGTTCTTTTAACTTCTTTGAATGGTAAATTGCTTGGATTTGAATACGTTAAGGACATGTATGCTAATGATCCGGACTTTTCTAGTATTTATGATTCATGTGGTAAAGGGGATGTGGATAGGTTCTTTAAACATGATGAATATTTATTCCGATAAAATAAATTGTGTGTCCCTAGGTGTTCAACGAGGGAGATACTTGTGAGAGAGGCCCATAGTGGAGGTTTAATGGGTCATTTTGGGGTTAAAAAGACCATCGAAATCCTAAGTAAACATTTCTATTGGCCTAAGATGAAGATTGATGTGGTTCGAGTTTGTAATCGATGCATTACTTGCAAGAAGGCAAAATCTAGGATTAAACCCCATGAATTATATATGCCTTTACCCGTCCCTAGTGAACCTTGAGTCGATAGCTCTATGGATTTTGTTTTGGGATTACCTAGGACTAAGAAGGGCAGAGATTCGATTTTTGTGGTAATAGATTGCTTTAGTAAAATGACACATTTCATACCATGCCACAAAACTGATGATGCTACCAACATAGCCGATATTTTCTTTAGGGAAGTCGTGCGCTTACATGGGGTTCCTAGGAGTATAGTCTCGGATAGGGATATTAAATTCCTTAGTCATTTTTGGAGAGTCTTGTGGAACAAACTGGGAACAAAACTACTTTTCTCTACAACTTGTCACCCACAGACCGATGGACAGACCGAGGTAGTAAATAGGACAATGATTCAATTGTTACGCACCATAATCAATAAAAATTTTAAAAATTGGGAAGAGTGTTTACCATTTATTGAATTTGCATATAATAGGACTATACATTCTACTACTTCTTGTTCACCATTTGAAATTGTTTATGGTTTTAATCCGCTAACACCATTGGATTTAATTCCTTTACCTGTGAATGAACGTGGTAGTTTAGATGGAAAGAAAAAGGCTGAGATGGTTAAATCACTCCACGACAAGGTGAGGTTGGCGATTGAAAAGAAAAATGAACATTATGCATCGCAGGCTAACAAATGAAGAAAATGCGTCATATTTGAACCCGGTGATTGGGTTTGGGTACACTTGAGGAAAGAGCGGTTTCCAGAACAACGCAAATCAAAATTACAACCGCGAGGGGATGGTCCATTCCAAGTGATTGAAAGGATCAACAACAATGCCTATAAACTCGATCTTCCTGATGAGTATAATGTTTTAGTTTCATTTAATGTTTCTGATCTATCTCCTTTTGATGTAGGTACAGATTCAAGGTCGAATCCTTTCGAAAGGGGAGGGGATGATGTGATCCAGACCACGAACACAAGCCCGCACAAAGATCCGTTGATAATCAAAGGAGGACCGATGACTCGATTGCAAACAAAGAGGGCCAACGAAGTAATGGACGAGCTAGTACAAGAAACAATGGCCAAAACAATGTTCGTGTCATCAAAAGAAGCAAGTTCCATGTTGGGACCGAGTCAAAACGACGAGTGGATCAACCTCATTCAAGCCGTCGAAGAAAATTGTAAAGTTTCAAAATTCACGGCCATAACCCATAATTCTTACGGCCGTGAAGAGCCCACTGTTGAAAACTAAGAATTTGAAAGAAGTTGGACTTACGATCGTAATACACATTGTCACGGCCGTAATGCAGCCTCGGGTAAAATTAAGATTTTCATAAATATGACTTACGGCCGTAAATAAAGTCTCACAGCCGTAACTGTGAAATAGAAAGCTTCTTACAGCCGTAAAGGAAGGAGTCACGGCCGTAAAAGTCAATATCCGTAATTTTAGGATTTTATTTCTTTCCTTATTTTTAGGAGTTTATTACATAGTATAATTAAAACTCTTTAGCCAGGTTTTTGACCCTATTTATAGGGATGTAATTTTCATTATTAAGCAGACAACTTTGATATTATAATTGAGAGACTATTTTGCTTTCACAATCTTATTCTTCATTGAATAAAATTCGAACTTGCGAATTATTCTTGTTTGTTCAAATCTCTGTGAGAATTAATATTGCTTGTGATAAAGAGGTCAATATATCCTTGTGATTGTATTGGTTGCTTGATTCAATTAATTTTAATTGAATCCATAAATCGTGGTTTCTTGACGTTCTTGGGTCGATTCAATATTTTGTGGGTTGCGTAGCTACAATTGCTACGTGATTTGCATCACTCTCCCTCAAGTTGGAATTTATATAATATATGACTCTCTCAAGTTAAAAGTTATATACTACATGGCTAACGTGAAATACAAAAACTAAGATCAAAATATAAAGCAAGTACATTGAAAAGAGGGGCCAACAATGGACAATGAGAGAGAGAGCTTTCATGAGCAAAAGAGAGGCTACCAATGAGCAATAAGAGCTTCCACGAGCTAAAAAAGATGCCACGATGGGGAATGAGAGAATTAGCCAATAAAAGGTTAAAAAGGCAACTAACGAGCAATGAGAAAAAAGAAACATAGGTGAAATGTCATCAGTCATATATTGGCAAAGAACTAACATCTGTGATTAACAATAGCCGAGAAAAATGATTTGAAATGCCAAATATTGGCAAAGAACAACAAAAAATGATTTTCTTAACGATGACAGACTTGGATGAATCTGACGACAATGATGATCCATGGAACCTTTGAATCCTCACGAGTCTTATAGTTCTGGTCTCCAATGATCTCGGGCAGTGACCCTATAATCTCTTTTTTCAAAGGAAGGGGACAAATCGAAAAGGCTTGCAATAGTTTTTCAGTAAATGCCCCAGAATCTACCAGGAAGTCAAGCCATTAGAATTGGTTCAGTATCAGCCTTGCTATATCCTCATTCAGACATGATGACGATGGCCCACAAACAGCACCGCATCTCTAGGATACAAATCAAAGTACTCAGGAAGTTTCTCTAGCAACAGCAAACATGCATAGAAGGTCTTGTTGGACGGAGTGAACCAGCAAAAGTACTCGAACCAAGCGAGCTCTCGCTTCTTATTGAGCCCGAAACTTCACGAGAGGAAGGTAGTAAGACCCAGCGGAAATTACTGGGTGAAGCAATATAAGAAGCGAAGCCATTTAGAAATTCTTCATTCTCCAGAAAATAAACAGTTTAGGCGGTTGCGGAGCTTGTGGAGGTCAGAGGGGATGCACGGTGGACCCGAGGGATTGATCAGTGTGCACCCGGCGTCTGCTAGCACCGATAGCATATTCTGTCTAATGTGCTTATGGCTTCGGATTCGACTTCTGTTGGTGCAGCTGATGAACTGGTGTTGTAGTTCTAGGTTTGGCGGTGGAGTGGAGAGTGGTTTGGGGAATTTGTTAGGTTGAGCGAAGGGGGGAACGAAGGCGTTATTGGATTTCGAATGGCATTTACGGTATAGCATTTTCATTGTATATATTTGATTATTGAAATGTTACTCAACCCCGTTGACAAAATGGGTGGGTGGACATGTAAAAAATATTCTTTCCTTTCCAGCATTTTGACATATGTCAACAAAATAATTTGATATTTCATTTTCGACGGCTTTTTCAAATCGATTATTTTTTATGTATCGATACGAAAGAATGCAATGGGATACATGGTAGAGGGCTGCCTACCCCCAAAAAAGATGATTCACTTGTCTCTGCAATAGAATGTCAATTCTTGGACTTTATTAGTAAAATCTCTATTCCTTTATAATTAAACTCCAAATATCTATGAATTAGCCTATACGGTTCATTTACAATTTGTACAATTGACGAACGTGGCCCTTAGGTAATTCTAAGAACATCTTCAATGGAACACACCTTTGAAGTCACAATTAAGTAAAATCGAAAAACAAATATTTAAATTCAGTATTTTTTTCCCCCCACAAGGCGAAGAGAAAAGGCAAAGGAAGACGAAAAAAGAACCATTTTCATCTTTGTAATCCACAACAAACTCTCATAATCCTTCTCCAATTTTACCCCAAAGTTGCAAATTGCATATCTCAACTAAAAAAATAGGGTAACAGAACATTAAACTACTTGGAGTTTGTCAAACTCAAACTGAATTCCCACAATTTCTTCGCCAATTCTGCATCACCGGCCAGTGAACTTGGTTTACCTATATTACTGTCGACGAAATACTCGCCACTCACTCCCTTCACTTGCGGATGCAACGCAGCATAGCACGTTGTAGCCGCTCCCTGGATCAAATGAAGAACGAGTTCGATGAGGATGAAGTTCAAAGAATCTTTGTTATATAAACAAGCTGATTACTTTTGTTTCGTGTATTGCATCCGTATACTTACAGATCACACACTATGTCCCTGTTTAGTTCAGATTAAAATCTTCAAAGTCAACAATTAATTTTAATCACACATTTTATGAAACCTACCGTTTTGCAAAGACACGCCATCAACTTTTATCAAAATCTACTAAAATTCTGATTTTAATTTATACCAAATGGGGGCTATAATTACTTTCACTGCGTAACAAGATCAGTTTTGGAGAATTCATTGACGACATGTTTGGTAAGGAGGACTGAAAATTACTAAAATATTACAAGGGAAATAAGCTAAAAGTTCGTTTATAGTGTCCAGTACAACAAAACATGAATTGAAAAGTTAAAACATACCTGTGGAATATTTTTAAGCACATATTTTCCAAACCAGTTGGCCACACCTATGAAAATAAAATATCAAAACCCGTCAGCCAGATGACTTTTTATGCACTTGCGTGTCTACGCCAAAATTACTTTCACGTTGGAGCAGTTCTCAGAATTCACAACTAGAGAAAACTTAGAATCTACATTTCCGTGATCCCAAGCATGTTTGAATATGTTACTTTTCTTATTTCTAAGTAAAAAAGTTACTCATTATGAAAGTAACTCATAAACTTACTTTCAAAATAAGTAACTCGCTTAGTTCTAGCTTTAAACAATAAAGAAAATTATTTATTTTAAAACTTGTTTACTTAAACTTTTAAGCTTAGCTCCTGACTTAAAATACCAAGTATGATATCTCACACTCGACCCCACGATATCATATCTCTGCATAAAGGTGCCTCAAACATTTTCTTATCATTACAAATAAGGATTTACTAATTAGAACTGTCTCAATTAAAAAATTCCTCAACTTCTACATTTATTCTTGCTTGCTAAACTTACATACTCAAAGAAGTTGGTCAACACGAACGACCAAAAGCCCCAGGCGTTTTATGTTCTTGTGCCTTTAGTAAGTGCGATAAAATGCATGCACTCTTCAGAATAACACAAGACTTGAAACTTCGAGAAATGTCCATTGGAAGCAAAATTAAAGAATGGACCACGAAGGATGAAACTAAAATCTAAAACAAAAAAAGCAACTTCTAAAAACAGCATAAACATGTTTGGCATTAAAAAAAAAAAAAAAAGATACATAAAAGTAAGGTGCTTTATTATTATAATGGTTAGGATGGCCAGAACTTTACCGTCAATGAAACTGTGATAACGCAGAAGGTTAGTGGCAATTGCTCCGGGATGAAGTGAATTAGCAGTTATATCAACTCCTTCTTCCTGTTGTAACAGAAATCAAATGTTACAATGCCATAAGCATAGAATATTCAGTACTAATAACTTGCAAAGCTTAAAAAAATTACTTATAAGTAGATTATAAAGTACTCAAGAAATAATTTTTTACTGGTCAAATTTGAAAAAGAAGTTACTTTGATATAAAGGTAAGAAATACTCTTCACAACAAGTAACTCTTCTTATTTAAAATAAGAAAGTAAGAGTAACTTATTTAAGAATGTTTATAACAAAATCTCTCCAGCATTTAAAACCATCTTAGTTAGCAAATTTCCTAACTTCAAAAAAACCTGCTGTATTTAATAAATCAAAAGAAAACCCATTAATGTAAAAATATTTAAAAGGTGATTCTCCAAAATTTGGAAGATACCTTGAAGTTCAGTAAAAAGGGGTTTTTTTCAGAAAAACTTGCGAATAAAGCGTTGCCAAACAAGTGTATAAATAAAAACTTTATTTCATGCGGTAATATTGTTAAATTTTTAATTTCTGAATCAGGAAGATTACCTTCAGGCGCCTTGAAAGCTCTTTAGCATGCAATATATTAGCTAATTTTGACTGTCCATAAGCGAGAACGCTATAGTAACTGGAAAGAAATATTAGGTGACAATAAGAAACTTCCTATTAGCAAAACAAAACATAAAATACTAAAAATTTAAGTTAGCCATTTAATACACAATAAGCAACTTTGGCGAAGCTTTAGTAACTTTTTGTTTCCAAACATGTTTGGATAGATTTATATTTTCTTACTTTCAAGTAATAAAAGTTACTTACGTTAAAGTAAGTCTTGTCTAGCTATGAAGATAAGTAACTAGTATGTTCCCAACTTAAACCAATAAAGTAAATAGTTGTTTTAAAACTACTTATTACTTCTTAGAAAACCACTTAAGCTTAGCAAACATGTTCTACAACAAATGGTGAAGGTGTTCACTACAAAACGTAGTATGGATGGCAAAGTTCAGATCAACGTTTTTGCTCAAAGACCTAAGCCGTTAAATACACCAAGAAAAGGTTTGCATGTTATTGTTTATTCTGCCAGTTGATCCTTTACCATCAAAACATGTATGAATTACCAAAATACATGTATAGACTCATATTACACTCTTTCAGGGATTAATCTTGAAAAAAGCAAGATAGAATTTTAACCACTACTTACCTTGATTTATCATTGATTTTATCAAAATGAATTCCTTCACGATAAACAACCCGATGACCCTCTGATGCAACAATGACAATCCTTCCTTCTTTCTGGCTCTCATGAGCAGTTTTTTTCATGTTGTCCAATAAAAGATTTGTTAAAAGAAAGTGCCCTGCACAAGAAAGTTAATTTTTTTTCTTATTTGCGCTTTGTTTCTGAAGTTAAGCTCATTAAAGTGGAAACACCTTAAACACATATGCTTGTTTTGTAGGTTTGAGTTCTACCACATTAAAGAATATAACAAAGTTATAATCTTGTCAACAGTACTGCTAAGACCTATCTAATACCACGGGTCGAGCATGCCCATATTGATTCAAAAAAGAAAAAAAAAGAAAGGAAACAAGGAGCCTAGGAGATTACTTTTTACGAAACAACAGGAGGTAAATAAGAGTTTTAAGAGAGTTTTAGCTATTCAACGATAGAAATGCGTATTGCAAACTTAGTGCCTCTTGCATTCTCATTGTTTGGGAAATAAAGAGTTTTAAATAGTGATTGATGGTATATTGTGAAGTTGAAAATGAGAGAAAAGTTGAGTTTATGGGTAAGTATTTTATTGTTAAAATGTGTGATTAAAATTGAGTACTATGAAAAAAAATAGTTATTTTTAATGAATATCAAACAGAGGTTACTTCAAAAATAAGAAATTAAAAATAGCATATTCAAACATGTTTGAAGTGACAATCTGCCCCCCCAAAAAGGAAAAAGGAATGAAAAAGAAACATATACTCCAGATCTACACAGAAGATTTCAAACATAAAATCAAACATTCAAAACCATGTAGAAAAGAAAAAGCACCAAGATGATTAGTTGCAAATTGCAATTCGATCTTGTCTTCAGATTCCGTGAAAGGTGGAGCCATAACCCCTGCATTATTTCTTTCAGCCGAGCAAGGATGTAAGTTTTTGTAACAGGAAACTATAACAAACTGTTTAGATACCAGTAAGTAAAAAAATAATCTCACATGAGGATGTTCAAAGGAAGACCCGAGCAGTTATAATCTGATGCAAATTTCCCAACAGATGACATGGAACTAAGATCAAGTTCCATAACATCAATTTTAGCATCCGGGATTTCTTTAAGTATAGCTTCTTTAACTTTTCTACCACTGTCCATATTGCGTACTGCCATGATTACATGAACGCCGCGCAAGGCAAGGACCCTGGTAGTCTCTGTTCCAATGCCACTGGATGCTCCTGAAATATGCAGAAGATAAACACCAGAAGTCAGGAAAAGTGCATTTGGATTCTTTCTTCAAGCTATACCGTTGTTTATAAATATTGTTTATGTATAGCGACATGACAACATTTCGTTGGTCCATTTTGTTTAAAAATCAGAAATGGTGACTTTTCAAACAAATTGTCCAATGAGATGTTGTCACGTGACTGTTTATAATTATGATTTAAAAACAAATTTTAACAAAAAGAGGCTAAGTTTTCAAAGTTGACGGCAAGCGGGATAATTAAGAAACAAATGATGGTGAGGATGAGTGAGAGTATTAGCCTTCGTTTGGTAAACCATTTTTATAAACAACACATTTCCCAAACCACTTTTTCATCACACGCATTTCTCCAAACCACTTTTCAACCACATATTTTACCTCAAAAACATCACTATTTGTTTATAAACAAAAAACTTTTACCAAACAGAGACTTGGATAAATAATAATCAACTAGCTATCTGTTTCAAGGTAAATAATCTTGTCAGCTTCAAAATAGCTGAAAGCAATGTCATAGTGTAGATCTTGAAGGAGAAAAAACATGATGAACAGAGTCCGTCACTGAATGTGCTAATCCTAAGAAAGCTTTTGGCAGTATATCCAGAAACGACCATGGACAAATTTAGAGCATGTTTTTCTTAGCTTGGTGTAATTTAAAAACTTTTTTCTGCCAAATATGTAGTTTTTTAGAAGTTACCTTTTGAGAAGTCTGTACTCAATATCTGGAGAAGTAATTTTATTCACTTTAAGCTTCCAAAAAGCATGCTCTTAGCCTCAAATTTTAGGTTTTCGTCTTCCAAGTTCAAGCAATAGAGAGAGCAACCAATTGGAGTTAAAATGACCATGCATGCCAAAATGAATTATCTAATACCAAGTCCTTTCCGAATCTATGGTACTCAAATACTTTAAACCATATTTGTGGAGAAGCTGTTAACTTTTGTGGCTCAAAATCAGCCAAATGCAAAAATATGGGGAGCAAGAATAGCCCAAGCTGCCCATATCTTGCAAAGTTGCCCAAAAAAGCAGCTGCTGCTAACCAAAACTTTTAGCCCAAGATTGGGTGCGCTATAAACACATGTCTTGCTTCCCATTTTTCAACCAAGCCAAACCAACAGAGAAGTTATACACGGCCAGATAAGTGAAAGGGACGTTGAGTGAAAATAGTAATGCAAGCGTGTGAGTTTTTGAGTTTAAACGTGTTGTGATCTCCATTACAATTCCCATCCCCCACCCCCCCCCCCCAAAACCCCCCACCCCCGGGGCCCCCTTTTTCGTAGGCAAACATGCCAATACCATGTAGAACTGTACTTTTACATTTATTGTTTTAATTAATGGTTTTGTATAATAATTCATAATTTCATACTGATAGAACTTGGAAAAAAAATTGAATTCAATCCACTCTTCATTTAAGACTCATTAAGTACCATTTCCAGGAACTAATAATCAAGAACCAAGCTTTGTAATCATAAACCAAGTTTTATAATCGTAAACCTATTTTTTAACCAAGAAAAAACAGCCAGGTCATTAAATAAGCACAAAACTATTGATTAATTTAAAAAAACCCATTAAATCGAAGAATCAAAACAGCAACTTGATATTATAATAATAAAAAAAAGGAACATCAAAGATGATCTATGATAAAGATATTTGCAAAAAAATGAAATAGTCAAGTGCTAAAAAGGACCTGTGATAATGGCAGTGAGGCCGGAGCCATCAATTCCTTGTGTAACTTCCTCAGCTGTTGAGGATGATGAGAATCCTGATGGCCCTTTTCTTCCAAAAAACCACATTTTTTTTTTGTTATTGGATCGAATTTTCTATCCTTTGCGATCGACTTGTGAAACCAAATATTAACACTGAATTTTCGATCAAAAAAAAAATATATTAACACTGAACTCTATGTATAGTGTGTGTCTTATTCTAATCGATGATGATGGTTTCTTGGCGAAGTCGAATAATGGTTAACAGTGGGACAGTGGGGACTGCTTCCAATTTCATAATGGCAAAATTGCACCATTGGTTCTCAGTTTATCAACGTTGTTGCAGCTCTTCTTATAAGACAAAGACTAGAAATGCCAAAAAAAATCCGATCCATCCGATTAGAAAAAATCTCGATCGGCCCCATTTGATTTAAAAAAAAATTAATGAAAATTAACCTTTTTAAAGATTTAATTTAAATTATATTTAAAAAATTAAAAAATCCACCCAAACTCGATCTGCCTCGAAAATTGGATAATCCAAATCGGGTAAAAAATTGTTGGGTGGGACGGATCGGCCCGATCCGCCCTCCAACACTATATAAAACATTAAAACTATAACATATTATTTTTACTAATATACCACTTTCTTGCAACGAAATCTGACCGCATGGTCTATTTTAAGTCATTCATTGGTTAAGAAATGGACAAACAAACCCATTTGATTTTAGGATTTCAAATATATTACGGTCATCTACTTATATAGTAGAGTTTGTTTAACTCCTCACACACGAAATGGATATCGAGATCCATCCGAATATTTTGTCAAATCTGATCCAATTCCAACACATTCAACATTGAATATCAACAACACGTTATTGATGAATTATTTGTTATTGTTAGATACGCCCTAACACAATACGATACATAGTAGTACATTGTAGACATGTTGTGAGTGTCAGCTCTTCTACATGGTTATGAAATTGTGACATGAAAATAGGACATGTCAAAGTAGCGTCTCAACGCTAGTTGATGAAGATATGGTTCATGTGCTTCATTGCATGGGCACATCCAAGGTCGAACCCATGTAGGCATCAACTGGTAGTCAAACCACTTTTTAACCTCATATTTTATCGTGAAAACAACAAATTATTTATTTAACACAAACAACTTTTACCAAACAAAGGCTTAATCTACAACTTTAACTTTACAAAATATAGCCCTTGTTTGGTATAAATTTTAATTAAATCAAAGTTGGCAATCAATCTCAATCGCATATTTTATTGGACATATCAAAATCGGCCAAGAATCTGTTTTAAATCCCATAATAAAAATTTTCTTTTATCCATTTTCTGAAATCTGGTTAATAATAATAATAATAATAATAATAATAATAATGTCGTAAATGTTTTATTGTATTGATTGATGAATGACAGTTTTATACCTGTAATCTTAAAATTATAACTTTGTATTTCTCGATTCATAATAAAACACACAAGTTTATTGATCTCTTTATTTATTTATTTTTTTCTCTTTAGTTTATAATACGTTATCAGCATGAATCTCTATCAAATTTAGTTAGATAAAAAAAAAAAAAAAAAAAAACTCTGAAATCTCATATATCAAAATATGAGTTAGAAGGTAATATCATGTGCGTCGAAATTAATTTGGTTGCATATGATTTACAAATTTCCAAAATTCAACTGAATTATTTAAAACTTTTCAATTCGTTGAATTCTTTGAGTTCAGTTGCAATTGTGAATTTTGATTTCGCTCCAATGGTCAATCCAAGCCAATACTCTATACTCTATAGTATGTACGCGTTATTATTCCTTCCAAATTCACAAGTTTTGACTGAATACATATTCCAACCACGCCTATAACGAACAGTACGCAATTCATTGCCCTAACTTTAAACTTCATCAGTGGGGTCCTATTGATGTGATTTGGAAATCAATTTTTTTGAGTAAGGTTATTAATCGCGCCGCTCCTAGACAAGCATTAGAATTACTTAAAAAGTAATCTTTCCATTCCTTTTAGATAAGATCTTTTTCTTTTATCTTAATTATATAGGTTTTTGCTTTATTAAAAAGTATTTATTTTGTTTATTTACTAATGTACCATTTATTACTTTCAATAATAATAATTTTGATATTAATAAGGGTAAGTTGAGAATTTTCTTTACAAAAATTACATTTTCAATAACATTAAATATGTTTTATTATTATTATTATTATTATTATTATCATCGTCGTCGTCGTCGTCGTCGTCGTCGTCGTTATCTTCATATCTTTATCTTTATATAAAAATAGAAGTCGGGAGAGGGAATCATTTTGGAGGGAAAATTGCATTTAATGACTCACTCTCTTCACTTCTATTTTTATATAACTAGTTAATCACCCGTGCGATGCACGGGAAGAAACGTTTTGATAAAGATAATTCAATATGAAATTAGATAAATCATTTTCATAAAATAAATAAATTTCGCAAATAATAGATAATATCATCATTTATTGATTTCATATGATTACAAATTCTGAAATACTTCTTTGTAGAAACGTTGTTTGTTGATTTTGTTGTTCTTCCTTTCTTATCACAAATCAATATATTTAATCTGGAACGATTTGTCAACCTAGAAATCACAATATAAAGTTATTCATGTGTAAGCACCAGTCGTTTAAGAAGAAGTTCCACATGCAAGAATGATTGTCCCTAACTCTTATTGATAGTCATGACATATGACACCATCAATAGAAATTGTCTTCTTTGAAATCTAATAAGTATCCTAGAATCAGAAGGGTTCAACGATAACATTGGAATAAAGAACTTGTGTCTTGCATTGATGCCAGAAAAAACTTGACCTTCTAGAACATGGTCGCCAAGTTTTGTAATTATCAACCTTGTTTCATTACTCAATCCCTGTGTATGATCAATATTTCTCAGAAAGAACTTGTGTCCTCACTTATCTATTGCAAAGGTGGCCACCACGTAGCGCAATAGTGATAACCATGTGTTCAGGTATTGTGTCAAAATCTACCGACAATCAATTCGGTAATTTCGTCGACAATAGAAAAATCATATTGGCCATCATTGGTCGCCCACTGATGCGTGTCGTAATGCACCAAAATAATAATTAAATTCCTTGTTCACTATTACTAAGAATATAGTACTGGAAGCAAGGGTCGATCCCACGAGGAACGGGAACTAACTTAGTGTTATGTCAATTAGAATCGTAAAGGGGGGTTTTGAGTTGAAAATTGCAATTAATCTAAATAATCAAATAAAGATGTAAAATAGCTGAAATAAAAATCAAATAATAAGAAATCCTAGTTCTCAGGTTCGGTTGTGCCCTATCATAATATTGTCATTCCCCAAGCAACGCATGTACTATTTCCTTAGTTTTATTCATCACCCGGAATAATCAAAAAGCTCTAATTAATCCAATTCTTCCTTAATAATAATCAATCAGAATTAGCTCTCCAATCAATTTAGAGTGAATGAACAACCTAGAATAAGCTCCCTAGATTTAATTCATTAACTATGTGAAAACAAGAAGAATTAGGTGAACTAAATTATCAATTACATATGCTCGAATTGATTAATCTAGATTGGATTTTCATATGGAAATATAAAATTACCAATTGCTACTATGATTTGGATAACAAGACAAATACGAATCCAATTACCCAAATTAGCAAACATCAACACAATAATTAAAAGACAAGGCCTTAATCAATTAATGAATTGTCTTGACGAAATTAATGTTCACGAGAAATCCAATAAATAAAACTTAAAAACAAGAACTACGTTACGAGTTTGAGGAATAAATAATAAAATAATATGAACACAACTTCCCCCTTGAACTAGGTTGAGAAGACTAGCCACGCATTGCCATGAAGAATTCCCCAAAAATATTGTCTTGATTAACCTTGATTTTGCCCGGAATTTCTTCTCTTCAAACTTTGATATTGGTGGCTCTCAAAAAAATAATTCTCTCTTTCTTCTTGCCAAGAACTTCCCTATTTATAGCCTCAATTTCGTGCCCTAGCTTTGGGAGCAAGAAATTGAAAAATATGGAAAGAATGGAAATAAGGAAATTTTTGAATTTAATATTTACGGCCGTAACTATTATTTTACGGCCGTAACTGAGTTACTACATATTTTCCAAAATTGACATTACGGCCGTGACATATCCATTTACGGCCGTGACACACCCCTTTACGGCCGTAAGCGCGTCTCTGCATATTTTTGCACAATGACATGAAAATGTTTACGGCCGTGAGTATATATATTACGGCCGTAACGTATTTGCACCCAAGGTCCTCAATCTTCAATTTTAAGCGTATTTTGATCCTTTTTCCTTCTTTTCTCTTCTTTTAGGATCCTATACAACATGAAACACAACATGCATTAATAATACTTAAATAGAATCCCATTGTGACTTATTCAAGGATATAAGTGTATAAAATAAACGTTAATATAACACTTATCAAATCCCCCCACACTTGAACCATTGTTTGTCCTCGAACAATGATAGAAAAGAACTAAGGCACGACTCGAATGAACATGTTAGACTTTTAAATCTGGAAAGTCAAGGTCACAACCCACTTCTTTTTAGCACGAAAATCAAATTGCATAATCGGAGTGTGTTAGTGTGTGTAAGAGATGCATCACCCAATATTCTCCGAACAAAAATGAAAATTTATACCCCAATGTGGATTATATCCTTTCACCTCTCGTGAGTTCTCTCTGAATTTATCAATTCCCCATAAAAATGTAAGTTTTGACTAATTCAAGTAAATGCCAACAGATTAGTGCGGTTTATCTCATGGTAAAAATTTAGTCAATACACAGTTTCAGATCAAAAGGGCACAAAATATAGACCAAGCAATTCAAACCACTCATAAGTACATGTAATGGGAGCCAACACTCTCACCGGATATCTCTCTTCGCACAAAGTGTATATAAAGGTGAAAATTTTACGCTCAACTCACTGCATGAAAAACTTGTTACCACAGATTGCTCAAATGTCAAAACCGGAGCCAACAATAACACAAGTGCAAAGCAAAGGTCTTTGTTGGGTTGTAGCGGGGCTTCGGGTCAGGTGGGATAAAAGGGAAACATTTAGGCTGAATCGAGAAGGAGTTTCACAAGCCGAATCGGTTCAATTATAACATTCCTTCTTTCTTCTTCAACATGAAAATAATCTTCCTGCTATCCAACTGATTTAACACTAGACTTCTATTTGTGCAGCTTGAGTGTTTATTTTCAATACTAGCAAATGTTCATGACCTCGTAATTTGAGAACTGGCCTGAACTTCTTCTCTTTTTTTTTTTTTAAACATATACTGCAATTTTTCTCTTTTGGTCAAATCATCCCACAATCCCCAATGACACAAGATTGAATTTCCACTTTGAAACTTAATCCACCTCAAACTTCTCAACCAACACAAGCTTGTGAATCCGTTCTCTATAGGTTCAAGAAAAAGGATAACATGAAAGAATGGGTGTTCGTGGCTTGTAGTGTGGTATTAACATTCCAAAGAAAGGCTAAGGCTCAAAGGGTCTTCTATTGGTAAATGTACAATGGTAGGCTTATTTAGAAGGCCAAATTTGGTTCATCCTATTGCCTTTACTATATTTTGCACTCGAGCCAAGAAGCTACTACGGCATGTACACAAAAGCATATCCAAGAACAAATCAACCATGCAGGGCACACATAAAAAAATTAAGAGCTTTATATAAAGAGTAAAAGTAGCTCATAGGCTCAAAAGCTCACAAATTATGGTTCATATGCGTGTCTCCCATCCAATTATGAGTTTTGGTCATTGCTCGGTCTTAGGGTCGAATTGAAAAATGCAAAAAATCTAGTGGCCAAAGGGGTGAATCTCTTTACTCGGGGTAATTATTAGTCAATCAAATTTGGGTTTGAATCTACTAGGTTGCAGAGATATGGCATTTTGTCCCCATTTTCAAACATATTCGGAAAGTATTGGAAAATTCATCTCTACGTGCTCAATTCATGTCTAATTATGCAATTATATTTCAAAAAAAATGAACCAAAAGTGGGGTCGCTTCCTATCAGAGATTAAAATGGATGCTGACTCAAACTGAATTTTAACGTTTCGACTACAGAAAGTAGATAAAGACATTAAGCTCACAATCAATTCAATTCCCCCCCACACTTAAACAAAACAATGTCCTCATTGAAAAATAAAGCTAAAAAATAAAAGGGAAGTTATGCGCGAGGGGATCGTTTTAAAATTTTGAAAAAGGGTAGACTTACGGCCGTGAAGGTATGACTTACGGCCGTAAGTCACAGTCTGAAAAAATTTCCAAGAAACAATTACGGCCGTGAAAATGTAATTACGGCCGTAATAAGGCCTCTGTATAAAAACTGGAATTGAGTTACGGCTGTAACATTTTAAATACGGCCGTAACTGAGTTACTGCCTGTTTTTAAAAAAATTGGGGTTACGGCCAAAATTTTTTTTTTTTTTTTTTTGAATGAAATTAAATAATAAGGAAGATGACAAAAATGAAAATAAAAAAATAAAATAAAAAAAATAAAAATTTGGGGGAGTAAAGAAACTCCCCTCTCGGGTTGCCTCCCGAGCAGCGCCTTTGTTTACTGTCTTTGGCTAGACTTGTTGTTTCCTCCTTCAACCGGGATTAGGTGGATTTCCAAAGCTCAACTTCTTTTTCATATTTTTCATCAGGGCCTGCAAGACAGGGGGCAAAAGCATGTCATCAGAAGTTGGCAATGTAATACACGAGATTTTACCTGGCTTTTCACCATTTCCACCAAGTTTGAAAGTCTCCTGTACTGAAGAATCAATAACATTAAAAGAATGAACAGGATTATCATCATCAAGGTAGTTCACAGAATCATAAATATTAAACCGAATAATCTCAGTATCAAATTCCATGGTAAGTGAACCACTACTAACATCTATCTTGGTCTTAGATGTTTTTAGAAATGGTCTACCTAGCAAAATAGGAGTAGAGTTGGGGGAATGATCATCATTCATGTCTAACACATAAAAATCTGCTGGAAATACTAGGTTCCCTACTTGCACTAAAACATCTTCAACTACCCCATCCGGATAAGCATTTGAACGGTCGGCTAGTTGAACAATCACATTTGTTTCAGTCATATTAGCAAGTTTTAATGCATTGTATGTAGACCTAGGCATTACATTTATAGATGCACCTAAATCTATTAATGCACGATCCAGTTTAGTGTTTCCTATTTGGCATGGTATAGTGAACATACCTGGATCCTTGCATTTTGGGGGCAGTTTCCTTTGGAAGAGTGCTGACACATTTTCCCCCATTCTTACCATTTCATTTCCCATCAACTTCCGTTTGTTGGTGCACAGCTCCTTTAAGAACTTCGCGTATCGGGGCACTTGCTTGATTGCATCCAACAGTGGAATGTTGATTTCCACTTTCCTGAACATTTCCAGAATTTCCTTCTCCTTGCTTTCCTTAGTCGCCTTCGCTAACCTGCTCGGAAAAGGCGGTGGAGTTAGTTTCGCATTCACAATAGGTTCGGTTTTTACCTGAGAGTTTTGTGGAATGCTGTTTTTCTTTTCGACTTCTTTTTCTTCAACCTCCTCCTCTTCACTCGCGGTTGGTTTTGATTGTGGCGCCTCAATTTCTTTTCCACTTCGAAGAGTAATTGCACTTACATTCTTCGGATTCACCTCGGGTTGAGATGGCAATTTTCCTCCTGTTTGTGCTTCCAGTCTGTTGATAGCTGTGGCCATTTGACTCATTTGATTTTCCAGGTTTTGAATGCTGGATTTGGCATCCTGTTGAAATTGTAGAGTGTTAGTGGCCAAAGTTTTCATCATTTCTTCGAGAGACATACCTGATGATTGTGGTTTTTGCTGATATTGTCCCTGTGGATGGAAATTTCCTTGTTGTTGAAAATTCCCTTGAGGCTGGTTGGAGATGAAACCTGGAGGTTTGTTATTCCCATAGCTCAAGTTTGGGTGGTCCCTCCAGCCAGGATTGTAGGTATTGGAGTACGGGTTGTATTGTTGTTTTTGAAATGGAAACCCTTCTGCAGCCTTTACCTGTTCATTGTTTTCTTCTTGCAATACCGGACATGTATCCGTTGGATGTCCGAAGTTAGCACATATCCCGCATGCTTTGACTTGTTGTGCATTTCCTACAGCAAGTTGTTTAACGAGATTTGTTAGTTCAAACAGTTGACTTTCTATATTGGAACTACTTACCTCGTTCACGCGGCGAACTTGCATGTCTCGGGTTGGGTTAAATTGCTGAGTGTTTTCAGCCATGTTGGAAATCAAAGCCTGAGCCTGTTCTGGTGTTTTGTCCATTAAGGCACCTCCACTTGCGGCATCTATCATACTTCTATCCATTGGTAGCAGTCCTTCGTAGAAATATTGCACTAGTAGTTGTTCGCTGATTTGATGATGGGGGCAGCTCGAGATGAGCTTCTTGAAGCGCTCCCAATATTCATACAGCGATTCACCATTGTTTTGACTAACCCCGCAAATTTCCTTCCGGATTGTTCCAGCCCGAGAAGCAGGAAAATATTTTTCCAAGAATAGCCTCTTCATGTCATTCCAAGTGGTGACTGATCCGGATGGTAAACAGTATAGCCAATCAGTAGCGGCATCCTTTAACGAGAATGGAAAAGCCCTCATCTTGATTTGCTCCTCGGTAATACCCGTGGGTCTCATGCTATCACATACCACGTGGAACTCCTTGAGATGTCTATATGGATCTTCACCGGCATGTCCCCGAAAAGTAGGTAGAAGGTGGATCAACCCGGATTTTAGCTCAAAGGTTCGTCCTTCCTCCACCGCCGGAAATGTGACGCACAATGGTTGTTGAACGACATCCGGAGTGGCTAGCTGCTTAAGAGTCAAATTGTTGTTGTTAGCTGCCATTGTTTGTTGTGCTGCTTTCCTTTGCTGTCGAAAGGTCCTCTCAATTTCTGGGTCAAGATCAAAAAGTTCACAGTTAGTTGACCGAGTTTTAAGCATATAAGCAAAGGAGCACAAAAATAATTTTTTTTTTTTTTTTTTGAAAAAATTATATAAATAAAATAGAAAATAAAATAAATGCAGAAAAATAAAATTCTAAATGATTAAACACTAAATTGGTTAACCGTTCCCCGGCAACGGCGCCAAAAATTTGATGCGTGTCGTAATGCACCAAAATAATAATTAAATTCCTTGTTCACTATTACTAAGAATATAGTACTGGAAGCAAGGGTCGATCCCACGAGGAACGGGAACTAACTTAGTGTTATGTCAATTAGAATCGTAAAGGGGGGTTTTGAGTTGAAAATTGCAATTAATCTAAATAATCAAATAAAGATGTAAAATAGCTGAAATAAAAATCAAATAATAAGAAATCCTAGTTCTCAGGTTCGGTTGTGCCCTATCATAATATTGTCATTCCCCAAGCAACGCATGTACTATTTCCTTAGTTTTATTCATCACCCGGAATAATCAAAAAGCTCTAATTAATCCAATTCTTCCTTAATAATAATCAATCAGAATTAGCTCTCCAATCAATTTAGAGTGAATGAACAACCTAGCATAAGCTCCCTAGATTTAATTCATTAACTATGTGAAAACAAGAAGAATTAGGTGAACTAAATTATCAATTACATATGCTCGAATTGATTAATCTAGATTGGATTTTCATATGGAAATATAAAATTACCAATTGCTACTATGATTTGGATAACAAGACAAATACGAATCCAATTACCCAAATTAGCAAACATCAACACAATAATTAAAAGACAAGGCCTTAATCAATTAATGAATTGTCTTGACGAAATTAATGTTCACGAGAAATCCAATAAATAAAACTTAAAAACAAGAACTACGTTACGAGTTTGAGGAATAAATAATAAAATAATATGAACACAACTTCCCCCTTGAACTAGGTTGAGAAGACTAGCCACGCATTGCCATGAAGAATTCCCCAAAAATATTGTCTTGATTAACCTTGATTTTGCCCGGAATTTCTTCTCTTCAAACTTTGATATTGGTGGCTCTCAAAAAAATAATTCTCTCTTTCTTCTTGCCAAGAACTTCCCTATTTATAGCCTCAATTTCGTGCCCTAGCTTTGGGAGCAAGAAATTGAAAAATATGGAAAGAATGGAAATAAGGAAATTTTTGAATTTAATATTTACGGCCGTAACTATTATTTTACGGCCGTAACTGAGTTACTACATATTTTCCAAAATTGACATTACGGCCGTGACATATCCATTTACGGCCGTGACACACCCCTTTACGGCCGTAAGCGCGTCTCTGCATATTTTTGCACAATGACATGAAAATGTTTACGGCCGTGAGTATATATATTACGGCCGTAACGTATTTGCACCCAAGGTCCTCAATCTTCAATTTTAAGCGTATTTTGATCCTTTTTCCTTCTTTTCTCTTCTTTTAGGATCCTATACAACATGAAACACAACATGCATTAATAATACTTAAATAGAATCCCATTGTGACTTATTCAAGGATATAAGTGTATAAAATAAACGTTAATATAACACTTATCACCCACCAACCGATAAGTATAAGTCTTAAATTTGAAGTGTTTCCTCAATCATCTTTTCTCAAATCGACCTAAATTGCCTTAACAATTTGTTGTATTTGTCTAGCATATCCTTCGAATCAGAAACTATTAAATCATACAACATAGAATCGCATGATTCACTCCTACCCGGGGACATTAAAAGACATAAATTAAATTTTAGAATATCACAACAAAATTATCCGTAAACAATATAATTATAAAAGCAATAAATACATAATACGTACCTCACGACCTTTTTTCTGCTTTCAACCTCATTCACATTGTCAACAATGTAAAGCGAGCAAATTGCAGAGCTGAACCGTCATCAGACAATAGACTCTCAATCTTATGGCAATTTTGATCGTGTAATCTGAAGAGAGGAGGCCATCTACCATCATTTAGCTCATTATCTATTCCCCCATAGAAGTGAATGAAAACATCATATTATATGTCCGAATGTTCTCAATGGAATTTTTAATCATGTCTCCCTGTCATATAACAAATCTTTCAAAATTAGAGGATGATCTTCCATAAGAGAAATATTCACTTTCTCTTGTATACAACAAAGTAAGGGTGAACAAATAAACCGCAAAACCGAATTAAACTGCAACAAATGGTTTGATTTGTAAAAATTTCAAATCACCTTAAACAATTTGGTTTATGTTTCAATTGTCAAAATCGCGATTTCAAACAGCCAACCCGCCAAATTTTAAAAAATAAAAATAAAGACAAATGTTCAATTTAAAAAAATAAAATAAAATAATATACTTTTTATTGTCAACAAATCAAAATTGTGGAGACAAAGATTAATTTGTTCAAATCCACAATCATATGGAAATAATTTTTCCTCCTACAATTCATTATCATCATCCAAAATATTTTCTTAAAATAAAATTTTTAATATAAAAGCTAACGATAGTTTACTTCTATATAATTAGTTTGTTTGTCAACATGAGTTGATTCACAACGAAGCACTCAATTAGAAACTTAATACTATTTTTGAGCTAGTTTCAACTCGAAATTTTAAATGAATATGTGTCTTTGAGCTCGCTTTGAAATATACTAACTTATTCATCGGCAATCTATGATTTCAAACCGCACCAAATCGCAAAAAATAGTTTGATTTTATTTTGTTTAAAAAATGAAATGGTTTAGTTTGGTTTGGAAAAATTCTAAACCGTTTTAAATGGTTTTGTTTGAAATATTATTAAAAATCGCATTCACCCCACAACAAAATGAGAACTTCGAATTACGACATATTTTATAATGCTTATTCACTCTCTCCTCGCACCAAAAATTTGCTTTGCAAAATAAATATTTAAATGTAGGATCTCCAATGTCCATGTACTCTGAACAATCAAACAATAGATGAAAAAATTAATAATATAGATCATAATATAAAAGATAAGATTTATTATTTTGACCATTGACAATGAAAAACATCGCGTATAAGAAACGAATTCGATAATCATAAAAAAAGAAAAAAACTAAAACTGTGATTGATAAAGATGCATCAAATTCATGGTATTATAAGTTTTTGCAATTTTTATACAACGTAATTATTTTTTGATGAAAATTATAATATAATATTGATCATCTCAATTATCAGTTAAGTAAATTGGGAGACAATTTACTTATTGTTGTAAAAATTTAAGAATCATAAATATTGAATTAAAAGTATGATTATTTAAAACAAAATTTAATACAAATTGATTAAATATATGATATAAATATAAATGAAAATTCGATATTAGATTTGTATGACAGAACGAAATTATTCATCCATAAGATTGATACCAATAAAATATCACAATTATTGAAAAAAATTATTTACATATTAAATGTAACTTTCTATAAAAATACTAATTAAGTTAATAGAACGCAATACAAAGGAGCTCAAATTTTTAGATGTACTACATAATTAAAAAAATAAGATTATTTCTAAAAAGTTTTATACAATAAGATTTATTTAGTATTAGATGCGTGATACAACTTCGATATAATTTTGAACTGAAAATTTTGCATTTAATTTGTATGACTGCACACAAATACTTATTTGCAAAATTCAAAAACATTAAAAGATAAAAAAAAATTATGAAAATAGAGGTTTAAATACAAATAATCAAATATAAATAAGTAAAAAAAAATCTCCATAAAAATATTTAAGTGGAAGTAGCAGTGTGAATACAATAAAAGTTGAGTTTTGGTCTTTGGAGTGTGAAAGCAATAAAAGTTGAGTGTGAAAATAAATGAAATATATAATATATAATATTGTATAAAAAAAATCACAAAAAGTTGTGTTAAATTAGCGGGAGGAGTCAATATTAGGTTTGTATGACAGAACGAAATTATTCATCCATAAGATTGATACCAATAAAATATCACAATTATTGAAAAAAATTATTTACGTATTAAATGTAACTTTCTATAAAAATACTAATTAAGTTAATAGAACGCAATACAAAGGAGCTCAAATTTTTAGATGTACTAAATAACTAAAAAAATAAGATTATTTATAAAAAGTTTTATACAATAAGATTTATTTAGTATTAAATGCATGATACAACTTCGATATAATTTTGAACTGAAAATTTTGCATTGAATTTGTATGACTGCACACAAATACTTATTTGCAAAATTCAAAACATTAATAAAAAAAATTATGAAAAGAGAGGTTTAAACACAAATAATCAAATATAAATAAGTAAAAAAAAATCTCCATAAAAATATTTAAGTGGAAGTAGCAGTGTGAACATAATAAAAGTTGAGTTTTGGTCTTTGGAGTGTGAAAGCAATAAAAGTTGAGTGTGAAAATAAATGAAATATATAATATTGTATAAAAAAAAAAATCATAAAAAGTTGTGTCAAATTGGCGGGAAATTCTCCTCCTTTAATATTAAGTAAGATAAGATAAAAATACATATATAAAGAAAAGATAAAAATAAAGATTTTTGTAGGAAAAATTATTATTTATTACTCACTCCGTCACATTTATATAGGCTTGTTTGACTTTTCACACAGATTAAAAAAATATATTTAATGTTATTGAAAAGGTAATTTTTGTAAAAAAATTTTCCAACTTACCCTTATTAATATCAAAACTATTATCATTGGAAGTAATAAATAGGGGTACATTAGTAAACAAATAAAATAAATACTTCCCAATAAAGCAACAAGCGTATTTAATTGGGACAAGATAAAAAGGAAAGGAAACATATATAAATGGGACGGAGAGAGTACATATTTAGTAAGAGTTGTAATAAATGTACTATGTGTAAATGTGTTACATTGAAAATGAAAAAAAAAATAGATTAATATATTTGAGCATAAATAATGTGATATCTATGTAAATGTGTTATGTAGGAAATGAGAAAATTATATTTGTTGAGACCATATCCAAAAAGGAGCCCAATGGATCACAAGTAAGGGCCTAATAGATGCCCAATGGGTTTTAGCCCATGACCAGAACTTAGGGTACTCCTCTAGGCCAACTGCTGAGGTGGAACATCACACGAACCCACTCTATCTGAACTGGTTTATAGCAAGCCGAGGTGCCCTATAGCAACACCTCGGATGGGTGATGGGACAACGGATGGTGTCAGAAATACATAACTTTCCCCAGTTGACTATGGCTTGATGAGACGTTGCATTTATAGAAGATGTGACAGACGCCCATCCCCTACCGGAAGTAACCATGATTACTTCAAGGAAATTGATTCACTTCTCCAACAGCTAGGGAGAAGACACATGTAAAGCCCACCACGTGTCGCCATCTAAGAATGTAACTTCTCCTATAAATAGAACACACTTGCCTTCAAATAAGGGGTTTTTTGGTAATTCAATATTCTAACTCAATATTTTACTCTCACTCTCTTATCTCTCTTTTACACACTTATATTTCCAGCACCCAAAATATATTTACTTAAAATGAGTATTGACTTAGGCATCGGAGTACAAACGGGAGCCACCTCGGCCCCATTTGCAAGCTGATTGTTTGTCATAGTGTGCAGGAGATCCACGTGTTGAAGAGGGAGGAGCTGAGATGTGTTAATCCAAGGTCCTACCAGATTTTGTGGTCAACATTTTGGCTCCGTTTGTGGGAAACCACACTTCTAACCACGAAATCAAGTGACAAAAAGCTACGCAGAACCTTGAAATGTGGCGGATAACCTCTTGGAAAAGAGTGAAAAATGCTTAAAACTTTGAAATATAAGTTTGTTAACCTTGAAAAAGACTCAAAACTTTGAAATATAAATTTGTTAACCTTGAAAAGGCTCAAAACTTTGAAATATAAGTTTGTTAACCTTGAAAAAGGCTCAAAGCTTTGAGATATAAGTTCAAGAATTGCTATAGACATGAATGAAAGTGATAACGATGTCAACCCTCGAAGAAACAGAGGGGAACAACACAGTGAGGAGGAGGCTTCTCAGAGACCTCTTGAAGACATACATGAGGGGGTGGCCCAATCTAATCCTCCACGCCGGCACTGGAATCGTCGCATGCTTCGAGATATGACGCGCATGACAGCCCAGATGTTGGAAATGCAAAAATAGCAGATAGAACAAACTGCTGCGATAACTGCCTATATGGCTAGGGGATACGTTATAAACGAACCCATGATCCCCCCGTAGTACTCGCAGCCACATTACTCACCATCTGTTGCGGCCACTGCCTCTTATTATTACCAGGATCCGCAGGCATATGTTAAGGTGGAATCTGTTCCTTACGACAAAGAAGATCCGGTGCATGAAACACCAAGAGAACAAGGTCAACCACCTATTAACCATAGGGAGGCTTCGCCCTCAAAGTCGGGCTGCATTTTTAGCCAAATAGGGGGACTATTCAGGGGTAGAAGAGGAGGCCAAACTGACCAAGGTCGGCATAATGCAGCTGTGCCTAGAAATAGGCAGGAGCGACGGGCTGAAGAAGCCCTTTTGTGGAGCCAAATGCATAAAGGTAGATATGATGTAAGGGTGGAAAAATTGAGCCCTACACATGAGCCTAGAAATAGGCGGGAGAGAAGAGCAGAGGCAGCCAGGACCCTAACTCAGGGTGGCCTTCCGACCTTTCAAAGGCTAAACTACGGCCGAGTTTTGCCACCGCGGGGGCAGGATTACCTTCAGCCACCCCATTACCAAATACTATGACGCGATGAATTCTGACCATGGTGAGAACAGTGAACTGTCATCATTCAAGTTGGATGATAAAGAGGAAATAAACCCTTTACGGAGGGCATCCGAAGGTGCCCGGTGCCCCATGACTTTGAAATGCCAGAAATAACAAAGTACTCTGGCAGAGGTGACCCTGATGACCACCTGTTAAATTATCGCGCCAGTATGGAAATAGTCGGAGTCACTCCGACGCTGAAGTGCAAAGCCTTCGCTTTAACACTTGAGGGAAGTGCAATACGATGGTATAAAAATCACCCTCCTGGTAGCATCCACAGTTAGAGAGATTTGAACGCAGCTTTCAAAAATGACTATGTTTCCTCCAGGCCCGACCAGCTCCCACTCCAACGCCTTCAGGATTTAAGGTAAGGAAGGGAGGAGTCTTTGAAGAGCTACCTAGCTCGATTTACAGAAGAAATGCACATTTGTGAAAACATCACCGAGGCGGAGATGTTTTCTGCATTAAAAGGAGGCCTAGACATGACAAGCATGTTTTGGAGGGATGTCCGAAGCAGAAAACCGAGGGATGACAATGCCCTGGTAGATTTGATGAAGGAGGAGATCGTCTTAGAGCAGATGGCTAGGGCCATAGATAATCATCCTCAAGGAAGATACAATATTGGGTACCCCAATGAAGCGAACCAGAGGAAAGGAGGCAACAAGGATAGGTTCGGAAGTAACCGCGGTGGTGCGCCATGTCCGTTTCTGGGAACTGGATCCAGTTATGCGGCTGAGATTACAGAGGCTATCCCCAATTTACACTCTATTGCGCTTACCCCCAAATCCTCCCACGGCCCTTGGAAGGGTAGAAGGTAGTCGAAGTGGAAAACAACCCATGATTGGGGCCTACTGTGCGTACCACAGATATTTTGCTCATGCAACAAAGGATTGTAGGGAGATCTACATGTTGGTAGACCAAAAGGAACACGGAAGGAAGGGAGGTGATTATGTTCCCGACAAAGGAAATCGGTAGAGGCCAAACAACTAAAAGTTCAATCGAGCTGATAGGCGAGCTCTATGGAAAATCCTACAAAAGAAAGGGTCGATGGTCGTCAAAGAGATAGGAACAAGGACCAGAATGACCCCCTGGCATGCGATAAAAACATAAGGGAACCGCCTATGCCTGCAAATGATCCGTCGATCCGCGAAATTGACACTATATTGGGAGGGCCCCATCCAGGTCGGAGTACCAATAACTCCCAAAAATGGTACATCAGAGAAGATAAACAGCCCACTAACGTGAACTATCACATCCATTCGCATCCATCTGGGATGTCCAAGACAGAACCCATCACGTTTACCCAGGACGACTCTATTGGGGTGCACTTCCCACATAATGATGCGCTGGTTATTCGGGTGGTGGTGGCTCGGAATGGATTGTCACGGATACTGATGGATGACAGTGCTTCGGTGAACGTAATTTATGGGGTAACTTTTGATAAGATAGGGATTAGTACCCCACTTATTCCAGCCCCAGATCCAATATATGGGTTCACTGGAGACAGCATAACTCCCAGAGGATCCATAACCCTTATGACGGAAGTAGGGCAGGCTCCAACTCTCTCTAGAATACCCATGGAGTTCTTAATTGTGGACAAAACCTCCTCTTATCATGACTCAATTGGGAGGCCTGGTCTCATTGACTTAGGGGATGCAACTCGAACAAAATATATTTGCATGAAGTTCCCAACGGAGCATGGTATAGCTACTGTTAATGGGGGAGCCAAATTGAATCACCGGCCTGTTACACAAACGCTATCCGAAAGTTTCAAGATCGGAGCGTAAACATGATTAGTGATGTGGCAATGGATGAGGTTGCTCCAGACCCTGAAAGATTGGGTGAAGGGCCCACCGAGGGAGAAGATGTCACAATGACACCGGAAGAGGATCTGGCTGATTTGGACCCAAGAATGGTCGGAGAGAGTTACTATACCCCAGCCAAAAGGCTGGAATGCTTCTGTGTTGATCCACATGATCCAATCAAGGAGTTGCAGATTGGATTAGACTCACCAGCTGAATACAAAGATCAACAGAAAAGCTTTTTGCTCGGAAATCTTGACGTGCTTGCATGGAAACACGACGACATGATCGGAATTGATCCTAAAGTAGCTTGTCACAGGCTCCAACTTGACCTAAGAAACCCTGGACACAGGCAGGAGAGGAGACCAATGAGTACGGATAAATATAAGGCCTTGAAAGAAGAGGTGGCGAGGCTATTGAAAAATGACTTCATCAGAGAATCTCGGTATCCGAAGTGGGTGTCAAACCCTATTTTAGTTCCTAAGCAGAATGGGAAGTTGAGAGTATACGTTGACTTTTCAAATTTAAACCAGGCATGTCCCAAAGACAGTTTCCTGCTTCCTCGAATTGATCAATTAGTTGATTCCACGGAAGGACATGAGATGTTGAGCTTTATGGATGCCTACTTCGGGTACAATCAGATCCCCATGCATGAGTCGGATGAGGAGCACACCTCGTTCATCTCGGACAGGGGACTCTATTGTTATAAAGTCATGTCGTTCGGTTTAAAAAATGTAGGGGCCACCTACCAGAGGTTAGTAAATCGTATGTTTTCAGAACAATTGGGAAGCACAATGGAGGTGTATGTCGATGACATGTTAGTCAAAAGTATGGTCTCCTCAGAATGTGTCCGCCATTTATCAAATGCCTTTGATATATTGAGAAAATATCAGATGAAGCTTAACCCTGTAAAGTGCGCTTTTGGGGTAGCTTCTGGGAAGTTTCTGGGGTTCATGGTAAACAGGAGAGGGATTGTTTCCAATCTGGATAAGATTAAAGCTTTACTTAACATGAGCTCTCCTCAGAGCCCAAAAGAAGTGCAAAGCTTAACTGGAAGAATCACTGCCCTGAGTCGATTCGTCTCCAAGACCACTGACAAATACTTGCCCTTTTTTAAGGTCTTAAAAGGAGGGAAACGATTTCAATGGACATCGGAATGTGAGCAAGCTTTTTCCGACCTGAAAGCATTCTTAGGACGAGCCCCCCTGTTGTCAAAACCAAAGGTTGGCGAACCACTCTCTCTTTATTTAGCCGTGTTAAAGGAGGTTGTTAGCTAAGTGTTGGTCAGAGAGGAGGACGAGAATCAGTTCCCGGTGTATTATGTGAGCAAAGCCATGTTAGATACAGAAACACGTTACCCAGATATGGAAAAACTTGTTCTCGCGTTGATTACTGCGGCTCGCAAAGTCCGTCCCTACTTTCAATCGCACTCCATACACGTGCTCACAAACTTTCCTATAAGGCAGGTACTACAGAAACCAGATGTATCCGGAAGGTTAATGAAATGGGCGATAGAAATTAGCCAGTACGACCTGCATTATGCGCCTCGAACGTCTATAAAGGGCCAAGCGTTAGCAGATTTCATAGTTGAGTTTACGCATCCGCCTGAGGTTGAGATGATTGATAACACGGATAATAGCCTTGAGTGGAAGATATTCGTTGATGGGTCCTCCGCGGAAGGAAAATTCGGGGCAGGGATATCGCTGGTGAGCCCGGAGGGACACAAGTTGCATAGCGCGATTCGCTTTGGCTTTAGGGCCTCGAATAATATTGCAGAATATGAGGCACTCCTAGCTGGATTAAGGCTTTTCCAAAGTTCTAAAAATTAAGTCAGTGGTGGCAAGCAGTGACTCGCAGCTTGTCATAAGCCAATTTAACGGACAGTTCTCTGCCAAAGAGCCAACCATGATTGCATACTTGAAGAAAGTAAAGGACTTAACTGCCCACTTCGAAAAAATTGAACTGCTTCATATTCCAAAACTGAGAATTCTAATGCAAATGCTTTGTCTAAACTAGTAAGTAGTAAGGATGCCGAGCTCCTCAATATGGTGCCATTTAAGCATCTATCGATCTCTTCCATCGAACAGGGAGCAGAGATTTTGGCAATAGAAGAAGAATGTTCTTGGATGAATTCTATTCTGGCATACTTGAAGCATCAAACTCTTCCAGACGATCCGGAAGCAGCTCTAAAATTGCGAAGGTATGCTGCAAATTTTGTCCTCTTGGACGATCTGTTCTATAAACGGAGCTACACCTCTGCTTTGCTGTGATGCGTTGGGCCCGAGGAAGGAAAGTATATAATGAAAGAAATTCACGAGGGCATTTGTGGCAACCACACTGGAGCGTTATCATTGGCTTGGAAAGTCCTCAAATAGGGATATTTTTTGGCCAAATATGCGAAAGGATTCCCATAATTTCATCCGCAAGTACGATAAATGTCAGAGGCATGCAACCATACCGCATCACCCGCATCACAAATTGACTGTGGTAACCAACCCCTGGCCTTTCGCGAAGTGGGGGTTGATATTATTGGTCCTATGCCCCGATGCACTGGTAATAATTGTTTCGCCATAGTGACAATTGATTACTTCACCAAATGGGTCGAGGCAGAGCCCTTGATGAGGATCACTGAATCCAACTCTTCTAAATTCATCTGGAAGAATATTGTATGCAGATTTGGAATACCGCACTTGTTGGTTAGTGACAACGCAAAAAAGTTCAAAAATAGAAGTATTGATGAATTATGCAATGATTTGGGAATTTGTAAATTATTTTCATCTCCCCATCATCCACAAGCAAATGGGCGGGTTGAAGCCGTAAACAAAACCATAAAGATTACCCTAAAGAGGAAACTTGAATCAAAGAAGGGTGCATGGGTAGATGAACTCCCGCAAGTGTTATGAGCACTTCGTACTACTACGCACACCGCAACAGGGGAAACGCCGTTCTCCATGGCGTATGGCTCCGAGGCGGTATGCCCAGTATAAGTTGGGATGCGTACCCTTCTTCAAATCCATTATCACGAGGCAATAAATGAGAAGGCTCAAAGGGCAAATCTGGATTTCCTCCTGGAAAAATGGAGTGACTCCCAGGTGATGTTAGCCAGGTACCAGGAAAAAATGGCCCGCTACTACAACAAAAGGGTGAAAAATCTGTTCTTCAACATTGTGGATTTGGTCCTTAAGAAGATCATTCGTTCTACTCAAGAACCAGGAGTAGGGACTCTAGGTCCTAATTGGAAGGGCCCTTATAAAGTCACTGCTAAGGTGGTATCCGGTACATATATGATCGAAGACTTATCTGGGGTTCCTTTGCGTAACCCCTGGAACACGGATCACCTTCTTCGCTATTTTCAATAAAATCAAGTCCCCCTTGAATAATTATAACGTCTCCACATAATCTAATGAAAATTCGAAGCGAGTTACATTAAAAATTGCATCAAGTGCTCTTCGTTAAACATGGCGAATGTTAAAAATGCTAAAGTTATTTTTGTTCATGAGAAAATATAACTCTACCTATGGTAGTCAAGCGACAGTAAATTGATGACAGTACTATACTTGAACTTCATCAAACAAGGGACTCTTATAAGCTCGCACTGCGCTCACTACGTCTTGGTTGGAAGTAATAAACCATTAGCAGCAGCTCGGTTAAACTAATAATCGTAAGAAGGTAGAATCGCAAGTGCTAAAAAGTATAACACGAATATGATCAAGTGTAATTCATCAAATCAGACCTAACCAGTAAACGTAAATGTCTTAAGCTGCTTAGATCTGAGGGACTATCAAGTATACAAAGCGTTTAGAGGCGTTTAGAGAGTTCACACTCTTACAAACGAGTATACAAAGTATTTAGAGGCGTTTAGAGAGTTCACACTCTTACAATTTTAGTATACAAAGTATTTAGAGGCGTTTAGAGAGTTCACACTCTTACAAACGACGTCGTACAAACCAAAATTTGTGCACACAACTGTTGAACTTCACAAAATGATCAAAATATTGAGCTAATTAAATCGTTACATTTACAATTCAAAATTTGAGAAATGTATCTAAAAAAACAAAAAAAGAACTACTACTACATTTATTGAAGGACATCTTTCGCAGAGCCTCAGCCTGGTACAATTTGGCAGTAGTCAGAAGGATCATCAGTAGGAGGGCCTTCCCCTGAATTTTGTGGCTCCGAGTATAAGGCCTCGATCTGGGATATGTCAAAGTTTGGGAAAGCCTCTTTTACATCCCTCAAGGCCATCCTAGCCCCAATGTTCCCAAAAACCCTCTGCATAGCTTCATACTCAGGGGTCTCTTCAAAAGTGTCCTTGAAATTCTGAACTGCCTCCGACACTTTGGCCCCCATGACCTCCTCCACCCTAGCTGCAATGGCACGCTCCAAAGCTTCAGTAATTCTGGAGTCAATGTGTTTCTCCAGGGAGGTATAATCCTCCTCAGCCTTCTTCCTAGCCTCCACCTCCCCTTGCAGCTTAGTGGTAATTTCTGCTACCTCGGCTGCCAGTTTGGCCTTCATAGAATTTGCTTCCACTAGGGCTTCAGCTGTGATGGAGTGCGCGCAGTTGGAGTCGTCAAACTTCTTGTACAGAGTCGCCACATCTGACTCAGAGGCCCGGAGGTCACGCCTTAGCTTCTCATTATCCTCCTGAAGGTGCTTTGCAAGTGCCCTATCCTCTGAGGAAGATTTTCGGGCTATGGACAGTTGATCTTTAAGATCATTTTTCTTGTCTCGTTGCGCTTCCACTACAGAGGATTCTACCTCATCAATGAGGGCCAGTGCTCTAGCATTCATAGCCTTGGCAGCAAGTAATTTCCCGGATGGGGTGACACTGGAAGAAAAGGCGGACCAGCCCTCTGTCCAAAACTATTCAGTGACCAAGGCTGCCCTGGCAGGGGGGAGTCAAACAAAGAGGGATCGAAAGTGACGTCCCTGGGAAGGACACTAGCCTTAATTTACTTGAGCTCTTTAGCCCCCGCAGGTGTCACTTCATAAGCCAGCCCCGGAACTGACACGGAAGGCTCATCCTCCAAGTCTTGAGTCTCCGGTGGCGGAGGTGCAGAAGTGGTATCCTTGCCCCTCCTGAGCCTCTTGAAAGGGGCAGGCTCGTCCTCGGATATGGGCTCGAAAATATCCTCGGATAGGGAAGATGGCACCAAGACATTTTTAGAATATCTTTCCCTCTTAGAGCCACCTCGATCTGGCCTCTTCCCTTTCCCCGTTATGGTGACCCTCATGGGTTCGGCCTCTTTTTCGAAGCTTGACTGCTAGGGGCCCACTGGAAACAAACTGGGGTTGGCAATAACGCAGGAAGAGGACCTTCAAGTTGGGCGATAGACGCTTCAGATACCTCCTTTGCCACCCCCACTTGCAGGTTAGCAAGTACTGTTTTCTACTTCCCCTCGATTTCGCTGCCATGGCGAAGGGCATGAGAGATCTTTTTGGAAATGAGGCCCTTCAGGGACATCTTAAGGAAGTCCTTGGAACCTAGTAGAAAAGAGAGAAGGATGAGACTCTGAATGTTGAGACAAAAGCTATGAAGGCAATAAGAAAACTCTACTCACTCATGGCTCTCATAAGGTCATGCTTGTCAAAGAGTTTGTTCTGTTGGATGACCTTCTGAAAAGTGCCCGGTAGGCAAACACGCGCCTCACTGCCGCTAAATCTGAGTCGAAGAGGAGGCAGGTAAAAGTGGACCCTGTCATAAGCCAATAAAGTAAGAAAATAAATTAAAAGTGATAAGTAAAAATGGAAAGTAAGAGCCTGTTTGGTAATGTAAAATTTTTTGATTTTTGTAGTTTTTTTTTTTTTTTCATAGATGTGTGGTTTAAAAATGTTTAAAAAGTCAAAAATGATGGGCTTGACTAAGAATGGATGATTGAGATTGAGTTTGAAAAATTATGGTAAAAATTTTACCATCACCAAACAAGCTCTAAATAACACACAACACTTGAAGACGCGAAGCAAAGACAAGACTCACTAGGGGAGGAAAGAGTTCAGGGAACGGTGATTTCCGATGTGGGGTCCACGGGTGAGCTCTGCCACTCCCCCGCAACCCAGAACCACTGGTTTCTCCAATTCTTTATCAAATTAGGATGACCAGTGATAATAGGAGGGTAAGAGCCTCTGGGAGACAGGTAGTACCAATCCTTAACATCCAGCCTCACATCCTTATCCCTTCTAACAGACTTCTTCAGGGTGTATAAGGTATGGATGATGTGCAATGAGATGGGGTAGTTAGGGTTGACCTTTTCCACACCAACCAAGTACCCACGTCCTGAGTCCAGAAGTTCGGAGCCAATTGGTAAGGACACAAGTTGTAGCTCCTAAGCAGTGCCCTGAAAAAAGGGTGTAGGGGTAGCCTCATCCCACAAGATAAAGCATCATAGCACACGGCCACCTGACCTGGGGGAGGACTGCAGGGTCGGTAAGAAGGCGTGGGGTGCACCAATCGAACCCCTTCTAGTATCCTGAATTTCGTTGAAGCACTTGCCAAATCAACGCCTCGGATTTCTGAAGCAATTTCACTACTTTCCCAAGACTCTGGGTTCGGATCAAGAACCACATGATGCCCTGATACTTTGTTCACCAGGTCCACCCAACCTTCAACTGGGCTATTTCCTCCTCAGATAGTCCTAACTCTTCCCTATGCGCCCTAAATTGAACCCTAATATTGAAGCCGAGGTCCTAATGACCAGAAAAAGAGCTCACTGCCTCTCCTCTTCTCAAGTCCCTATCTCGCTTGCTTCGGAGTTCCCGCAAAGAGGCCTCCTTGTCGAATGATAGGTGAGCCATGTAGGTCTAGTTATTTTCTTCTTCACTGTCAGAATCATCCAAGTTAATTATAGTGACATATTTTCTATTCCTACTTTTAATCTGTTCCCTAAAGAAGCGAGAACTAAAAATCGATAAAGACGATGGGCAGAAACCTCTGATAGGAATCGTCATTGCCAGCAGTTCCTGTGAACCCGTTCCCCCAACTCTTTCCATTTTTTTCTTAAAAATAGTCCAGACTTACCAAGGGAAAGACAAAAATGCAAAACAAAGCTTTCAAACCAACACTCGAAGATTAGAAACAAAAAAATTTTACACATGCAGAGGAAAAGAAATTTACCTGCAAAAAATGAGCGTTCAAGGTTGTGTACTTGAAGGAAAAAACACGCCAATGGAAGGTGTTGGACGGCGGAGACTATTTTCCGGGTGGAAAATCCTCGAGAAATGCTGGAAGGCTTGCAAGAAAAGGAAGAATGCTGTGATTTCTTGCAAAAGGAGTTGCTATGAAAATTCTGAAAATATGGCAAACGAGAAAAGCTGGGATGATGGAGGCTTTATAAGGAACCTAATAGTCCCAAACCCTTGGTCTTTGAGCCGCCTGATTGATTTAGATAACCCACGTATCTTGGGAGAAGGGTTAATCAAAGTGCCAGCTGTAGAAGGAAAGGGAGAAACCATTCAACTACCAAAGTGTACTCCATGCCCAGTAAGGTGTCCCCCCCATCTCCTCCCTATTTATTGGAAACAGATACCAGCAGTCTTTCTGCCTTAAATGTACCGCTTAAAGGGTATCCTGGCATATCCCAACATTCGCCTGGAAGGGAAAGCAAGAATAGTAGGTCGACTTTACCTTGAGCCCGCACCTCGCTAAAGAATGGCATTCCGCACTGTGAGTGTGTATCACTATGTAATGATCCCCAGCCAATTGGGTGCGGATTAATTATAAAACACTGTAAATAACAAAATTAGGGCAAAAACTACAATCACGTGGCTGTTCACTTACGGAAAGTTCCCAGAACGAAACCAGCGCTTCGAACCTATGGAAAATTCGATCCGGCCCATAAATGACCACATCGGATTTGAGAGACTAGTGTTGAGACCATGTCAAAAAAGGAGCCCAATAGATCACCAGTAAAGGCCCAATAGAGGCCCAATAGGTCTTAGCCCATGACCAGAACTTAGGGTGCTCCTCTGGGCCAACTGCCGAGGTGGAACATCACACGAACCCACTCTATCCGAATTGGTTTATAGAAAGCCGAGGTGCCCTATAGCAACACCTCGGATGGGTGATGGGACAACGGATGGTGTTAGAAATACGTAACTTTCCCCAGTTGACTGTGGTTTGATAAGACGTTGTCTTTATAGAAGATGTGACAAGTGCCCATCCCTACCGGAAGTAGCCATGATTACTTCAAGGAAATTGGTTCACCTCTCCAACAGCTAGGGAGAAGACACGTGTAAAGCCCACCACGTGTCGCCATCTAAGACTGTAATTTCTCCTATAAATAGAACACACTTACCTCCAAATAAGGGATTTTTTGGTAATTCAATATTGTAACTCAATATTTTACTCTCACTTCCTTTTTTCTCTTTTACACACTTATATTTCCAGCACCCAAAATATATTTACTTAAAATGAGTATTGACTTAGGAATCAGAGTGCAAACGGGAACCACCTCGGCCCCCTTTGCAAGCTGATTGTTTGACATAGTGCGCAGGAGATCCACGTGTTCAAGAGGGAGGAGTTGAGACGTGTTGATCCAAGGTCCTACCAGATTTTGTGGTCAACAATATTAATATATTTGAATATAAATAAATGTCATATCTATGTAAATGTTTTACATTGAAAATGAAAATTTTGGATTAATATATTTGAAAATAAATAAATACATGCAATATAAATTGTTTAAGTTAGAAATGAAAATTTTGAATCAATATATTTTGAAAATAAATAAATAAAATCATTGAAGTTTTACTTCCTAACATGTCAATAAATGAGTAGATCTTGAATAAGCATATTACAAAAATAATTAATTATTTGCAATCAACTTTTACCACCAATGATAAATTGGTAGAAAATTTAATCATTTAATCATTTTGACAAAAGTTGGTATTTTTAAAAAAACAAGGAAAATAAAATATATTAATTAATATATTGGATTTCGAATAAAATATATGTAAGCAACACATTAAAAAATAAAATTAATTAAAAATTATAACATATTAAAAGGAAAATAGGTGATAAAAATAAAGTAGACAAATTTTTAGAGAAAAGCGTAAATAAAAGTCAAAAGAAATTTTATATAAAAAATTTAATTAAGTGTCAAACTTTGAGTTGCGTGGTACATTGAGTGTACATGCAAAAATTTTTATTTTGAATAGTTTTTTTTTTTTTTTAAAAAAAAACTTTTAAATTCAATGACATGTGTTATGTAGGAAATGAAAAAATTGGATTAATATATTTGAATATAAATAAATATCATATCCAATATTTTTAAACCCGGCCCGATCATCAAACCGGACAAGGGACTGGGTCAAGGGCTCGAGGGTCGACTAGGGGTCAACCCGGAGTCGACTAGGGGTCAACCCAGAGTCAACCCGTTCATTAAAATAATAATAAAAATATTTAAATAAATTAATTAATCATAAATTTAAAAAAATTTAAAAATAACTAAAACCCGGGTCAACCAGGTCCGGGTCGACCGAGTTTACAAGGTTTACCGGGTCAACTTGGGTCTTTGACCGAGTTTGACCAAAACGGGTTCTTGGGGTCACCTGACCCGGGTTTTGGACCGGGGGGGCGTTCTGGGTTAAGCCGGGCCGGTTTTGACAATATTGGTCATATCATATCTATGTAAATGTGGTACATTGAAAATGAAAAATTTATATTTTAAAAAAAAAATAAAAAATTTGGATTAATATTTTTTTAAATAAATATATGCTATATGAATTTGTTAGAAGTGAAAAAAATTGAATTAATATATTTTGAAATAAATAAATAGAATTATAGAAATTTTACTTCATAATATATCAATAAATGAGTAGACTCTTTAATACGCATGTTACAAAAAAAATTACATATTTTCTATCAACTTTTTAACCACACATATTTTCTCTCTCCAGTTTTAAGTCACTATTTTTTACCTCAAAATCATAAATAAACAAGTTTATAATCCAAACATTATTACCAAACGGAGGCTTAATCATTTATCATTTTGACAAAAATTGGCATGTTTAAAAAATAAGAAAAAATAAAATATATTAATTAATATATTGAGTTTCAAATAAAATATATGTAAGAAACACATTAAAAAATATAGTTAATAAAAGATTATAACATATTAAAAGGGAAATATGTGATGAGGTGGGCAAGGGCAAATTTTCAGAGAAAAACATAAAAAAAAGTAAAAAAAAAAATTATATAAAAAATTTAAAAGAATGCCAAATTTTGAGTGGCGCGGTATACTAAGTTTACATGTAGCATTTTTTATTTTGAATAGTTTTGTCTTTTTTAAAGTTTCAAATTCAATAACATTTTGTATTGAAATTTTATTGAAATTTTATTTTTTATTTAATATGATTGAATCAAGATATTTTCAAAATTATGATTTAAAAATTAGACAACTAATAATATATAAAAGTAGAATAGCCGTCACCAAAATACACACATAGTTTCCAGCAAAAAAAAAAAAAATCTAAATTTGAATTTTTTTTTTTCTAAAAAATAGTATATTAAATATTTTAGCAATAATTATTTTACATGTGTCATTAATTACATTAACATCCGTGCTATGCTATTAATAACATCAAAATGTTATTTTTTCTATTTTATTATTATTCTTTTAATAGTTATTGTATTATTTTGAAATCTAAAAATATGTAATATGAGTGTCAAATTAAAGATCACAGTGAGAAGTTTAATACAAGTTAACAAGTGAGAACAAATTGTAAATATATTGTCCGTAAAATCATATAAAAAATTAAAGGTAAAGTTTTATTTTTTTATTTTTTATTTTTCCTCAATATCTAATTCATTTTAAATTATATCATTTAAGTCCTATAATATTATCTATAATTAGTTAATTAAATTCATTTTAGTTATAAATGGTTAATTTCTGTTTTTTTTCTCATCAAATTAAAATAAATAATAATTATACGAATTTTTTAGGCAAATCCAATTAAGTTGGATTAAGTTTACAAACATAGAATTTATTCAATTCATTAATCGTTTTCACTTTATTTTTATTTATTTACTGATTCTGTTCATTTTTCTATTTTTATAATAAATTTAAATAATTAATATATGCAAAAATATATTACGGATTTAATAATTAGTTCATATAATTTCTATTAAACAATTGATCGATCAGTAATTTCTATTAAAATAATAATGTAATAATATGAATAAAGAATTTGTTTGCATGAAGAAAGAAGAATCAATTAATGTAACAATATTTATTATGTTGTAAAACTAGAGTAAAATATAGAGGAGAGAGAGAGAGAGAGAGAGAGAGAGAGAGAGAGAGAGAGAGAGAGAGAGAGAATTCTTCTTATTGAAGAGGTGTATTCAAAACCTCTAAATCAAGCCCCTATTTATAGGATAGAGTAATGGTACAATTGTAATAAAGTAAAATTTATAAGTGCAAATTTGGTCATTCATATTATATACATTTTATAATACTCCCCATTGAATGACCCATTATATAGCATGCCTCGTTAAAACCTTGCTAAGAAAATCCAGTAGGATAAAACTTGAACAAAGGAAAAAGAGTACAGTTACTCCCCCTGATATTGGCCATCGTGAATCATTGAGTCTACTGTTCGAAATGACATCAAACGATAATAAGAATAAATCATGTACAAAAGCTTTGAATTCTGAAGTGCTGCTTCGTTAAAACCTTGTCAGTAAAACACTGTGGGATAAAACCTGAACGAAGGAAAAAGAGTACAGCTGCTGCCTCATTAAAAACCTTGCTTGAAAACCCAATTGGATAAAAACTCAGCTAAAAAAAAAATAGTGCAGCGCGAATCTAATCTTCTTGATGATGTTGATTGAGATCTCTGAGTCGACGCATTCCGATCTTATTTACCAATTTTTCAAATGTTGCAGTAGGTACAGATTTTGTGAGCATGTCTGTTAGATTATCATTTGAACGAATTTGTCAAACATCAATTTCACCACTCTTGTCAAGATCATGTGTGAAGAAGAATTTCGGTGAAATATGTTTCGTTCTGTCACCTTTAATGAAACCTCCATTTAGTTGAGCTATCCATGCGGTATTGTCTTCATACAGAATTATTGGACTTCCTTTTCCTGAAGAGAGACCACAAGTCTCCCTTATACGCTGAGTCATTGATTTCAACCATACACATTCTCGACTTGCCTCATGTATTGCAAGTAGTTCAGCATGATTAGAAGAAGTAGCAGTTAATGTCTGCTTTGTGGATCTCCATGATATAGCAGTACCTCCACAAGTGAATAAATAACCTGTTTGAGATTTAGCTGTGTGTGGGTCTGATAGATATCCCGCATCAGCATACTCAACAAGTTCCGATTTAGTTTTATTTGAATAAAACAAACCCATGTCAATTGTTCATTGGAGATACCTCAATACATTTTTAACACCATTCCATTGTCTTTATGTAGGAGAAGAACTATATCTTGCTAGTAAACTTACCGAGAATGCAATATCAGGTCGTGTGTTGTTGGCAAGATATAGTAGTGCACCTATAGCACTAAGATATGGTACTTCAGGACCAAGAAGTTCTTCATTATCTTCTTGAGGTCTAAATGGGTCCTTTTCCACATTGAGTGAACGAACAACCATCGGTGTACTCAATGGATTTACCTTATCCATGTAAAATCGTTTAAGGACTTTTTCTATATATGTTGATTGATGAATAAGAATTCCATTTGATAAATGCTCGATTTGTAAGCTTAGACAAAAAATTTTCTTTCCAAGATCTTTCATCTCAAATTCTGACTTTAAGTACTCAACTACCTCCGAAATTTCTTCGAGAGTTCCAATAATATTTAAGTCATCAACATATATAACAATAATTACGAACCCATTCATTGACTTCTTTATAAAAATGCAAGGGCATATAGGATCATTCTTGAATCCTTCTTTCAGTAGATATTCACTAAGGCGATTATACCACATGCGGCCGGATTGTTTCAATCCATATAATGACCTCTGCAATTTGATTGAAACTAATTCTCGAGGTCTCGAATTATATACTTCAGGCATTTTAAATCTCTCGGAAATTTTCATGTGGATGTCATTGTCAAGCATACCATATTAATAGGCTGAACCTACATCCATCATGCTCATATTTACTTTTTCATGTATTGCCAAACCGACTAAATATCGAAACGTAATTGCATCTATTACAGGGGAATACGTTTCTTCATAATCGATGCCAGGTATTTGCGAAAATCCTTGTGCTATAAGTCGTGCTTTAATCTCACGACTTCTCTTTTCTCATTTCTTTTTCGCACGAATACCCATTTGTATCATACATGATTTTAGGAGTTTGAACGATAGGTCCAAAAACTTTACGTTTCTCCAATGAATCCAATTCTGCCTGAATTGCACTTTTCCATTTTAGCCAAACATTTCTTCGTTTACATTCCTCGATGGATTTTGGTTCATCATCCTCACTATCATTAATAATTTTGAGTGCTACATTATATTAAAAAATATTGTCGACAACTATTTCTTCTCGGTTCCATCTTTTCCTCGTATAGACATAATTTATCGAGATCTCTTTATTTTCATCATTTTCAGGTACTTGTACCACTTCAAGGGTTTTTATTTGAATTGTGTCATTGGAATCTTCGAGAGATTCTGCCTCCTTAATATGATTATTGACTATATGCTCCTTTTTCTTTCGAAGATTTTTATCCTTGGAACCGATTGGTCTACCACGCTTCATGCGTATCTATTGTAAACTCATTAGCTTTATTTTGTCTTTCTGGGACATCAATTCGGACTGGAGCGTTCTCAGCTGGAACGTGTGATTTAGTCACTCTTTTTAGGTCAGTGAATGCATCTGGAAATTGATTGGGTATCTTTTGCAAGTGGATTATCTTTTGAACTTCTTGTTCACATTTCTTTGCGCGAGGATCTTGTTTGGATAAATATGATGCATTCCATGTTATTTCTTTTTCCAGCTGTTTAATTTCTCCCCCTGATGTTGGAAACATTGTTTCATCAAAATGACAGTCTGCAAATCGTGTAGTAAAAACATCGCTCGTATTGGGTTCAAAATACTTTATTATAGAAGGAGATTCAAAGCCAATTTATATTCCCAGTCTCCTTTGAGGACCCATCTTTGTTCGTTGTGGTGGGGCTATTGGTACGTGAACCGCATAACCAAAAATTCTTAGATGGGATATAATAGGCTCTTGACCATAAGCCATTTGTAATGAGGAGAATTTATGATAAGATGTTGGCCTGATGCGTATGAGTGCTGCGGCATGTAGTATAACATGTCTCCAAGTAGATACGGGAAGTTTTGTTCTCATAAGTAATGGCCTAGCTATTAATTGGAGGCATTTAATAAATGATTCTGCTAGACCATTTTGAGTATGAACATGAGCAACCGGATGTTCAATCTTTATCCCAATCGATATGCAGTAATCATTAAATGCTTAAGATGTAAACTCACTAGCTAGCATTATCAAGACGAATAGTCTTAATTGGGTAATTCGAAAATTGTGCTCGTAGACGAATAATCTGAGCAAGCGCAAATGCCAAGTTGCGAGTGGATAATAAGTTCACATGTGACCATCTAGTAAATGCGTCTATTAAAACCATAAAATATCGAAATGGTCCACATGGAGGGTGAATGGCCCCACAAATATCACCATATATACGTTTAAAAAATATTTGAGATTCATACCCAACTTTAGTTAATGATGGTTTGATGACCAATTTTCCTTGAGAACAAGCAGCACATGAGAATTCATTACAATGAAGAATTTTCTAATTACTCAATGAATGTCCTTTTGAATTCTCAGTAATTCTTCGCATCATAGTTGACCCGGGATGTCCCAGCCGGTCATGCCAAGTTATAACATTCTTTGGCTCTTTGAACCTTTGGTATAATATAACATTTGTTTCAATTGTACTAATTCTTGTATAGTACAAGCCAGAAGGTAAAGCGGGTAACCTTTCAAGTATACACTTCTTTCTAGAGACAATAATAGTAATATAAAGATATTCTTTATTATTTTCTTCGACAGTCTCAGTATGGTACCTGTTACTTCGTATATCTTTATAACTTAGCAGATTCCTAGATGACTTAGGGGAAAATAAGGCATTTTGGATGGTCATTTTTGTTTCTCCACTTAGTACAATATTTGTTTTTCCCCACCCTTTAATAATAGGTACAAATCTTATTACTGTACTCACATTAGTTGTCATCATTGTCAAATTCAAGAAATATTTCTCATTTCTGAGTATTGTATTTGTTGATGCACTGTCTGCTAAACAAATATCTCCATCAATGATCTTGGAGCCATTCAATAAATCAGAAGTGTCAATTTCTTCATTAACAAAGAGAAATAAGGTTACACACAAAATAATTATATTGAGAAGAAAAATATTATATTATCATACATATTTTCATTAAAAAAAAACGTGCAAAAATTATCATATAGATAAAAGTACCGATAACACACTGAAATACATGAAAACATTCAATTACAAGTAAAATTGAAGGATTTTTATTATGACCATTGTGAGGACGAGCATGATTTTTTCCTCCACGTTGCCAAGTGTAGCTTTGTCCTCGTCCTCGATCTTGACCATTGACACGACCATGACCACAACTACAACCATGATTGTAACTGCGACCATGGTCTTGTCTTTGTTTATTATATGAAATGTCATTTGCTTTAGGTAGTGCAGCTGATCCGGTCGGTTGTGATTCATGAATTTTCATTAAGAGCTCATTATTTTGCTCAGCCACTAGAAGACATGATATCAGTTCTAAATATTTTTTAAAGCCTCGTTCCCTGTATTGTTGCTACAAGATAACATTCGAGGCATGAAAAGTAGAGAAAGTTTTCTCTAACATATCTTCTTCAGTAACTTTTTCTCCGCATAATTTTAATGTGGAAGTTATTTTAAAAAATGCGGAATTATACTCAGATACTGATTTTAAATCTTGTAACCTCAAATGCATCCAAGTATAACAAGCTCTTGGCAGTATGACTGTCTTCTGATGGTCATATCTTTCCTTCAAATTATTCCACAATTCAAGAGGATCCTTGATTTAAGATATTCCGCTTTTAATCCCTCATCAAGATGATGGCGAAGGAACATCATCGCCTTGGCCTTTTCTTGATTGGATGCGGTATTTTATTCTTTTATGGTATCCCCCAAGGCCATTAGCTTCAAAATATATATCAACATCAAGGATTCATGAAAGATAGTTCTTTCCAGATATATCAAGAGCCACAAATTCTAATTTTGTGAGATTGACCATGTATGTAAGACTACAGAATAAAATCAAGTAAACAAATATAACTATCTAATGAATGACTAACAAATATAATAAAGAAATAATCTGAATATAATGTGCGTAGAAAATCAAGATAAATAACTTTAGTAAATTATCTTTAATTTAGAATGAAGTCCAAAGTTTATAACAATCCAAGGTGCATAAGTTCAAGGTCTATAATATAGCATAGATTATAATAGTCCAAAGTCCAAGATCCATAATAGAGCATAGGTTATAATAGTCCAAAGTCCATAAGTCCAAGATTCATAATAGAGCATAGGTTATAATAATCCAAAATCCATACTAATTCAATGTTTTGCAAGGATACAACAATAATCCAAATTTAGTTAATTCGAATATCATTATTTAATTGTTATTTAAGTTTTCATAATTATTATATTGGTAATTAAAAAGATCATTAAACTGAAACTAAAATATAAACTAGAAGAAAGATAAATATTTAATATTGTTGTATCACATAATATATATATATATATATATATATATATATATATATATATATATATATATATATATATATATATATAACTTTAGCTTTAACTTTAAATTTAACTTTAACTTTTTTGGACTAACACACCATGTTAGCATGCATAGAAACAATAATTCTAAAGATTCTAAAGCACATAAAACTACGAAATAATTAAGCAACAATTTCAACAAGCAATATTTTCAAAAAGATGAATATGGACAACTCAAAAGTATGTAATTAATTCTGAAGTTTTAAAGATAAGTTATTTCATAATTATTGTATATTTAATTAAAAAAAATTGTAAATATTTAAAATGATTATGAAATATAGATCGATAAATATCAATGAATTTGATTCTTATAAAGATATAAATTTGAAGACTTACAGTTGAGTAGATGCCTAAGGATAATCTCTTCACAGGAATTTGGTTTAAGCAGATGTTTGATTAGTAATAATCAGGCTTCTGATGCAGAGGATCCTACTAAAGGCAACTGCAGAGCATATTCCTTCTGATTACTCAAATTCAAGACTCAATTGGTTAGAGACTCGTACTGATAACGTGTTGTAAAACTAGAGTAAAATAGAGAGAGAGAGAGAGAGAGAGAGAGAGAGAGAGAGAGAGAGAGAGAGAGAGAGAGAGAGAGAGAATTCTTCTTATTGAAGAGGTATATTTAAAATCTCTAAATCAAGCCCCTATTTATAGGAGAGAGTAATGGCACAATTGTAATAAAGTAAAATTTATAAGTATAAATTTGGTCATTCACATTATATACATTTTATAACATATTAAAATTAATGATTATTTTTTTTGAAAGACACTTGAAATTAATAATTAATGCTTAAAAAATCAAATTATACTAAAAAAGTCTATCCTACACCTATTTTTGGAAAGAATATGATGAAGAACAATATATGAAAAGAAAAACATTTATCTTAAGGAGAATATGTAAGTTGAGTTTTGCACATGTATTGTATGAGCATAATTTTGTAGTCCAAAAGTTTTTTTAAAAAAATAAAATTTCATTTATTTAACGTTAATTTCAAAAATGGAGTTGATATGTTCACTATACAATCTCTAAAACACTTAATTCATGGTTTGTTTTCTCGTAAAGATGATTAAACAATTCAACGATTTACAATTTTATTAAAATATTTAAAAAATAATTATATGCTTTAAAAAATGGTGAAACTTTATTTCTTAATATTATTAACATATATAGACAAAAAAAAAACTCATGATATATATTTTATTTATATTTTCATTAATAATTTTTTTATTAACATATAATTAAATATTCATTTAATTATGTTAATCAAATGCATTGCATTTAAAAATTAAAAATTTATTAATCATGCGAATGATCTCTAGAGTTAATTCCACGTTCGTACACCACAATTCTTGAGGTTGATTTTCACTTCCGTGCATCTTCAATATTGTTTAATTTGTTACATTTATTTATATATAGGACCACATTTATTTAATTTGTTACAATTACTTTATTTTATGTAAATTATAATATTTTGAGGGTTATTATTTCTATTCATTTTAGTCAAAAATATTTAGAATTTTTTATTTATTTATTCTAAACAACATATATTTGAAAAATTGCATTATTTAATTTAAATTTGAGCAATTGTTTAACTATGTTTTGTCTATAGCAACTTTCGTATATCATATGGGTGTGAGCAATTACAAACTGTACAAATAATGTATTATTTAAAGAAGTTTTCCAAATTAATGAAAATTGTAATTTATTTCTATTTTGAGCATTTATTGACAGTCTATACCATTAATTAAAGCAAATTATGTGTTCAATTTTTTTCCTTATTTTGTAATGATGTTTACAGTAAAAATCATTTCATATTGTTCTTCCGTGCAACGCACATGTGCGAATACTAGTCTTTGTGAAAAGTCAAACAAATCTATATAAATGAGACGGAGAGAATATTTGTTTTCATTATTTAATTGATATATATTATAAATATTTTGTTGTTGTTACTCCTAAAGTAGCTCAACGTTATAATTAATATTCCAAAATAATATTTACTTGATCCTGTAGTACATAAATTATAATTCTCAAAATTTCAGAACAATATTGACTTATTATTCTTGAAGAATCGCAACTTTAGAAATATAATTATTCTAGAAGAATAATTTGTGATTACTCCTGAAGTAGCACAATCTTTATAACAATAATATTCTTATATAATATTAATTGCTCTTGAAGAGCATAATTAAAAAAATAATATATATATTTTATTTTATTTGTCCAGAAGAGCAAATCATTATATAGGTTCAATATTTTATTATTTATTGTTCCTAGAGAAGCACGACATATATTAATATTGTAAAAATTATTATTTGTTCCAGAAGAACAAATCAATGAGCTTCAATATTTTAAAATAATTTGTTGTTGTTCCAGAAGTAATAATATAACATTATTAATATATTTTAGAAGAATATTACTTGCTCATGAAGAGTATAATTTAAAGTATATTTTAAATGAACGTGGTGTTGATGTTTTCGAATAAACAAATCACACGTTATATAAATATTCTCGAAGAATATTTTATTGCAACTAATATAGAGTACAAATATTATTAGCTCGAAAGGTAGAAAAAATCGTTAATGCTTATAATCGAGAAGAATATTCTAGTATTATGAATACTTCATTTTGAATATTTTGTTTTTGCTCTTGAAGAAGCAAAATTTTATTTCCCGTTAAACATTTAATATGTTTAATTTATTGTTGGTCCCGAAGAGCCACAATAATCATAAAAGATATGTTGAAGAAAATTGACATAAAAATAGTTGGCCAAAATATGCATCTAAGCTAAATTAAACTTAATACAAAACCTGAAATCTTGGGACCTGAAGTCAGAACACTTAGAAGTGTAAAGTCAGTAAAATACCCATAGGTATTTGAAAATCGTATAGTCGTAATACACGACTTGTTGAGCAACGAATGTTTCGAAGATCGGGCACTACCTATGAAAAGATATGAAGTATATGTAATATTTTATTTGCCTGGAAATGCATAATAAGTGTCAATAATATATATGATTATTAGAAATTAGAAATGTATATAATGAAAGATGATTGACTCTAATTACTAGCTTGCGCTCTTTGTTGTACCAATTAGTGATATCAAAATGTATGATCATCAACTCAGTACGTTGGGAGTATTCTTTGAAGTATCAATGTGTGAGATTAAAAATGGTAATCAATACCTCGGTACTTTGAAATTGCGGTGAAAGTATTAGAGAAAATATATTTGAAATATAGGAATCATTACCTATCTAAAGTTTCATGACTTAAATTTGGTGGTAGTAATTTGACAATTACAATGTGAAACATATACGATGCCTGAAGCCTATATTATAATCCTTGAATGAGTAAATATATCTAAAATATATAGTTCAAGTTTTTAAGAAACTTGTTTTATCAAAGTATACAGATACTTTGCAATATGAATATTTAATATGACATGAAAAGATTCAATTTGTAATGAAATGTAATTGGTAGTATAAAATTAGATTACATGAAGAATGGTACAAATGACTATATATGACAAAATGTTGAAATTGAGATGTACTATTATTGTGAATAATATTTAAAAATTGTGGCAAATGATTTTCAAGATTCAAATTCATGATTAATTATCCACCTGAAGTAATAAGTTAATTGTTCATTGAAGTGAATAAGTCACTTTCAAATTTGAGAAGTGCGTTAAATGCATTGATGAATGTTGATTATAGAACATAGCTCGATACATGATGTTCAAATAATTGAAAATATTTTATAGTTCAAGTTCAAAGGAATAATCGAATTTATATTCGAAGAACAAATAATATGAGATATGTGCTATTTATATATGCTTGGTGAACATATTCGATATTGCACCGATTAACAATTGAAATAATTATATGCAATATCAATATAATTGTAATGTTCCCATAAGCGGGAGCTAATATGCGGTACATTCTTTTTTTCTTAGTCAAGGTTTTGTCCCCACAAGACTTTCCTGATAAGGTTTTTAATAAGGTAGTTATCAATATCTATTGATATACTCACCTATACGAGATTCCTGAAGAAATCAAGATAAGGATAATTTAATACAGATTGAATAAAGGGGAGTAGCTGTACTCTTTTTCCTTCATTCGAGTATTGTCCCACTAGGTTTTTCTAATAAGGTTTTAACGAGGCAGCATCAAATTACTCCAGAATTTTCAATAAATTCACTCAAGTGACAATGTAGCTGATTTATTCACAAAGCATTGCCAACATCTACATTCAAGAAATCAGTTCACAAGATTGGGATACATCGACTCGATGATTTATAGTGATTAACACTAGAGGAGTAGTTGTACTCTTTTTCCATAGCCAAGGTTTTGTTTCTTTAGGTTTTCCTGGCGAGGTTTTAACGAGACGACATTTATCTTAGTACTACAAGAATAAGTGTACTATTTTTCATTCGTTTGATATTTTTGTTCCATTGGATTTTTATCAAACAAGGTTTTAACGAGGCAGATATTTTGTAATATGTCATTCAATGAGGAGTGTTGTAAATACTAGAAATCGCACACGTGCGATGCACGGAAGATATAATTGACAATTATTTATTGAATAAATTGTAAAAGTACAATGTCCGACATAAATTGTGTATTTATATATAATGAAAAATATTTTAAAAAGTAAAATATAAAATTGCAACTTGCTTATTTCTTTTAACAGCTAATTGTTCATTTTCTAGTTTTCTTTATTTATTTAGACGAAGTAAGATATGAATATGCGACTTCTGTACAATTTTGATTTGATGACTGGAGTTGAGCTTACATTTTTTTTATTTCTAAAAGTTAAAATGTTTACAATTTTCAAATCGTAAAATCAAATAAAGAGGCTAATAGACATTTACATAATTAATTTATCGACTCCCCATATAGCACTATAAGAATTTGTACTAACTACTAGTATCACACCCGTGAGTTACACAGAAGAAAAATATGAAATGATTTTACTATAAATATTATTACAAAGTAGGAAAAAAATTTAACACATAATTTGCTTTAATTAATGATACAGATTATCATCGAATGCTCAAAATAAAAATAAATTACAATTCTCATCAATTTTGGAAAACCTCTTTAAATAATACATTATTTATACAGTTTGTAGTTGCTCACACCCTTGTGATACACGAATGTTACTATAGATAAAGTATATTTAAACAATTGCTCAAATTTAAATTAAATAATACAATTTTTCAAATATATTTTGTATAGAATAAATAAAAAATTTCGTCCAAGTATTTTTAACTAACATGAATAGAAGTAATAACTCTCAAAATATTATAATTTACATAAAATAAATTAATTTAACAAATTAAATCTATGTGGTACTATATATAAATAAATGTAATAAATTAAGCAATATTGATGATGCACGAAAGTAAAAATCAACTTCAAGATTTGTGGTGCACGAACGTGAGATTCAACTTGAGATATCCTCCGCATGATTAATAATTTTTAATTTTTTAAATGTGATACATTTAATTGAACATAATTAAATACATATTTAATTATATGTCAATAAAAAATTATTAATGAATATATATATATATATATATATATATATATATATATATATATATATATATGATTAATAATTTTTAATTTTTTAAATGTGATACATTTAATTGAACATAATTAAATACATATTTAATTATATGTCAATAAAAAATTATTAATGAATATATATATATATATATATATATATATATATATATATATATTGAGTCTTTTGTTTATATATGTCCATAAAATTAAGAAATAAAGTTTCACCATTTTTTACTGTATATAATTATTTTTTAATATTTTAATAAAATTGTAAACCGCTGATTTTTTTATTATCGCTTTATGGGAAAACATTTAATGAATTTATAAGTGTTTTAGATATTGTACCGTGAACATATCAACTCAATTTCTAGAATTAAAGTTCAATAAATAAAATTTTATTTTTTAAAAAAACTTTTCAATTACAAAATGAAGTTCATACAATATATGTGCAAAACTCAACTTATATATTCTCATTAAGATCGACGCTTTTCTTTTCATTTATTGTTCTTCATCATATTATTCTAAAAAAGAAGTGTATGATAGACTTTTTTTGTGTAATTTGATTTTTAAGTATTAATTATTAATTTCAAGTGTTTTTCTAAAAAATATATATATTAATTTTAATAAATATTGTTACATTAATTGATTATTCTTTATTCATACTGAAAATTTCTTTATTCATATTGTTACATTATTATTTTAATAAAAATTATTGATCGATCAATTGTTTAATAGAAATTATATGAACTAATTGTTAAAATCTGTAATATATTTTTGCATATTTCAGTTTTTTAAATTTATAATGAAAAATAGAAAAATGAACAGAATCTGTAAATAAATAAAAATAATGTGAAAATGATGAATGAATTGAATAATCTTAAGTTTGTAAAATTAACCCAACTTAATTGGATTTGCCTTAAAAATTCGTATTGTCATTATTTATTTTAATTTGATAAGAAAAAATCAAAATAGAAATTAATTGTCTATGACTAAAATGAATTTAGTTAAGTAATTATAGATAATATTATAGGACTTAAATAATATAATTTAAAATGAATTAGATATTGAGGAAAAATAAAACTTTACCTTTAATTTTTATATGATTTTACGGACAATATATTTACAATTTTCTCTCACTTGTTATCTTGCATTAAACTTGTCACTTTGATTTTTAATTTGACACTCATATTACATATTTTTCGATTTCAAAATAATACAATAATTATTAAAAAAATAATAATAAAATATAAAAAATAACATTTTGATGTTATTAATAGGACAACACGGATGTCAATGCAATTAATGACATATGAAAAATAATAATTGCTAAAATATTTAATATACTATTTTTTTGCAAAAAAAAATCCAAATTTAGAAAGTTTTTCGACGGGAAACTATGTGTGTATTTTGGTGACGACTATTCTACTTTTATATATATATATATATATATATATATATATATATATATATATATATATATATATATTAAGATAAGATTAAGATTAAGATCTCAATGCAATAATTGATATTTAAAGCTCTTATCGAACACTCAATTCTATTTATTTATAATTCAACCCCGATAAAAAAAAGGCTATAAAATAGAAAATGAAAGGTGGTTATACAATTCTAGAGTTCGTTCATGAGTTGTACTGATGTGATCCAGAACCCCGATAATACGAATCATAACAGGTTTGACGGAAAAATTTAAATATTCAAGCCAAAACAAGAATTCACCAGGTTCGACGAGCTTTGAAGATCAAATCGTGTCATCAAAAGAAGCAAGTTCCGTGTTGAGACCGAGCCAAAATGATGAGTGGATCAACCTCATTCAGGCAGCCGAAGGAAATTGTAAATTTTCACATTTACGGCCGTAACCTATATTTATTACGGCCGTAACAAGATCACTGCTGAAATTCATATTGCGAGGAATTGGGATTACGGCCGTAAAAGCTGGGGATCACGGCCGTAATGAAGGCATTGCTTAAAACTGGAATTTGGACGTTTTTGGACTTACGGCTGTAAGTCATATTGTCACGGCCGTAAGTGTGAATCAGTAACAAGGTTACGGCCGTAAGGGAGTTAGTCACGGCCGTAAAAGGCAATATCCGTAATTTTAGGAATTTTATTTATTTCCTTATTTTTAGGTATTTGTTTTCTTATATAATTAAAACTCTTTAGTCAGGTTTTGACCCTATTTATAGGGATGTAATTTTCATTATTCAACACACAACTTTGATATTATAATTGAGAGGCTATTTTGCTTTCACAATCTTATTCTTCATTGAATAAAATCCGAACTTGCGAGTTATTCTTGTTTGTAAAAATCCCGGAGAGAATTATTATTGCTTGTGATCAAGAGGTCAATATATCCCAGTGATTGTATTGGTTGTTTGGTTCAATTAATTTTAATTGGATCCATAAATCTTGGTTTATTGGCGTTCTTGGGTCGATTTCAATATTTTGTGGGTTGCGTAGCTACAATTGCTACGTGGTTTGCATCATTTGGTATCAGAGCTTAGGCTCCAAAAATCAAGGTTATATCTTTATTTTGTATTCTTGAGTTTTCTATCCAGTTTGATTTTTATGATTATCATCGAGTCCCATAAAAATCATCCATATCTTGTTGAGTGTTTTGTTTTTCAGTTTTTTTTGCGTTCTTCTTGTTCTTGAGTTTGTTGAGTCTTTAATCTAGAAAATCGTTCCAAAAAATTTCAAAAGTGTTTGTTTTGCTTAATTCTTATCCGAATTAAGTTCCATTTATTTTGTCGTGTTCGTTGTCGAATTTTCGGATTTATAAAAAAAAAAAAGATTATTTTATTTATTTATTTTATTTATTCCGAAAATTCACCCAAAATTCAAAATTCAAAAAAAAAAAAAAAAAAAAAAAATTCCATTCAATAACCACTTTCTTGAATTTGTTTAAAATTCTTGATATTATTTTTCCTTTTCGAGTCAACATTAAATTCCTTTTTGATATTTGTCAATATCCGGACCCTCTTATTTTGAGTCTCTCAAATTTTTGAAAGCTACATAAGGGGATGAATTACGAGTTCGATCATACTTTCATGACTAGATGTCGTGTGGGGGATAAGCTGTGTAGTTTGACTATTGATAGGGAGTACATCTCTAATTTGGCTAGTATCAACATGGTTGAAAAATTGGGGTTGCATTTACTACAATATCCTAGACCTTATAGGATGACATGGTTGAAGGAGTGTGGGGAGTTCAAAGTGACCAAGCAAGTCTTAGTGAATTTCACCATTGGGAGGTATAGTGATGAAGTATTATGTGATGTGGTGCCTCTAGAGTCTTGTCGTATGTTGTGGGGTAGGCCATGGAGGCATGAGAGGAAAGCATTTGATGATAAGAATAGAAACAGGTACAAATTTGTGAAGGATGGAGAATCAATCACCCTAACTAGTTTAACACTAGAGCAAATACTTGAAGATCAAAAGGAGGTGAAGGAAAAGATTAATCCATTATCCAGATTGAATTATCAATTAAGACTTCTAGAAGAGGACATGATTGCACGGAGAGGTAAAAATGTAGTTAAGTTGCAAGAAGAGCCTCAGGATATGAATGTTGGGAAGGAGGGAGAGTTGAAAGTAGAAATAGTTGAAAAAAATCCAACATTTAAGGAAGGAGATGTGGAATTGGGTAATAAAGAGGTGGACGAACAAAAAGTTAAAATTATTGATGAGGATATGCATGAATTGAAAGTTGACAGGGTAGAGAATGAAAACATGAAGGAGTTGGTTGAGACCAAAAATTTAAAAGAGGTAGTTAAGCTTGAAAAGGTGGAGTTAGGTGATCAAACTCCAAAATTTGATGAAGAAAAATTGGAAGTTGGGGTAGAAGTTCAAATTTTGAGCTTTGAATTGGAAGATCCACATTTTGGTAGTGATGAGGTAGTACATGAACATGGTTATTTAAATGTGGAGGTCGGAGATGTGGTTGAGTTTGAAGATAAAAAAAATTGAACAAGAAATTGCAAAGGAGGAAGGAGGCGAAGAGAAGAGCCTCGTGGTTCAAGAAGTGGAGTGGGTGGTGGTTTATCATGAATACAAGGATTCATATCTTGTATCTCATGAAGCTAACATGTCCCTCCCCATTTTGTTTAAATCTTTTTTACAAGTTAATTATGTTTGGAAGCTTCAACCGCACTACGTATGGCAAAGGGAGTTCAAGCTCCATCTCTTCCATGTTTTCCAATCAAATGAGCATAATTTATTAAACTCATGGCATGGAAGCATAAATTTTCCGTTTGATCCAGGGGGAGCAGTTGCATTCATGAACAAAGTTATGATTCGAGACGAATCATCCTAAAGAAGGAGGGTATGATGTGATCCAGAACCCCGATAATACGAATCATAGCAGGCTTGACAGAAAAATTTAAATATTCAAGCCAAAACAAGAATTCAGCAGGTTCGACAAGTTTTGAAGATCAAATCGTGCCATCAAAAGAAGCAAGTTCCGTGTTGGGACCGAGCCAAAATGATGAGTGGATCAACCTCATTCAGGCAGCCGAAGGAAATTGTAAATTTTTACATTTACGGCCGTAACAAGCTCACTACTGAAATTCATATTGCGAGGAATTGGGATTACGGCCGTAAAAGCTGGGGATCACGGCCGTAATGAAGGCACTGCTTAAAACTGGAATTTGGACTTTTTTGGACTTACGGCCGTAAGTCATATTAGTCACGGCCGTAAAAGGCAATATCCGTAATTTTAGGAATTTTATTTATTTCTTTATTTTTAGGTATTTGTTTCCTTGTATAATTAAAACTCTTTAGTCAGGTTTTGACCATATTTATAGGGATGTAATTTTCATTATTCAACACACAACATTGATATTATAATTGAGAGGCTATTTTGCTTTCACAATCTTATTCTTCATTGAATAAAATCCGAACTTGCGAGTTATTCTTGTTTGTTCAAATCCCGGTGAAAATTATTATTGCTTGTGATCAAGAGGTCAATATATCATAGTGATTGTATTGGTTGCTTGGTTCATTTAATTTTAATTGGATCCATAAATCGTGGTTTATTGGCGTTCTTGGGTCGATTTCAATATTTTGTGGGTTGCGTAGCTACAATTGCTATGTGGTTTGCATCATGTACCTTCCGGAGGAGCAATCTATATATTAATAAGGAACTAAGCCTCCGTTTGGTAACCAATTTTTTTTTGTTTATAAACAACACAATTTCCCAAATCATTTTTTAACCACACACATTTTCTCTCTCCAATTTTCAACCATTACTTTTTACCTCGAAATCATAAATAAACAAGTTTATAAATGAAACAGTGTTACCAAACGGAGGCTAAGATTCTGTTAATTTTGATTGAATCTCTAATTTTGCAACGGAATCAAAATTTATATTTTGATATTGATTTTTTCATATTGTTATACTAATTTGTGAAAAGTTATTAATGAGTGGATTTTAAAATGAGTGGGCAGTTGTTTATTGGGTAGTGTTGTACGGTTATTAGTGTGATGAATGCTTATGTTTGCCATTTCAATCTCTCTCTCTCTCTCTTTTGTAGGTACGTATAAAGAGTGTGATTATATTAGTAGAAATAAAGTTGTAAATTTTTGAGAATTATTCTTCCAAGATATATTTTCAACTAATGTAGCACTTTCCATTTCCTTTGATTTTGTATTTATTTGCTCATTGTTCGGTAAAATTGATTTCTCGATTATAGAATTTTGATTAATTTTAGTTGAAAATATTTAAATAGAATTAACTTTAAATTTATGCAGGCCCTTTTACTATTACCCTTCAAGAAACAATGTTGGCCTCAACGCGTGGAAAAAGCAAAATCAGATGTCTAACTTCATCTTTCAATTGATGGTCATGATGTTGCCAGAAAATACCCCTCCATTCACGGTGAGTTTGTTGAAATAGCTTTTTCAAATGTGCAATTTTTCAAAATTCTCTTCTTTTGTAAAATGTCTTTATTATCCTTAATGAATTGTATTATTTTATTTGCAAGATATATCCTTGAATTAGTCAGGTTGATTTAATTCAATACTTTCTATTATATTCATATTCTTTAATCTTTTAAATTCTTCTAAAAATATTCTATATTGTAATAATTTCTCGAAAGATTTAGGATGTTCTTTCTTTGTTATATATCCTAATGTTATTCCATCTGAAACTTCATCTTCTATATCTTAGTATTCTTCTATAATTTTATGAACCGTATTTATATTTTTTGTTGTTTCAACAGAATTAAATTCTATTCTATTTAAGATAACATAGTCAATATCTTCATATATTTCTTTTAATTTAGATTGTCCAACGGAATGTATATTTTTAGATTTTCCAGCAATAGCTAACAAGAATGAAATCTCTTTATTATCTAAATATAGTTTATGATCATAGTTATTAGAAGTTGATGCGTGTGAAATATCCATAAATTATCGGGCTGGTAAATTATTATACCAAATTCTCTGGTATAAGTCCATTCTTTGATCTAGTAAAATACAATAATCTGCAATATATTGTTCGTATTTTTCTAAGAGTTTATTATATTCTTCACAAGATATGTTTTCATTTTCCATTTGATGTTTAATATCTTCCATTTTATCTTTCAATTTTTCTAAAAGATTATCTAGTCCTTCTATTGTATATCCTGGCATTAGGTTTGGACTGTATTTGTCAGTATTTTATTTTCTAAATCTATTTTAATCTCTAATATGTCAGAATAATCTATAATATATTGATCATGATTTTCTGAAAGTATATAATATTGTTCAGATGATTCATCCATATCTATTAAATGAGATATAATGTTATCTATTTTTTCCATTATTTTTCCTAACAAATTGTCTAATCATTCAATAGTATATCCAGGCATTATAATTACAGAGATAAATAATTTATAAAGTTTCAAGTAATTTTTCAAATTCTATGAGTGTCTGAGAATTGATAATATCTATGTCAGTCATGATATCTATACTTGGTTCAAATGATATATTATATTTTGAAATATTTTTCTTTCTATTTTCTAATTTGTCAATTATATCTTGAATATCATGTATCATTATAAATCTTACAGTTCATCTAGCAAAGTTTTCTATTAAATTTTCTTTAAAACTTTTTAATATCTCTTGTGATGCGTAGAGTTGTTCTTGGTATCCGATTTTATCAATTTCATTTTCATATTCAATTCCTTTTTTACTTTTAATATACTTTTGAACTTTATATGTACCTCTTTTAGTTCTGGATTTTTTCATGATATAATTACTGTTGTTCATAATATTCAGATTTTCAAAAACTGGTAAAGAAAGATTCATCTCTTCCATCACTGTTGTTGATCACAAAATCCGGCTGGACCTTGGACCAACACGTCTCAGCTCCTCCCTCTTGAACACGTGGATCTCCTGCGCACTAAGACAAACAATCAGCTTGCAAAGGGGGCCGAGGTGGCTCCCGTTTGCACTCCGATGCCTAAGTCAGTGCTCATTTTAGGAAAATATATATATTAGGTGCGGGAAATATAAATGTGTAAAATAGAGAAAAGGGAGTGAGAGAAATGTATCGTTTAGAGTGAGAAATTGCTAACCCCCTTCTTGGAGACAGTTGTGCTTCATTTATAGTGGGACTTCTTGTCTCGAATTGCAACACGTGACATACTTTACACTTTTCATCTCCCTAGCTCATGGAAGTGACAACCTTACTTTTCAACCGTAATCATTGCTACATTTCGTAGGTGATGGGCGCCTGTCACGTCTTGGTAAAGGCAGTGTCCCATCACTGACTCCATCTCTCTTCTGGCCAACGCCATAAAGCGCCCCGGCTGAATATAAAGCACATCGGCTGGTGCGTTAACCAGGTCGGCTAAAGAGGTTTGCTTGGCGTACCACCTCGGCAATCATCCCAGGTGATACTTTAGTCCTTTAACGGTGGGTCAGGGTCCTATTGGGCCTTCGCTGGTGGGTCACTGTACCCTTCTTTGGGCCCGGAATCAACAACTGTCATAATCTATTACAAAATCATAATCATTATCACTACTAAACACATATCCTAAATATAATTCATTATTTATTTCAGTATTATCACTGTCAAGCCAAAAATAAATAATCGATTTTGTAATTTCTAATCCTAATATTCCTTTTAATGTTGGAAAAATAGCTAACAAGCATGACATATAGACATGATATAACTTTTTTATTTCATTATTTGGTCTAGTAAACTGTTTATGCATGAATAAAGGTTCAATTATGTTATGATATTCATCATTATAAGAACTGTTTTGATAATTAAATTTAACAATTCTGAATTCTGTCATTTTAAAAGCTCTTCTTCCTCCTAATTCCGTAAAGATAGATATATTAATAATACTAACCTCTTTTCCTGATCTCAGTACCTTTGTATTTTCCTTCTATTGTTAGTGACCTTCAGGCTTATAGATTTCTGCTCCACACCCTCCAATAGCTTCCTGCCTTTACGGGTTATTAGCTAAACCTGGATGCCTTCACTATATAACTCTTTAGATGGAAAATATTTTAGGACAGAGTGTAGGGAGTTTTCTTAATAATATATCTTATTTTTGGAAATAGGATTTAGAAGACAAGAATTTAGAAACTCATCATAATATGATAAGTAAATTGAGATTTTATTGATAATATGAAGACTGACAAAGGATTGGTATGAGAATTTTTTCAAAGACAAATTTTTTTGGCTTTCTCACAAACTGAGTGCTCAAGAGAGTTCTGCCCTTTCTCTAATCAGAAGACTCTTATTTATACAACTTTACGATGTATTACTATACAACCTCTTACATCATTGCTTATGTAATGGATATAATAATTTGAATTTTACAAGGTCCTACAAGGACACACATGTCCATCTATTCTTTATTACAAGGATACATCTGTCCCTTTATTTCTTCACATGGCTACATTATAGGGACACCTATCCCTCTATTTTCAGTCTTCTTATGGCCCTTACATTGTGCTGTCTTGTTCCATTAAATCAGATATATCAATTGGCTTCCATCTGTCCATCTATTCTTTATTACAAGGATACAACTGTCCCTTTATTTCTTCACATGGCTACATTATAGGGACACCTATCCCTCTATTTTCAGTCTTCTCATGGCCCTTACATTGTGCTGTCTTGTTCCATTAAATCAGATTTATCAATTGGCTTCCATCTGTCCATCACTTTTGTTGGTATGTAAAGCAGACTTATCAAATGGCTTCCACCTGTCCATCAATTCCTTATGCATGTGGGGCAATTCCTAGATATGCACGCCTCTTGCAAAGTGGCAAAACTTCCATGGATTTGATGAGTATCAAATTTATTGATGTATTCTTGCAAGATTGTTGACTTTTCTTTTCCTCCATTAGTGAGTAAGGTCCATCCATTGTACTGGCATATGCATTTGAATTTTTTCTCATACAGATTTTTGGCAATGTTGTAGAGAACTTTAATTCCCAACACCCTTCGGGATCTAAACCATGATCTTGTAATGTTTGGTACTGGCTTGGTATTTTTTCCAACTTCAATTTGAAAATTTCGAGCAACATACCCAATCGTGATAATATGCTCAGCAGGATAATATATCCTTCCATCAATTTCAGGACTGATCGAATAAAATTTTAAATATATGGATCTTCCTTGAGCAAATTTTGAAATTTCTCCTTTTAGTAAATCATCAAATTTTTCGATTTCTTTCAGATCTTTTCCTGGATAGATAAGATCCAAGAATCCATAATCAGCTGCCATTTTTGTCATGACGGGATCTCCTCCCTGAGTAATGATCAATCGTGGGTATACATGGTCTCCAGACGAAATGTAATAGCAATCACATTCTTGAAGTTCATATATAACTTCAACGGTGGTTTTATATTCGTTTTCTTTTGGTAAAAAAGGGGAATCATCTTCTTCTTCAGCACGAATTCTGACTACCCTTGTATGTTCATCTTTGGCATTGATTGTGATTTTTCGAGGACTAGCTTCATTTATAACAACTTTTTTGGGACTTGGTTCATCTCTTTTAATTATTGGTCCACCACTGCTTCCAGAAGATGTACCTGTTTGTATTTTTTAAACCAAATGGCATAACCATCCATTCATACTTACCTTGTGGTGTACTAAATGTTGTATATTGAATACTATTTTCTTCCATTTTTACTTGCCAAAATCCTGATTTGCAATCAAATTTAGAATAATATTGCTTTCCTTTTGCAAGATTTATCAGTACCTCTTTATTTGGTAAAAAGTATCCATCAAATTTAGTATATTTGTTTAATTCTTTATAATTTGTCACCATTCTAGCTTTTCCTCTTTTTTGTTCAGAATGTTTTATGACCATAAAAGCTGGACTACTATGGGGTCCATTACTAGGTCTGATTAATTTTTGATTAAGTAATTCTTTTATCTGAGTTTTAAACTCTTGTGTATCTTGTATGGTATACATCATTGGTCTAACTCTTATAATAACATTTTCTGTTAATTCTATTTTAGCTTTTGGATGATATGGTTTCCAAAATAATAATGAATTTTCTTCACAAATTTTTTCTAGTTGATCAATGATTTTTTTCATATTTGTTTGTATGTTTGTTTTTAAGGCTTTTTTATACATTATTCTTTTATTTTTTATTTCATTTTGTATAATTGGTTTTTTCTCCCATTTATCACTACGTTGTGTTGGCTGAACTCTGTAAGGTCTAAATTCTCTTGGTATTTTTAGTAAATGTGTACAAGGTGTTTGTAACATTATTATGTAATTATTTTGTTTATAATATTGAAATTGTTGTATAAAGTCATTTCCTAGTAATATATCACATTCTAATTTGTTATAATTATATACTTTATTTACAACTATTTGTTTACTCCCAAGTATTATATCAATTTTATCAGCACTATTAATTATATGAGTAGTTTCTCCTGTTACTCCTGTAATTTTTATCTTTCCATTAGTATTCCATGATTTTATTAAGAAACTTTTGAATATTGTTATATCACTTCCCGTGTCAATTAATGCACATGTTGTTATATTTGTTTCAACAATTGTAACTTGTATATAAACGGCTAATGGAAAACTTATTTGGTTATTCATTTATTCAGCTTTTCTGCATAGTATAGTTTGACCATTATGAGTTATATATAATCCTTCACGTTTTATACTATAATCTTTTAGTCCATCTAGAAAGTTCATTCCTAATAATACATGAGGATTTACCATACTACTATCTACATGACATGGTACTAGGAGATTTATTCATCCTATTTTTATTGGTACTTTTACTTCAAGTTCAGTCATATGTACTTGTCCATCAAAATTTATATATCTATATGGATCAGTTCTATGAGATATTAGTCCTTTATTTCTATTTGAAGCTATATGACATTCACTAGCTCCTGTGTCAATTAATATATTTGATCCTTTTATATGTTCTATTCCATTAAAATATTCACCTTCTATTTTCATATTTCCAGCATTTCTATTAAGTTTTATTTCTTTTGTATTACTAGTTTCTCCTAATTGTTTTCTATTAGGTAAACTTCCTGATCTCCTAATTAATCTGTCATCTTCAAATGTTATGTTATTATTAGGGTATTCTTCTTCTCGTAACTCTATGATTTCTGGTTTATTTCTTGTTATAGTAAGTTTATAGTTTCTTGGAACTAAACTTATTTGTTTATCTGGTTCTACAGCTTTACCAAAATCTTTACATTCTTTATGAATTTCAATATATGGATTTTTAGAATAAATGTTTCCATAATTAGAATTAGTAAATGTGTATAATGCCCTGTATTCTATAGTCATAATTTTATCTCCTGCTTCCATTATATCATCCTTATGTAATTTGAAATGTAATCCTAAAACTTCATTAAAATTTCTATCTTTTAATGATATACAATATTTTGGGTAACATGTAAATATTAGTTTCTTATATGCTAGATTTCCTTCTACTGTTCCTAAATGACTGTCTTTTAAATTTATAATTCTTCCATCATGTAAACTTATAGTCAAAGGAGAATATAATCCTTCTCTAAACAGGGATTTAAACATTATTTGGATACCTGCTAAGTAAACATATTGAATCTTTTCACTTTGCTTTCTATTGATCTTTGTTAATAATTCTGTAACTGTATTTTTTGTTAAAAGATTTAATTTGTGTGTTCCTTGAGTGATTCTAACATCTATTGCCCTTTCAATTTTATGATATTCATTTATTGCTACTTTTTCTCTTTTCCATATTCTGTCTAATATTTCCCATTTTCCTATTTTTAAATCTAAAGATAATTTTTGTATCTTTCTAAACTTATTATTATCAAAAGTTACCATTAATCCATAGCCTTCTATTCCTTCATATTCTTGTCTATCTATGTTCTTATTTGTTTCTATTTCTTCTATTTCTTTATTCTGATTCTGATTCATTACTTTCTGAACCTGTTTCACTTATATAGACTTCTTGATCATAGTATTCTTCAATATCTGATATTTCACTTAGTTCACTTTCTATTTCTAGATATTCATTTTGTAATATTTTAACTTTCTTTTTGTTACAATCAGGGCTTATATGTCCCATTTCTCCACAATTCCAACATTTGCATTGGCTTTTATCTTTCTTATAAGTTTTATTTTTCTGTTTTTTATTTGGATTATATCTTCTTTTATAATATCTCCTCTTTGGTTTTATATATCTTTTTCTGAAGTTTCTGAATTTTTAAAACTTTCTATTTTTATATTTTCTTTTATTATTTTTTCTTATTTCAGGGTTACATCCCCATTTGGTAGGTTTTTTCATATCTTCACAACATATTCTAGTTAGTTTTCCTGATTTCTTTAGTAATTGTCTTTGTTGACATATATATGATAATCTTTCCAATAGGAATTTTATCCTTGATCCTAATGTTCTAGGTGTTCCAGGGTTTTCTCTAATAAATTTTTCAAATTCTATTTTAAAGTATATTCCCCATGAACCTGGTAATTTATTGTAATACATATCTCTATATACTTCTTGATTTTCATTACTATAGAATTGGACATAATAATATTCTTTGAATTCAAAAGTATATTATTTGATTGTACACATATCACATATTGTTAAATTTATTAATCTTATTCTTGCATTATCTTTTTCTCTTATTGATTATGCTTCAGAATTACTTATCCAATTTTTTCCTAAAGATTCATCCGCAATATAATCTACTAACTTTTCTATTCCTTTTCTATCTGATTTTATTAGTTCTGTCTGTACATTTCTTCTTATTAATGCTTTTGTATCACTACTTATTCCTTTCCACCAATTTCTAACATGTCCTTCAAAAGAGGCTATTAAAAAATTTATTATTCTATCAGTATTTTCCCATGTATCATCTTTATTGTATAAAAAGAATAGTATCATTGAATCTGCCCAAGTTAATAAGGCTTTTTTAGTGTCTATTTTACAATCAAGATCTAATTTTGTTCCTCCATGATTAATAGGTTTATCATAATTATTATTTGGTTCAAATCTATCTTTATATTTATTTCCTCTAGGTGGTTGTCTATCTCCGATTCTATCATAATATTGTCTGTGTGGTTTGCTATATAAGGGTGCATAACTTTCATCTGGATCTGGTAATTCTTGTTTAGAAGTTCCTATTGGAGCAGGGTTAGGTGCTCCTCCAGTATTCATTAAAACTTGGAATTCATCAAAATTTTCTATACTTAACTGGTCAAAATTTTCTATAAGCAAATCTAATTCTTCATTCATTTTTGTCTTGTTTTTCTTCAATTTTTTCTTCAGCTTTTACTTTTCCTAAAGTTTTTTCCATAGATTTTTGTAATTCTAATTCTTCCTCTAGTATTTTTGGTAATATGTTTCTTCTAAATTCATCATCCATACTTCCTGCTTCTATTATAATTTTTTCTTGTTCGAAATGCTTCTTTCCTATTCTAAGTATTTCTTTTTCTATGAGTTTTTTTTGTCTATTTTCTTATCTTTGCTTTTATTACTTTCTTTGAATTCTCTAATCTCTAATTTTAGTATATTTATATCATTTCTTAATTCTTTTAATTCATTTTTTACTTCTTGTACATCACTTATTAATGTTTTTATTAATATTTTTAGATCTTCAATATTTTCACTTATGGACATTTTATACTATTGGTTTTTGAGTTTTTTGTACCTTAAATAGTTTGTCATACATATCATCTATTTTTATTTCTAGCTTTTTGATTCTTTCTTCTATTGATATGATTTTTTCATTTTCATTTTTTCTTATTTTTTCATTTAACCTATCTATTTTTTCTATAATTATTTCAATTTTATCTTGATTAATTAATTCTCCTGATTTTCTTTGGAATTCTTTTAAGATTTCTTCATCTATATTTTTAACTTCTCCTATCATTTCTTTTAATTCTTTAAATTGTATTGTTAATTTATTTTGAATATTTTATGATTTTTCTTTGATATTCATGTCCTGTATATTTAATTGTTGTAATTCTTCGATAGATAATTTATCTTGTAAATTTATGTTTTTATATGTTTGCCATAAAAATGCACTTATCCAATTTAATTGCATGTTAAGAAATCCATCAGATTCTCCCCATGAGCTTAATGGTTGAAACATAGTTGTATTTGTTCCTTTTATTTGATAAGATCCAACTGGAAGTCTTATATTTTCTATTATTTGTTTTTCAAATTTTATTTCTGGAAATTCTGTCATTAATTTCTTCCTTTAATATGTTCGATTTCTAGAATAAGTTCTGTTTCATATTTTGCTTCTTTATAATTCATTATTTGATATTCACAATATTCTTCTATTGATCTAATCATTAATTTTCTGTGATATATTCTATAATATTTTAGATAATCTTCCAATGTGTTTGTTTCATCGTATTTTTCTTTTCTAGTTTTTTCTTTGTCTTCTAAAATCGATTGAGTTTTTGGTAATTGTTTTAAAACTCTATCAAAATATTCTCTCTTTTCTTCTAATAATTTTAATCTTAATTTTTCTTGTCGTTTTATATTTCTTTCTTCTCTTATTTGGTCCATTAAATTTCTTCTTTGTTCTACTATTAAATCTAATTTTTCATTTGTTTTTGTGTCTAGATATCTAATTAATTGAGGATCCGTTCTATGATAATCCATTTCTATAATTTTTATATAACTCTTCTAGTATATCTTTGTGGATTAAATCTAATATTTCGTTTATGATAAAATCTTCTTTTATTATATCGAAATTTATTAGATCATATATTTCTCTTCTTACATCTTTATCTAAATCTTTTAAAGTGTTCAAGATTTCTATTTTATAATTATCGGGTAGTGTTAATGTATGCATAATTCTAAATCTTGATGTATATATTATATATTCATTTTTAATTTGTGTTATATAATATTTATCTTTTAGATCTGTCATATGGATTTGATACCAGTTAGGGATGCTACTATGAGCGAACAAAAATCAAATAAAATCATAAACAAAATTAAAAATTTCAAGGACTAGGTTGTAACTTTTCTAAATCTTAATGGGTTTAATTGAAATATAATATATAAGGGTATTTGTGATAGTTTATAGTATTTAAGGCTATTTTTAAAAGATATAAAATTGTTAGGGTATTTTCAAAAATTGGTAAAATTTTTAGGGTATTTTCATGTATTTCCTCCTCCATTCACTCAACCACCAAATTACGAAGCCAATATTATTTTTTATTTTTTATTTTTTATTCTTCGTATTGAAAAATTCTGTTGAATTGAGTTTAGTTTCTTTAAAATATCTGAAAATTGTTGAATATTTTTTGGTGTTCGATCGGGTGCGATCGAGATCGAAGGAAGTGTAAGGAGAAGAGGATGTTAGGATGGAGGGGATCTAGATTAGGGGCGGAGGAGGAGGATTTGGAGGCAACGCGTTTGTAGCGATCGAGAAAATTTTATAACAATAAAAGTTAAATTTATTTAAATTGTCGCTACGACTTCACCCGATGAAAACGTGTTCGTCTAGCTATATCAATTATTTTAATATTTTACGAAACAAAATTAAATTTCATTTAAAAATTTTAAATCCAATTTATAGTTTTAAATTTGTCCAAAATCAGTATTTCATTTTTAAAACTCAAACCTTTATTTTAATCCAATATTCAAGTTTCCAATTTTTAATATTATTATTGTTGATTAACTCTTTTGGTGTCAGCAAATTCTATTCAATAACCCAAAATGTCCAAATTATTGTTATCATTCAATGAGAGATTTATTTCAGAATTTTTTCATCTCCCTCAACGTTCCTGCATTCAAAAGATTTCCATTACAGATTTTCAATTCCAAAGCCTGCATATAACTTCACTCTTTTCATCCATTTCATCCCTCACGCTGAAATCTGCAAGAAGTAGGGTAAGATTTCCCCCTTTTCTTCAACTTCCACAACCCAAAACCATAATCTGCAGCTCCTCGTTCACCACTCCAAACAATTTACAGTCCACAGAACTACTTCACCACCATTGTCACTGACCTGAGGCTTAAATCCCTCTTCACCGATTTCAAACACTGAAACACACCACACGCAGTCCACAAACGAAAATGCAATACCGGAAATCACCACAAACGCTCATCTTCCCAACCAGTTGACCTCTCCCAATCATCAAGCCAATTCAATCCAAACAACACTACCGTCCGCGGAGACACTGATGCACGGCCAACACCAATCGCACCACCGCTACTGCCCAACTCAAGAAAACCCAAAAAAAAAAAAAAAAAAATCAAACAACCAAAAACCAAAGAAATAACAAAGCCCAAAGATTTATCTCTATTTCGACCTTCATCGTCGTAGTATTGCTGGAGATTTCCCAAATCCAAGTCGCAAATTTTCCTCGGTCTTCTCGCCAAAATCAGTTCAAACCCACCCCAAAAGCGCCACCTTTCACACACCACTCCACCAGCCTTGCTGCCTCCTCGCAACGGTGGTATAACCGCCTGCGTCCAGCCGGCGGTCTCGAATCAGAGACAGGGCGAGCCCCGCTCGCCATCTCTCTCATCTCTTCTCTCTCGGTTTCGGTTATGAGAGAAGAGAGATATTTTGTTATATAAATCAAAATTGATTTTTCCAAATTTTCTCCTTTAGTCCCAACTTTTAAAATCTGTCAATTTTGACCCCAAGTTTTTAAAAGCTATTATCCAAGCCCTATAGTTTTTAAACATTTCGAGTCAGCTCCTTTTATTTCTGGAAATTTTAATTAAGTCCCAAGCCTTTTAAAATTTAATTATGTTAAATTCTCAAATTAGCCCCCAATCTTTTATTTTATTTTAAATACTCAATTTTCCAAAATTTCTAATTCAAAATTTATCTTTTTTGGCTAGACGACGCGAACGGACGATTAGAGACTTGAAGTTTTTCCCGCTCGATATATATATACTCGTTAAAGCTTTGAGGTAGACTCATACTCAATAATTTATTTAGCTATGATTTGCATGTGAATATGAAATTTTGTAAATCATATATGATGTTATGTTCATGTGATTAACCATGAGGGGTAAGACGGGCAAATGCTCTCCCGAAAATGGTGTATAAAGAAGAAATGTTATATGCGCTATAACTTCCATGCATAATTGCATGTTGAATTAAGACAAGACAAGGCTACTTTTCGTACTTATGTGAATATGCGATATGTTATGATGTTATGAGGAAAATATGTTAGCATGATTACATGTTTATGTGCAATTTACGGATTAAGTGAATTATTCGGTTATGAGTTTACTGAGTATTTCTTAGAAATACTCACCCCGTTATTAACAATTTTTTGCAGACTTCGGAAGCGGTGGCGAGTGATGGACACAAGTGACAAAGAAATAATTAAATGTTATTTTAAATATAAAAAAATTTCCGTTTATTTTAAGTCAAAATTTATTTTGTGCCGACTATGGAGGATTTGAAATTTTATTTCTATGAATGATTGAAATAATTTTATGCAAAATTTAAAATTTCAATTATTTCCGCTAAATGAATATTCTTTTTGAAATTGAGTTTGAGATGATGAAGTGGCGTTTCGAGTATTTAGAACTCGGGGCTTGACAGCGTTGCCATCGTCGCCATCGTCGGAGCATATCCCATCTTCTCGAATAGTCCGGCTAGGGAAGGTCTAGCCGTAGGCGCGAGGCCATCAAACTGTTTTTTTGTAATGATCGCGGAGCCAACTCCCTCTCCAAACTCAAGGTCTTAACAATTATTTGCTTTTCATTTATTATGTTTCATTTTTTCCGCTTAACAGTCTTTTATTTTTTGGGTTTATTTTGGTGTTAAGATATACAATGGACGATGCAGTGGTTGTGTGCATTGTGTAATGGAAATTTAATGTATTTTGGGGTGGCGTTGAAGATATTTTCTTTTGAGGTTTATCTAAGGGTTTAATTTTTATTTATTTTTGGATAATTAGCTGATAATAAACATGAATTTTGTGTGTTCAAGTAATGCACTTTCAAGTTTCCTTCGGTAAATGTTTACCGACTGAGTCAATTAGCGAATACTATGAAATTTGGGTCCATGCATTCAATTTTTATTTATTTTTCATTCGAGGTTTTCAATTCAAATGTTGTATTAAAGGTTTCCTTATGAGTAAAGTTCTTTTTCCTTATTTTTTGATGGCTTAAGATTTCATCACTTTTTTTTTTTTTTTTGTTATTGAATAGTACATTTAGACTTCTATATTGGATTATAGGACGCATGCTAAATATTCAGTTCTTTGGAAACTTGAAGTCCTTAACAAATTAAGAATATTGTTTGACCCATGGAAGGAAATGTAGAGAAATAATTATTTTTATCTTAACAATTACCCTTTGTAATTGTTATTTATATATATTTTTTAACTACATATATTGAATGCGATTGTGTTTGGGAGAATAAAAGTAGGGTATTTGAATTATGACTTGTATTTGTACATTATAAAGACTATTTTTTGTTTAATGTAACAAATGAGTATGCTAGTTTGGTATGGATATTGTGGAAAAACTCACACAACCCATACTCATGTCCGATTTTTATGTTTATCTCATACTCGATCTGCAAACTCATTTAGTCGAGTAATCCAAACCCCTTTATATCGGGTCCCCATGAGTAACATGTCTATGGGTACTACTATCATTCCAAATCCAATATAACTTTGATAATCTGCATAGTAAGAATATATTATACTTTGGAAAATTGGACAGAATTTTTATTGCTAAAACATTAGAATATGTGATGACGATGAGAACCCAACAAATGTGATGATAAATTCTGTGTATAAAGGAATTTTTCAAATTTTAAATTACTTTTGATAACTTAATGTTTATTATTATTATTATTATTTAAATTGATACTGTATTTTCATAATTTCTGCTATTTTTTTTTCCAATTTTACTTTTCTATAATTTACTTTTCCTTATTTTTATACAGTTGAACACATTGAAGCGCTTGCAGCGTTACAAGCAATTCAATTAGCTATTCAGTTCAATTTTTCCTCAGTTGAGTTAGAAGGCGACTGCTTGTCAGTGCTAAATTCACTAAAATGCGATGGAGAAGATCTTCCAAGCATCAGAGACATTATTGAAGCTGCTAAATTGGAATTGGCTAACCTTTAGAATTGAGTTATCTCTTTTGTTGGAGGTCCAGGAATAAGGTGGCACATATGTTGGCTCGACATATCTTTGTCAATGGAATATGTCTGTGCATCGCACGGGTAAAGATCTAGTTTGATTAAATTATCAATTGATCAATCTGGCTTAAGAATCCCATCTACCTTAAAGTCGAAATCATTGATCAATAGACTTACAACATCATATCATTGAGAACAAGATGAACTTCGGAAGACTAACCTATACGCGACAAAATTGATTTACATCATACAAAAAAGACGTCTTTCTTACAATACATGTTTGGTAGGTGTCCCGTCCCGTCTCGTCCCGTCCTACACGCAGTATGTTTAACCTGGAAAAAATAAATATTAAGCCCAATCTCTCAACTGAGAATCTCATCTCATGTACAAAAAGAAACAACAAAGAGACGTTAGAGAATTTATGTACCACTAAAAGATAACTTCTATCTTCAGCCTACGCTTACTCTTTCCTAGAATTACACTAGAATTACATCAATGACTTTCCGGCAACCTACAGCAACATAACAAGTCAAGCATTAACATCACAGCTTCATATGTTTAACATTAGAATTGTTACTTCATTGCAGAAGATTGATATTCATAAAACAAACTGTGAAATGTAAATAGATAAAGGAACATTAGAACAAAAAATATACCGCCATGGAAATTCACTTGTATCAATCCCAGCTTGGTGAAGCTCGTCGACATACTGCAGTGCTTCTCGGCATTCTTCCCGATCGTCAAAGAACTCCTTCTTGTCGCCTTCTATTTCATATGTTTCATGGCCTTTACCAGCAACCACCTGAGGCAAAGCAATCATTAACGTAAATGAAAAGATTTTTAACAGATAATTATTACGACTTTCTAAGAGCATCTCCAACAACCTCTTTAAATTTAAAATACTCTTTAATTTTGAGATTTAACTCTTAAAATTCAACTCCAATAGATTCTTTAATTTAATATTTTAATTTAGAGAGTGACTTATTATTAAAGGTATGCATTCAAAGAATTTCAATTTTCAATGTTCCAGACATTAATATTCTCATATATCATCTTAAGATTTTTAAAAGTTAATAGCAATGAAATAAAAATATATTATATTATAAACTAAAAATAAAGAAAGACAATAAATATTGTTTTGAAAAAGTAAAATAAAGAGTTTGTTGGAATGTGTCAAAAATTTTGCTCTTTAAATTTAAAGATGCTCTATGTTATGATGAAGATGCTCTTTAAATATAAAGATTTTATTGGAGATGCTTGAAATTGTTGAATAAATATGAGAAAAACAGTATGGTCATTAAGAACTTACAACAATATCGCCTTCCTCACCCATAGCAACAGCACATCGTACAGCAACTCGTCTTATATCATGCAGAAAAAGCCTATGCCCATTAGAGAGAGGTGGATAGTAATCATTCTCTCCATGTTTCAAATAATCCTGCATTGTCCATCCTACACCGGCTAACATGTCGTCCAATATGTCCACTAGTTGAAAATGAAATGACTTGGGATCAGTAATACATGTCGTCAGCATTCAAAGGAGAAAACACCAATATTACTTTTTAAACATGCACGAATACATGTCCATGTACTTGCATTGTAGAATGGAAGAAGGAGGAGATAGAAAATAAATATAAGATATCTTTGTAAAGTTGGGGGGGGGGGGGGGGGGGGGATCTAGAGTAAAATTTTTGGGTAGACACGTGGTATATTCTAGAAAGAAAAAAAATTATGTGCCATCATTTATCAGATTATAAAACATATCCTAAAATACTTACAAGGATCTTCATTTTTTGGGTTGTCTGATGTCAATATTGTGATATCACTTTTATCAGTTGCGATTTTTGCCATCATGGGCCTCTTCCCTCTGTCACTCTCTCCAGCACAACCAAAAACTTCAAAAGGAACATAAGAATCAAGTCAGAGACGACATAGATATTTGTCCAATAAAACCTTAAAGATGATATATGAGCATGCACAACAAAATTGGTCCTAAGTTTGTGTTTGTCTAATGTCATATTCAGAGCAAAAATGCTCCAAATAGAGAAAAAGAAATTCACTAACACATCATGAAGAAAAAATGCTTTTGATAAACAATCTATTCACGAGAACTTCATAATGCACAGCATTCTGAAATTGGAAATTCAGGTATTTCTCTTATGTCAGGCAAATCTCAAGTTTGCAATTTCAACGGCCACTATCCTCTGCCAGGGATGCAATATATGGTCAATATCGAACTCCACCCCTCTAAAAGGTGGCTTTCGCTTCCAAAAGAAAGGAACACCTGCTAGTCACAATTATATTTTATTATAAATGGCCATAAGCACTTCCACTGATGAATATGTTAATGATTTTAATCATCACACTCCATCCATGTGGTACAATTGCCATAAACATCTCATCCAGCTGCTATTTCAGTACTCTTACCTTCTTTATCTGCCAAGGTCACTAAGATTAGCAAAATATCATAAAAGAAGTATTTCTAAGTTGCAAAACTTTTATAGGGAATGGTAGGTTAAAAGAAAAGTAGATTTTGTAGTAGAGTTGACAGATAGACAGTAAAGTGCGTGGTTTAAAATAAGTTCCTGAGGCAAGCCTTGATGCACTGAGTCGCGTATTTTTTAAGGGTTGAGTGGTGCTTACGCCTCATTTGAGGCGTACGCACTGGAAAAGAGCACTAAGTTGCTTTTTTTTTAAGAGTTGAGTAATGCTTACGCCACAATCAGTTGACACATAATCCTCAAGTAACACACACCATTAATTAAGAGGCATGCCGCATGCGCCTCATAAATTCGTAGGGCCCCCCACTTTTTAATACCTAAAAATCACATTAATTGACATGTTTTGGAAATCAATTTTACATATAATCTGCATGGATAATCTAATCATATCTTTAAAATAATAAACCTAAATTAATTATTTGATTTGCTATAAATAAATTTAAAAAATTCAAACTAATCCTAAAACAAAAGGAAAAAGAAAAATTCATACATAAAAATCGATCATAAACTCCAGCTCAAAGGTGACCCTATCTGACGAAAAAAAGTAATGCACGTTAATTTTTATATATGTAATACAGTTTTTAGAAATTTTTTTCTTGGTACGTGGTGAGGCTTACGCCTGGCCTCACAAAGGAAAAATGACTCAATACCCGTTTTCAAACCATGGGAAATTACATACAACTTTGTTTCCATAAATAAGAACAAAATTGATTTATTAACTAACCAGTGGCAGGAGATTAGCTAATAGCTAGCGTGAATAATGTGGATAAAATGCTTTTTTAAATGTACATAAATTATATGAACTTCCATTTGGCAAAAAAGGGTCCGTTTGATTGCGAGGTGGAAAGAAAATATTTTCTAAGAAATTGATTTGCCTGGAAATTATTTTCGTGAAAATTTTTAATTGGAAGTATTTGATTGATTTAATTTTTTTTGTGAAAAAAGGGTAAATTTTCCAAATTTTATTGTTTGATTGACATTATTTTCCATTGCAAATAAAGTAAAATTTAGCTATTTTAATCATTTTTTATTTTTTTACTTTTTTGACACGTTTGTGCTTGATAATAATAATTTTAATTTTTGAAAAAAATAAATCAATTAACTACAACAAAAATGATCAAAAGAGGCGAAAGTAGTAAAATAAAGCAAGTTCATTTTCCTCGGAAATATTTTCCCTCCTATACCTAAAGAAATCATTTTCCACCAAAACCAGCCAAATGTGGTCACGTGCCCGAAAGTAGGGAATGATTTACCATGGAAAATTTTGTTCATCAAACAAGTCAAAAGATGGAAAATGGCAAAAGTTTTCCTACTTCCTAGACAAATCCTTGCCAATCAAACATACTCTAATATCTTTTGACATGCCAATAAAAGTAAAGGAAAGGAAAGGAATAACAGCAAGCAACCATGTTCATAAGATTTTTTAAAAGTATATATCTCAAAAAAAGAAACTTGTGTGCACTGATTAAAGGAAAGGGTGCAGCTTATAAAACATATACCGGTGATGACCCTCCTCGGACCAAGTTCCCTCACATAATCAAGAAGTCTGGACAATGCGTCAGGCGTATGAGCATAGTCCACGATTACTCCGAAAGCCTGTTCCTCATCTATCAATTCACACCTCCCAGGCACTGCATCAACCTCTTCAATTCCTCTAACAATGTCCTCCAAAGGGGACCCAACTGCAATTCCAACAGCTACGGCTGCCAAAATGTTGTAAATATTGTGCCTCCCAAGTAGGCCCGATGAGATTTCCAATATACCTTGAGGTGTATTGACCAAGACCTGAGTCTCAAACAGAGATAGTTCAAACTTCAAAGGATGAACATCAGCCTTCTTGTTCTCCATTGCAAAGGTCACAACTGGTACATCAGGATTCCCTTGTGCAATAAAAAAGGCTGCATTTAGGTCATCGATATTAACAACTTTGCGATGGCGTTCTGGATCCACCATCTTCGAAAAAAGTTTGGCCTTGGCATCCCTATACTCCTCCTCGGTCCCATGAAAATCCAAATGATCCCTAGTCAAATTTGTGAAAACTGCAATGTCAAAATCAATCTCGTCACACCTTCCTAATGCCAATCCATGAGAAGAAGCCTCCATAACCAATGCCTCTGTGCCATTATGCATCATCTTTGCCATCAACTTCTGAACCAAAACAGCATCTGGGGTCGTGTTAGGTGACTCCAACTTGTTATCCCCGTGAACATAATATGCCACAGTACTCAACATCCCGGTCCTTAACCCCATCGCCTCATACATACCCTTGATCAAATATGCAGTAGTTGTCTTCCCATTTGTCCCCGTAATACCGATCACTGACATACTATTAGAGGGATATCTAAAAAACGAAGCAGCCAATGCAGCAAGCACTGCATTAGTATCCTCTACAATAACCAAAGCCTTGCACCCCAATGTGTCCTCTATATCAACCTCCTTACTAGCCACAACTGCAACAGCCCCTCTCTTATCTGCCTCGGATAGAAACAGATGCCCATCAGTTTTCCTTCCAACACAACACACAAACAAATCGCCACTCTCAACAAGTCGTGAATCATGTGAAATTCCACTTATTTCAACCTCTAAATTACCATACACTGCTATGGGGACTACTTTACTCTCGTCTAAAAGCTCCACTAAGCTCATTTTAAACTTGGGCTCCACAATTCTAGCCTTGGTTTTACCGAATTCATCAAAATCAATATCAAACGAAGATAACTTGCTAGAAAATTCACCATCACTAACCTCAAAATCTGACCTTTCGAAGCTGTCATCGATTTCACTCTCACTTTCATCATTAGAAATCTCAGTCAACCCTTGAAGCTCTTTAATTTCGTCCAAATCGACCACTTCTTCAGGCTCTAATTCCTCAATTCTTTCAAGCTCAGGTTTGGGCTTCCCATTAGGACCCGGCTTAATCAGCCCCTTCTTGATAAACTCTTGACGTTTTAGAGCAATGGCCTTGTCTATTTCACCAAAAAGATCGTCCCCAGAATCTTCATTGTTAAGAGCATTGGGATTATCCTCAGTTTCTTCGAGTGCTTTGAGGAAAAGGGGCTTGTTTTTCTCGAAATCTTCTTCTTGAATCTTGCGGGCCCGGGCCGCCTGGCGATGAATTTGCTGGAACTTGTTGACACCGTGCATGGAATCCTCCGGGGCTTCAGGAGGATCGTCATCTGATGGGGTCGGATAAAATTTTCCGTCCGGTCCGATGGCAGATACACTAGTGGTGGTAAGAAGTTGCTGTCTGAAGCAGAGGTGGTGCTGGTGTAGAAATGTGAATGGGACGGCTAGTTTGAGTTTATTAGAGATAGAAACTGGCGGAGGAAGTGGAAGTGAGAGATAAGATAAAGGCATAATTTACTGGGTGTTTGTAGAGAAAGAAGGAGAAGAGAGAGGTTTCAGTGTTGTAGTGGAATGGATAGGGGAGGGGGTGGTGAATTTTCAAAATGCAAGGTAAAGAAAGACGTTTGTTGCCCATGGCATAACCCCCAATGGCTATATGGGACGGTCACAAAGGAAAGCATTGATAATACGCTTAGCACGATTTATTGTACTTTTCGAATTCTGAAAATGAATTTGATCTTATAACAATTGGGATTTATCACAACTCGTAGGGACCTTCAGTACTCTCTACCCTAACTTCTAAGAAGCACATCCTACGATTTACCACTCGAATCCATGATCCTGGACATGATCGATTCGGATCCTTAAAGTGTGGGTTACCCCTTTTAAAAAAAAAAGATGTTTGTTTGGCAAACCATAAAAAACAAATTTATATATGGTTGAAAATTGGAGAGAAAAAATATATGTGGTGAAAAAGTGATTTGAAGAATTGTGTTGTTTAAAAATATGTTTTTTCTTATTTGCCAAACAGAGGAAATCAACAACATAACTACATAAATGATCCCTAATATTTAGATTTTTTGCGATAATAGTCTCTAACTTTTAGATTTTAGCAATTATACTAAACGTTACGAAAATGACCCTTATCGTCATATTCTATAAATTTCAACCGTTAAATAAACTATTTGACCCCTTTTTTTAATTATTTAGAATGATATTTCTGTCTTTATCAAGAGATTTTGGCGTATTAAATCTAATTAAAATGTTACACGTAAATAGCATTCCTTGAATGAAAACGTTTTTAGCGCATTAAGTCCCTAAAATACAAATTTTTGGATTATTTAGTCCATGTTCTCTTTACTGTTTTGAGGTCGTTTTCTGTTTTTATTTTCGAAAAAACTAAAAACGCGTTCTCTTTACCATTTTTGAAAACGCATTTTGGAAAGAAAAAAAAATTGTACACAAAACGCAAAACGCCCAAAACCTCATTTTGGGCGTTTTATGTGTATTTCGACAAAAAATGTCGCGTTTTGGGATTTTATTTTATTTTTTAAAAGAATTATCTTAACTTAGAACTAAGCTTAATATAAAGTTTTTATTTTTTTATTACTTTTTTTAGAATTATCCTAACTTGGAACTAAGCCTAAATAATTTTTTTTTTTTTTTAGAATTATCCTAACTTGCAACTAAATTTAAATAAAATTTTATTGAATTCAATATCAACATTACAAAAAAAATTAAGTGAGAATTCTTGTTATTATATTTCAAAAAATGCACTGATAAATTGACTCTGGTAATTTTGAAAGAACTTGCATTTTCTGAATTTTAATAGAAGTAGAGCTTTTTCAAATCCCGAACCTGACCAAGCTGTATTAATATAGACTCTTAATGCTCACATTAGTGTGTTGCATATAACCATGTTTTCAGTGTATTGTGAAATGAAATTTGAGTTTGAATTAGTAGTATTCTGCAAGCAAATTAATTAAAAATAGTTTAAGTAGTATTCTACAAAATTTCAAACAGAACGTGTTTTCCAGCTTTTCATTTTTAAAAACAGTTTTCAGAAATGACAAACCAAACGCGTTTTCAGCAAATTTGAAAACAAAAATGAAAACAGGAAATACAAAACATTTTCGAAAATGAAAATACAAAATAAAATATAAACAGAACGCCACCTTAGTCTCTAACCTACAAACATTTGGCAAATTTAATACCTAACATATTAAGACCCCGTTTGACAAACATTATTTTTTTAAAAAAAAAAATTCGGTTTGTAATTGTAATTTTTTGGAAATTTTGTGGTTAAAAAGTAAGGGGCCGTTCTCTTTGTATTTCGATTTTGGATTTTGAGTTTTGAATTTTGTTTTGAATTTTGAATTTTGGTTGTTTGTTTTGGGATTGCTGAAAACATGTTCTCTTTGTGATTTTGGAAAACTGTTTTCAAAAATAGAAAACTGAAAAATGCGTTTACTTTGTAATTTTTTGATATATTTATTTTGTAATATTTTATATGTACAAAATGATTGATTTGTTGAATATCATTAATTTTAATGTTAATAAATCAGTTAGTTCTCTATGTCAATAAATTCATCATTAATATTGTTTCAGCTAAACAAAAATTTAACCACATACCAACAAAATCTTAACATGAATCTATATATAATGACAAAATAATATAAGAATTTCAAGTAAATGAAGTGTCTCACATTTACAAATAATAATAATAATAATAATAATAATAATAAAAATAAAAAAAAAATTACAAAAAAAAATTACAAAAAAAAAAAGATTTTTTTTTTTTTTTTTTTAACATGGATCTATATAATGACAAAATAATATAAGAACTTCAGGTGAAGGAAGTGTCTCACTTTTACAAAAAAAAAAATAATAATAATAATAAATAAATAAAATAAAATAAAAATCTTAAAATGGATATATATATATATATAATGACAAAATAATATAAGAAATTCAAGTGAATGAAGTGTCTCACTTTTACAAAAAAAAAAAAAAAAAAAAAAAAAAAAAAAAAAAAAAAAAATCTTAACATGATCTATATATAATGACAAAATAATATAAGAACTTCAAGTGAAGGAAGTATATCTCACTTTTACAAAATAATAATAATAATAATTTACAAAAAAAAAAAAAAAAAAAAAAAATCTTAACATGGATCTATATATAATGACAAAATAATATAAGAACTTCAAGTGAAAGAAGTGTCTCACATTTAAAAAAATAATAATAATAATAATAAATAAAAAATTACAAAAAAAAAAAATATTAACATGGATCTATATATAATGGCAAAATAATATAAGAACTTCAAGTGAATGAAGTGTCTCACATTTACAAAAAAAAAAAAAAAAATTCAAAACGCGCGTTTTGGTCGTTTTGGACTTTTTAACACAAAATATCCAAAACGTAATAAACTCGTTTTTAGTTTCCTTTGTAATTTTTTTGGTGTTTTAGAAAACTCGTTTCTGAAAATGAGCAAAGTGAACGCGTTTTCGATATTTCCAAAAATCGAAAACTCAAAACGGGCTCAAAACAGCAAAGAGATTGGGGCCTAAGATTTTCTATTAATAAAATAATCTATACATATTTATAATTGGTTTACCAAACAATAGCTTATTAATTCACAAAGATCTATTAAAATTCAACACCAATCTGTCACTTTAATTGAAATCAAACCCAAAAAATCGAAAATTATTTTGTTTTTACAAAAAACAAAAAATGAAAATTTATCGGTTCTCAAATCAAAAATCAAAATTTCAATTTCAATTCGATCGGGTTAGGTCCCTTTTATTGTCCACACCTAAATATTCATTGTTCAATTCCTAATTTTTTTTATCTAAATAAAATGATACTGGTAGTTGGTGAATTTTAATCGATTTCCGTTAATTAATAGCCTCTGTTTGGTAACACTATTTGGTTTATAAAATTGTTTATGTATGATTTTGAAATAAAAAGTAATAGTTGAAAATTGGAGAGAGAAAATGTGTGTGATTAAAAAGTGAGTTGAAAAATTGTGTAGTTTATAAACTACATAATAGAATGTGTTGATTATTTTATTGATAGAATATGTTGTTGAAAGCAAATTTTTTTAAAAATGAAATTTTTAATCAATAAAATAATTCACACATAAAAAAAATCTTACTTTTTAACCACCAATTTTCCAAATAAATACAATTATAAACCGAATTATTTGAAATAATGGATCTCAAACAGGTGCTTAATATATTATGGACTAAATATTTAAAACATTTGTAGGTTAGAGACTAAATACGCCAAACGTTTGTAGGTTTGAGACTTAATACGCCAAAATGTTTTCATTTCAGGGATGTTACTTATGTGCAACCTTTTAATTGATTTAATACGCCAAAACATTTTGATAAAAACAGAAATACCCTTCTAAATATTTAAAAAATAGGGTCAAAAAGTGTTTTTAACGGTTAGAATTAATAGAATATGACGGTAATGACAATTTTCACAACGTTTGATGATTCTAAGAGTATAAATGTTAGAATCTAAAAGTTGTGGATTATTATCACAAGAAACCCAAAGGTCCAGGACCATTTGTTCTAATTACCCCTAAATTAAAATACGTCAACTTTTTAAAAATTAACCACTGTAGCTCTTTTTAGATTTTTCTTAAAAAGACTTGGATGATCTTATGTCCTTACTTCATATATTAAACAATAATTTTAGGGAGACATTATTGTGTGACATTTTTTTGAGACATTGTGAAGTGACGCATTTTTATTGGGTAATGGATATAACTACTTCAACACTTTCCTTTTTATGTGCCAATAAGGCCTCCAAAAAATATCTCATAATAATTGTTGTATACCTAACTGAGGTGGAAAGTAAATTCAACGGTCAGAGAATCAATGGTCAAGACACGACTCCAATCCGCAGAGATGACCTCAATAAAATGGACAACAACAATATATTCATATACAAACTGAGGTGATCTTCGTCACCGAGGTGATCATCACTACTGAGGTGGATTATAGCGCGAGGTGATGTTCTCCTGAGAGGCGATTTCACATAACCAAGGTGATTATGAACGAGTCAACCTGGATGTCTCAAAACGAGGTGAAGATGGAGGCTCTGTAGAATGGTCAAATCAGCCGCATAATGTGTTAGTAGTCATCATTATCTGTAAATGTGTCAGTGTAATCATTTGATATTAGTCTGTCAGAAATGTCATTCACTATTATCAATCATATCATGTAGACATGATGTATTGTAATAATTATGTCCTTCCTCCTCAACTACTATAAATAAGGGGAGTAAATGCTCATTTATGGACAAGAAATAGAAAAAAAAACTCTCTAAACTCTTGTATTTGAATATCGTATTCCGACCTGACCATCAAATAAGCACCAAACTAGACATGAATTTATTTCTTTATAGTTTCAGTTCGTTATTGATCTAATACATTGTTCATTTGACATTGCTACTTTGTTACCCCTAAATTCTTATAATCCAAAGAGGATCTGTATACTTAACCAAATAATCAACATATTAAATACTTCTCATACCATAAGTCAAAGATAAAAAAAAAAAATCTTTATTTGTTGACTAACTTTGCAACAGAAAGCGACGTCAACAAATTGACATTAGAAGGAGGGCATGCATCCTTGTGTCCAACATATACGAATCAACTGCACGTTTGCAATGAATCAAATACAAAGCTCAGGAAGCCATCGTACGCGTCACCTTGGTGCTTTACATTGGAGCACTCATGGATCCAAAACAATCGGTTCCTCACGACCTCTGGTCGATCATAATATGGAGACGGTTCTTAATAGATTGGAACAAATGAGGAGAGATCAAAATCAAGGTCGCCAAAACGAAGAGGACGAGGTGCAATCTCAACCTCAAAGATCCAATGATCCTTCCCGTTATGATATACGAAGGACTGAATATGCCAATCAGACAAGGTGCAGTAGGAGAGAGCACATCTTGACTTGATAATTGCAAATCACCAGGTCGATGACAACAAGTAGAGGAAAGTATGGTAAACAAGCGAGGAGTCCATTCAAAAAGGCTGAATCAGGTTCGTATCAGAAGCGAGGCGGCAAAGTCAAATGGGAATGGGGACAGGTCCCCAACCAGGAGAGTGAATTTGGGAAATCATCCTGCGAGTAGCTCTACTCTCCACATGAATCAGCCACCAACACCACCATCAAGTAAACCAGATATGACAGAGGTCGAACAACTAAAGAAAAGGTTAACAAACTTGGAATCGAAACACAAAGGCTTAGGTTCTTCAGAGCCTACTTCTAAGAGGACATCGCCATTCACAGAGGTTATCTTGGCTCAACCTCTACCCAGAAAGATGAAGATGCCACATCTTGTTGGATATAACGGAAAATCTGATACGGTGTCGCATTTAGATCAATACATGTAACACCCCAAGTTTAAAATCTTCATCTTAGGCATGTTAACTTCCTTTCACTTTAAATGCGGAAATAAAACAGTTCAAACACTTACATTTTTACTTTTCTATTATAAAATTCTACAAAAATTTCGGCAGAATCTCCTCTATAAATTGGACTTAACCAACCTGTAGAGGAACTTCAAAACCATTTTAAAGCATACATCTCAACTCATTCAATCCCATACATCATCAAAACCATTCAATAAGTCCCAAACTCCTCAACGATATATTTCCAAGTAAATAAACTTTAGCAAATGAAATAAGAGATCATTTAACCTCTAATACTACACTAATACTTAATTGCACTCAAACCATTAACAATAATAAATGAAGAAATAATTAATGAGAAACTTAAATGAATTCTAATTTAACTTTATTCTCAAAAATTGAAGGTAGGTACAGCCTGAGTCTGTCGCCAAGTGCTCTCCTCGTCTCATCTAGCTTTCATCACCTGAAATATTGGGGAGGGATTGGGGTGAGCTAAAGCTCAGTAAGTAAATTTTATGCACGTGATGCATGCTCATGACATGAAATTCCTTAGACCATTCAAAGTAATTACCCCCATTTACTTTACTTTTCAAGACATTCATACTTTCCAAACTTTCACTTAAACATTTCAATAAACTTTAACTTCATTTCCATCGTGAACTCACTTAGTGTATCTTCTAGCCAGTCATAATGCAGTGGGCACATTTCCTTATTCAGAACAGGGTTAACACTTTTCCACTGCATAGCGGTTTAAAATTTTGCCACCGTCAAGCGGTTTAGCAATCGTCACCGCAAAGCGGTTTAATATTTGCCACCGCCAAGCGGTTAGGCAATCGTCACCGCAAAGCGGTTTAATATTCACCACTGCTACATCAATTTAATTCGGGTACACCGGTCCCTTGCGCCCCATTTCCCACTCGCACCTTTCATGGCATAGAAGTACACCCATTCTTTCTAAAAATCTTGGAATACATAATTTTTGAACAAACTTTGCACTTTAACACATTCATTTCATTAAAACATTTGACTTCCCCATTTCGATGCCAATGCATGCTTAATGATGCAATGACATGATAACGTGCATGCTTGAACATTTCCTTAAATACACATACTTGCATATCGCAAATCAAATACATCAACATTAAGTAATTAACACGAAATCACTTACGCACATTAAGTTCACATTAACTTTCTACTTTCATGAAAATAGGGGAAGTTTACTTACTTGACGTCCTTAGTATTTACCACTGTCTGGATTTGCAGGTGGAAAAGTCTCGGTTGCCCCGTGACGTCAATGTACCAAAAGTCCTATTTTTTTTTCTCATTCATTAACAAAATATAACTTTTAGTTGACAATTAAATTCGTTATTCATTTTAATACTCAATCAAACATTAACTGAAATTAAAACTTCAATTTAACTCACATGTGATCTTACATCGAGACTAAAGCACATAAAACTAAAGAATTTCCTTTCATACTTTCGAATTCCCAAAACATATACTTTCATGTGACTTACAATTCAAATCAAATGGAATCTTAAACTATGTCAATTACAGATTATACTACATTCGGAACAAGGGATTCACTTAAATACCAAAATTGAAATCTAACTTATCAATTTATACAAAGGTTAAAGTTATGGAAACTTCATCACAACTTGAATTTCACAAAGACAAATCCAATTAGCATTCTAACTATTCGTAAATTTAAAAATCACCATTTAACCAACTTTACCCGAACAGTTAATTAAACTACAATTTTCATAAATTTCGAAAGTCTGAAAATAGTACTATAAGTCAAATATATACACTAAAATTGAATTAAAAATCACCTTATTACTTGAAATTCTAAATTAGTACACATTTACATAATTTTACTCCAAATTTTGAAATTACAAAGATAACATCATATTAACTAACCTAAAATCAAATTTTCAGTTAAACTAATTAAGACTAAACATTACAATTCCAAGTCAGCTAGAAATTTAACTAAACTAATCAATTCTATGAACTCCTAAATCTGAAAATTACACAAACATAAATTCCAATATGAAAATAACCATTGTAAATCGGCATTTAAACCAAACAGTTAAATAGTTTCTTGAATTTAAAAGTTTCGAAACCGGCACATCAATTTTCATATATATATATATATATATATATATATATATATATATATATATATATATATATGTAGCCCAAAAACTGAAATTAACAATTAAATTCAAATCTAAACTTAAACCCAAGGTATGAAATATACAAGCATATACACATATTTACCTCTATGCATACATATCAAAATCTGCAATTTTCATATGTAAATGCATATACATACTGATATATACATACATATATGCACAAAAATCAATAAATATATACATCTTTATCCCCAAATGTGTGTGTGCGTGAAATGTGGTGTGCGGTTCATGTTTGTGGCCGCGCGATGGTGCGGGCTGTGGACGAAATCCGAGCGACTGCGTGCAGGAGGGAGGGGAAAAAGGGTCTTACCATGGTCGGGAGCCGGCGAGGTGGTGGTCGCCGTTGAAGGAGAGACCAAGAGAGGGAGAGACCGGATAGAGAGAGAGCGTGAGGCAGAGGTCGCGAGGGAGGCGATGTGAGGGAGAGAGTGATGCTGATCCATTAGGTAAGGGGTTAGGGTTAAATTTTTATTTCTCTAGTAATTTGCAAGTTCAACCCCTAACTCTCACAATATGTATAAGTAAGTCCCAAACTTCAATTTAATCTACAATTACCACCAAATTTTCCCCAATTTTAATTTAACACAATTTAGGTCACTTACAACTTAATCAAATAAAAATTATAGCATGCTTAGATAATAAAATAATTAATCACATAAAATTGCACGTGAACAATTTATAAACTTTCTAATTGGCACATTGATCGAGACGGCGTCCAAGCCCTTCCACTGCAAAATAATTCAAATTATAGACATTAAAGATCATAAATTTATAATTTATAATAACATTCACATGGGTATTACGTGAAATTTAATATTGCACCAAAATTGAAAAGCGGTCTTACAATACATGTCCTGGATGGAGCTCCAAGGAGCAAGTGATGCAATAATGTGTAGAGCATTCCCCTTGACTCTCAGGGATAGGGCTAAAAAATGGTTTCGTAGCATCTCCCAACATTCAATCTCCAGTTGCTCTCAACTAAGCTCACAGTTTCTGAAACAATTCATGGGATCCAAGGTCCCAACCACACCGAAGGAGAGTCTGGTGACAATCAGGTAGGAGAAGGCAGAGTCACTAAAAAATTATCTCAGTCGATTTAATAAACAAATCATGTGGATGGAAAGAATATCCGACGACGCGCTTTTGATGGCGATTTTGTCAGGCCTGCAAGCCCAAACTTGATTTTTGGTGGTCGGTACATGAAGGTGGATCACGGACATATCAGGAATTTTTGAATAGAGTTGAAAAATTCATCAATGCAGAGGAAGCTTCGAGTCCAAAGAGCAACCAACCGGATTCGACTAAAAGGCCGGATGGGAGAGAAGATAGGGATATGAAAGGGGAACCTAAAAGGAATAGCTACGGGAAGAAGAGGGATTACAAACCTCCAAATAGGCTTCGTCCTTATCATGAGGAACAGAGGAGTGACCATGTTCCGTTGAACATACCTGTGGAGACCATATTCCTGAATATTAAAGACAAGAGGATCATTCCCCCCCGCCAAGCCTATAAATCAAGACTCAGCTCACTTGGATCCATCCAGATATTGCAAATATCACCGATCAGCTGAGCACACGATAGACGAGTGCTGAAATTTAAGGTTTGAGGTTGATCAACTCATCAAAAGAGGGAGCCTGCAGGAATATGTAGCGGAACCAAGTGATTCAGGAAAGATGTCTACGCAGCAAGAAGTACACACTGCCCAGCTGAATGCAGATCCCCAAGGTAGAAATCGACCTAACGAAATCCACACACTAATAAGCGAAAACCAGGTTGAAGTTTGGTCAAAAAGGAAGAGGAAAGAGTCAGCTCTAGAATCGAGGAACAACTATCATATCTGTAATACTTCAATATCCCTGGAAAATTCGAAATCATTCGGTTTCAGTGAAGACGATGCAAGGGGTGTACTCCAACCACACTTGGACGCTTTAGTTATCACAAAACAAGTAAGTGGAATAAAGATTCATAAGACCTTGGTGGATGATGGGATCACTGTGAATGTGCTATATTGGAAAACTATCGGGAAAATGGGAATTGATCCTCGTCATTTGCGGCCGAGAGGAGCTAGAATCCAAGGTTTCACAGGTGATTATGTCATTCCAAAATGAGAAATATCTTTATTAGTTGAATTGGGAACAGAACTTTTCCAAAGAGCGTCATAGCAAACTTCATTGTGGTCGACATTATGTCAAATTACAATGCCATCTTGGGAAGACCTATTTTACATGAACTGAAGGCAGCATCATCCATCTACCATTACTGCATGAAGTTCCCTACCTCTCATGGGGTTTCTGTTGTGAGAGGAGATCAAAGGGCCTCATGAGAATGCAACATGCGTTTCACATTAGATCTGAGAGGAACACAAGAGGGTAGTAGATCCGGACCAGTCGAGGAATTGGATATTGTGAGAGTCGGTAATGAAAGGTCGGACATCGAATTCAAAATAGGGCGTGAGTTGACAGAACCAGTAAGATTCGACCTTATCAAGTTCCTGAAAGACAATGTAGACACGTTCGCATGGACTCATTCAGACATGGAGGGAATTGATCCAAATGATGCATGTCATCATCTCCATATCAATATGAACATCAAACCAAAGATACAAAAAGTGGTGAAGTGATGAGATTCGAAGCGCAGAAGAAACGCCGAAAAGTTCCGAACTCAGGTTGTGGTTGGACGGATGAATCATGACCCGATATTCACGACGCGATGGCTCGATGATGCGGAATAAAGAACCACGACTTTTGAAACGCCACAAGGATTTGCCCAATCTCCTTGATAAGTCTCTGATTTGAACGCCACAAATATTCTAGCAAATATTTGATAAGTTCGATATTTGAACGCCACAAGAAATATTCTTGATAAGTTCAAAAAACATAGGAATCCACCTATAACTTTTATTAAATCCTCAATAAAAAAACTGTTTTAATCAAAATCAAATCTGAATTACAATGAATGGAAAGGAATATAAATAAGTAAAATAACCTAGCCGCTAATTGACTCAAAATAGAATTCTAATTAGACTAAAATTCTAAAATAGGCAAACAAATAATTAAAAACAAAATTTAACCTAAAAATACGAAAAAACCATAATTTTCGTTTGCATAATTGACTTGCTGTTTTGAAGCCCCAAATGATGGAATTTGGCCATAAAATCAGTCGGCTCAAGGGCTTTAGCCCATGAGTTTTGCTTAGTGGTCCATTTCTACTCGAAAAACACATATTATGCATCTAATTCCGACGTGGTTGACTGGATTGCACTTTTATTTGGCTTGAATATTTAACTTTTTTCGTCAAGCCTACTATGACTCCGATTGTCGAGGGTCCGGAACACATCATACCCTCCTTTAGGATGATTTGTCCCGAATCATAGCTTTGTTCCTATTGTTTTACTTCACCTCCTGGATCAAACGGAAAATTTCTCCTGCCATTGCACATGATCAATCAAAAATATTCTGCAACGTGGGTCATGTGAATGACTTGAAGTTGAAACACCTTTGGACATTGGTGGTGTTGCCCAAATTTCCACGTACCATTAACCTGCAAGAAATATTTAAATAGAACGGGGAGGGAAATGTTAGGTTCATGAGGTACAATGTATGGATCCTTGTATCCATGATTAATCACCATCTCCAATTCTTCTTTAAGAACCACGAGGCTCTCATCTTCACCTCGTTTTCCTTTTGCAACTTCTTGCTCGCCCCCCTCTATCTCTTTTCTCTCAAGCTAGGTTACTTCCTCTAACTCAAAATTTTCTAGCTCATCCACCTCTTCAATTTTTTTTCTTTCAAATTCAACCACATCTTCTACCTCCACATTTTTATCACCATGCTCGTGCACTACCTCATCACCACTCAAATGTGGATCGTCCAATTCAATGCTCAAATCTTGAACTTCCACCTCAACTCCCAATTCATTCCTAATCAATTCCTCACTTTCCAACTCCATATTTTCCTCATCAAATTTTGGAGTTTGTTTATCCGTTTTTAATTTAAACTCCCCCTCCTTCTTTTCAATATCCTTATCCCCATGATGCCTCCTATTACACCACTTTTCATTCTCCTTCCTTGCCCTCCGTGAATCTTCTAGTGCTTCCTCTAATGTCAACTCATATAGTACGCATGTTTTCTCTTTCTTAAGGAATTGGTATATGTGCATACTCTTATCATAAACAGCCTCCCTCCTATGTCTTCAAGGTTTTCCTAATAAGATATGATAAGATTTCAATGGTACCACATCACACTATACATCCTCACTATACCTTCCCTGGGTGATAGGCATTAGAACTTGTTTGGTTACTTTGAAATTCCCAAACTCCCTCATCCATGTCATCCTATAAGGTTTATAATGTGGTTCTAGGGACAATCCTAATTTTTCAACCACGGTGCTACTAACAAAATTAGTAAAACACTTTCCATCAATCGCCAAACTGCACCCCTTATGATCCACATAACATCTAGTTTGGAATAAACAGCCCGGATCATAATCCATCCCTTATGTGACGTTAAAAAATTTCAAGAATGAAGATGATTTAGACATCAAATAACAAGAACGACTTTTATTGACTTGGAAGGAAATGAATACCAAGAATTTTAAAGAAACTCAAGAAAGCGGTTCTTGAATTTTGGAATACTTTTTTTTTTTGAATAATGAATTTTCAGAATTAAATAATAATAAAAAAATAAATTTTTTTAAATAAATTCGACACGAACACAACAAAACAAACGGAATAGGATTTGGATAAGAATCGAACAAAATAAACACTTTTGAATTTTCGTTGAATTTTTATATGGATCAAATTGGAAAAAATTTACTGGCACGAAGAACACTCAAGAAAAGAAAGACTCAACAACAAAATATGGATAATTCTTATGACAGACTCGATGATGAACATAAGAATTAAACTGATACCATATGATGAGGTTCGAAGTGCAGAAGAAACGCCGGAAAGTTCCAAACTCAGGTTGTGGTTGGACGGATGAATCATGACCCGATATTCACGACGCGATGGCTCGACGATGCGGAATAAAGAACCACGACTTTCTAAACGCACAATGATTTGCCCAATCTCCTTGATAAGTCTCTGATTTGAACGCCACAAATATTCTAGCAAATATTTGATAAGTTCGATATTTGAACGCCACAAGAAATATTCTTGATAAGTTCGAAAAATATAGGAATCCACCTATAAATTTTATTAAATCATCAATAAAAAAATTGTTTTAATCAAAATCAAATCTGAATTACAATTAATGGAAACGAATATAAATAAGTAAAATAACCTAGCCGCTAATTGACTCAAAATAGAATTCTAATTTGACTAAAATTCTAAAATAGGCAAACAAATAATTGAAAACAAAATTTAACCTAAAAATACGCAAAAACCATAATTTTCGTTTGCATAATTGACTTGCTGTTTTGAAGCCCCAAATGATGGAATTTGGCCATAAAATCAGTCGGCTCAAGGGCTTTAGCCCATGAGTTTTACTTAGTGGTCCATTTCTACTCGAAAAACACATATTATGCATCTAATTCCGACATGGTTGACTGGATTGCACTTTTATTTGACTTGAATATTTAACTTTTTTCGTCAAGCCTACTATGACTCCGATTGTCGAGGGTCCGGAACACATCATGAAGTTTCTAAGCAATGGGTTTATTAGGGAATCATTCTATCCTGTGTGGGTAGCAAACCTTGTATTAGTGAAGAAGAGCAACGGAATGTGGAGGTTATGTATAGACTTTTCGTATGTAAATAAAGCATGTCCCAAGGATAGATTCCCGCTCCCGAGAATAGATCAAATGATTGACGTCACGGCAAGGCATCAACTTCTGAGCTTCATGGACGCCTATTCAAGTTATAATCAGATTCCTATGAACGAAGATGATGAGGAGCATACCTCCTTCATGACAGATAGAGATATCTATTATTACAAGATGATGCCCTTTGGATTGAAAAAACGCAGGGGCGACTTATCAACGACTGGTGAACACAATGTTCAAAGATCAGATCGAAAAAATGGAGGTCTATGTGGATGATATGCTCGTGAAAAGCGTCATGGCCAAAGACCATGTTCGACACCTGGACAAGATGTTCCAAATATTATAAGCATACAAGATGAAACTAAATCCGAAGAAGTGTTCTTTCGGAGTAGGATCTAGGAAATTTTTAGGTTACATGGTTAACCAGAGAGGAATTAAGGCCAATCCAGAAAAGATCCAAGCACTAATGAAGATGAGGGAACCGAGGAAGGTTAAAGAAGTGCAAATTCTGACTGGAAGGATAGCGGTGTTAAGTATTTTTGTATCCTGATCAACGGACAAGTGTCATCCCTTCTTCGAGGTGATCAAGAAAAGTAAGAACTTTGAGTGGACCAAAGAATGTCAATAGCATTCGAAGAATTGAAGAAGCACCTGGTGTCACCTCCAATCCTATCAAAACCTCACCTCAGAGAAGTGTTATCTAACAGGAGGTGCAGCATCTTATATACTATGTCAGTCAAGCTTTCCACAATGTAGAACTCAGGTATTCTAAGATGGAGAAATTGGCCTATGCTTTCATAATGTCAACCCAAAAGTTAAGACCATATTTTTTGGAACATCAAGTGTAGGTGCTAACCTGTTATCCTTTAAGACAAGTGCTCCAGAATCCTGAAATGTCGGGCCAACTTTTGAAGTGGGCTGTGGAGTTGGGGGAAGTTTGACCTTGTGTATAAATCACGGGCAGCAATGAAAGAGAAAGCCTTAGTCGACTTCATAGCAGAGTTCACACCAAATGTGCAGATTAACCACCTGGGGGTTATAAGGACTTGGCGCTTGTATGTTGATGGGTCTTCGGCAAGGCAGAAATCTGGAGCAGGATTGTTTTAATCAGTCCTGAAAATCAATTCTTCTGTAATTCTTATAGTTTCAGCTTCAAGGCGATGAATAATGAAGCTGAATAAGAGGCCCTGATTATAGGACCCGAGATGGCTCAAGCGATGGGGATTGGAAGTCTTATCATACATAGCTATTCTCAATTGGTGGTCAATCAAATCCTGGGGACATATGGGGCCAAAGAAGAGAAAATGGCGGTCTACCAAAAATTTGCCCTAGAGGAAATGGAGAAGTTCAAACATGCAAAGATTCTTCAAATCCCCATCCCCAGGTCTAGGAACAGTCAAGCGAATGCACTTTCTTGTCTAGCAACAAGTGAAGGGACATCAGGACTAAAGAGTATATCAATTGAAACTGTCACCCACTCGATGTTAGATCTAACCCCTTCAACCGTCTTGCGAACTTGTTCTAAAAAGACATGAAAAGATGAAATTATACAATGCCTCCACGACGGGACAATGTCGTTGGACCACATAGAAGCGAGAAGCCTGAGAATCAGGTCTGAGAGATATACTCTGATCGGGGATGATTTATATAAACGGGGGTTTTCGTTACCTTTACTAAAATGTTTAGACGAGGAAGAAGCAGACTATGTGATGAGAGAGATTCACGAAGGCATTTGCGGGAACCATACCGTGGGATAGACTTTGGCTTTCAAGATCTTACGATAGAGATATTTCTGGCCTATGCTCAAGAAGGATGCCATACACTTTGCGAGAAAGTGCGATAAATGTCAAAAAAAATCCCCCTAGTATAAGGAACCCTCCCGAAGAGTTGACCCTCATCGTGAGTCCTTGGCCATTCGCTAAATGGGGAATAGATTTGATCGGGCCATTACCAACTGCAAAAGGGGGGAATAAGTTCGCAATAGTCACTGTGGACTACTTCACCAAGTGCCCAGAAGCAAAGCCGTTAGCTAAAAATATGGAACAAAAAACAATAAATTTCATTTGGAAGTCAATCATATGTCGGTTCGGGATTCCACACTCGATCGCAACAGATAATGGGAAGTAGTTCGACAATGAGAGATTCAGGTCATTTTGTGAAGGCTTGGGAATCAGAAAACATTTCTCTACTCCGAATCATCCTCAATCCAATGGGCAAGTTGAGGCGATAAATAAGATCATCAAGCACAATCTGAAGACAAGACTCAAAACTCTGAAGGAATCTTGGGCTGAAGAGCTACCAGGGGTATTATGGTCATACAGTACTACTCACCGGACATCAACCAAAGAAACCCCATTCTCCCTCGAATTCGGAGCTGAGGCTGTAATTTCGATTGAAAAGGGAATGCCATCTCTTCGAGTTTCCCAATTTAATGAAAGGAATAATGACCAAGCACTTACTGCGGAGCTGGACTTGACCGAAGGGAGGAGAGTCTGAATACAAATCAGGAATGCCACCTACAAACAGAGGAATGCAAGGTACTACAATTCGAGGGTAAAGACAAGGAGATTCCAAGATCGAGACTTGGTGTTGAGGAAGTTATCTACATCGCGAGACCGTTAGGACCAAATTGGGAAGGTCCTTATCGAGTCAAAAAGTCTATGAGCAATGGAGCCTAGGAGTTAGAATTACTAGACGGTATCCCACTTCGACATCCATGGAATGCTGAGCACCTGAAGAAATATTATCAATAGGATGAGAAGTGGAGACAAATATAAATATTTTTGAGTAATATGTGACATGTAATTGAATGAAAGGAAGTTTGATATTTAGAAAAGCATTTGCCATTATGAAGTTTACTTTTGTTGACGACCTGTAAGCACGCAAAGTGCAGGGCAATGTCAACGAGGCAACATAAAGACTTTTGTTGACGACCCGTAAGCATGCAAAGCGCTGGGCAACGTCAACGGGGAAACATAAAGACCTTTTTTGACGACCCGTAAGCACGCAAAGTGTTGGGCAACGTCAACGGGGCAATATAAAGACCTTTGTTGGCGACCCATAAGCACGCAAAGCGTTGGGAAACATCAATGGGACAATATATTTTACCTTTGTTGACGACCCGTAAGCACGTAAAACGCTGGGCAACGTCAATGGGGCAACATAAAGACCTTTGTTGACGAACCGTAAGCACGTAAAGTGCTGGGCAAAGTCAATGGGGGCAACATAAAGACTTTTGTTGACGATCCGTAAGCACGCAAAGCGCTGGGCAACGTCAACAGGGCAATATAAAGACCTTTTTTAGCGACTTGTAAGCACGCAAAGCGCTGGGCAACGTCAACGGGGCAATATACTTTACCTTTGTTGACAACCCGTAAGCACGTAAAGCACTGGACAACGTCAACGGGGCCACATAAAGACCATCAATGGGGCAACACAATACCTTTGTTGACGACCCGTAAGAATGCCAAGCACTGGGCAACATCAACAAGACATAAAAAGAAATCTTTGCTAAAATACGACCAATTCTTCAAGGGCGAGGAACGATCTGCAGGATCACGTCCGACACGCGTAACTACCCGAGGTGAATAACAGGCACGAGGTGAACTTCTTAAATGAGGTGTGTTCAATAAAACCGAGGTGAAGGAATGGTTGAGGTGAATAATACACACGAGTTGAACTCCCCAAACGAGGTGTGTTCAATAAAATCGAGGTGAAGGAATAGCCGAGGTGAATAACAGGCACGAGGTGAACTCCTCAAACGAGGTGTGTTCAATAAAACCTAGGTGAAGGTATAACCAAAGTGAATAATATGCACGAGATGAACTCCACAAATAGTGTTTCAACTAGTTTGATGTTCACCTCTGCTCGTTATTAAAAAGAATTTGTAAATTGAAATTATTGAAAGTGTTCACTTCGTTTAGTGTTCACCTCTACTCGTTATTAAAAAGAATTTGCAAATTGAAAATTTTTGCAAGTGTTCACTTCGTTTGGTGTTCACCTCTGCTTGTTATTAAAAAGTATTTGCAAATTAAAAATTATTGCAAGTTTTCACTTCGTTTAGTGTTCACCTCTACTCATTATTAAAAAGAATTTACAAATTGAAAATTATTGCGAGTGTTCACTTCGTTTAGTATTCACTTATGCTCATTATTAAAAAGAATTTGCATATTAAAATTGAAAATTATTGCAAGTGTTCACTTCGTTTGGTGTTCACCTCTGCTCGTTATTAAAAATAACTTGCAAATTGAAAATTATTGCAGGTGTTCACTTCCTTTGGTGTTCACCTATGCTTGTTAATAAAATGGATTTGCAAATTTAAAATTGTTACGAACAATCACTTTGGCTCGGCACAGGATTGATTTAGAGTTTGGAAATTGAATACATTCATTTCAATTCGAAATAGAAAGTTCATTCATATCACCGGAAAAAGTTACATGGGACTCAACTTCAAAAAATTACAAAGAAGACATGAATTACTTCTCCTGACCAGTGACGCCGTCGGTAAGGGAAGTCTGGGAGCTGTGAATTAACGAGATGAGAGTCTCAGGTTGATCATCGACCTCTGGTGGCATCACCTTTAAAAATTTCTTGTACACCAGGTCGAGCTTCTCTTTCAAAAGGGAGATGTCCACTTCAGGCCGCTTGGCATCAAGATCCTCAACTATCTCCATGAATGTGAGATAATAGGTCTTATCCATATAGTGTTCGTCTTCATCCGAATCTTTGAACTTTTCGATAGCCTCCTTGTAAAACAAATTAGCGGCCACTTCAAGTTCTGATTTCTCTCTCATCAGCTCTACTCCTTCCCCTTGGATTCAATCAGGTCGTTATGAAGTTTTTTGTTTGACTCCTTCAGCTGAGCCACCTCCTCCTTCAGTAGAACTACCTCCTCTTTAAAGTGGCCCAGTTCAATATTAGCCTCCTTCACCTTGGCCAACTCATCAAGGGACATTCTTCTAGCGTCATCAGCTAACTTCTTAAACTTGACAGTGTCGGTAGCCACTTCACTCATTCTAGATTGAGCATGACGGAGATAGTTTAAAGCCTGGATGATTTGAGCTGTGCCTGTGGCCACCAGATCATCTATGGGCATGCCCTCACAAAATTTCTCGTGGTAAGGTGTCCACGTTTTAGCCGGGAGGTCCATAGCCAATTTTTTCTGCATTGGAATTCTCATTAAGCCAACCGAGGTAAAGTTGGAAGAGGTGACATAGTCCTAATATATTTTTGGACGGGACCCTTTTAACGGCCTCGCCAGTTCAGCTTGGACCGGATTTACCCCCAAGTACGGACCCTCATTATTGGGGACTAATTGTGAAGATCCGGCTCGATCCCCAACATTCTGCGGAGGAGGTGGTATTGAGGAGCCTAGTGGTTCCCAATGGGGGGAGCTTTTTCTCACTTTCTTCTGAGGAGGCTGGATGTCTTGAGGTTGCTTTCGAGGGGGTGATGTTCTCATCGATTGTTTTGCAACCCCCCTTTTTGCGAGCTTCGGCCTCGGCGTTTTCCTTTTTCTTCGTCTTTGTGCTCTCCATTTTTATTTTTCCTTTACGACCTGGAATAGAACAAAAAGAATTATTCCTTTTATTAAGTGTTCACCTCAGAAAGAATCGTAAACAAAAGGAAGGTCGAATTAAAGAGAACTCACCATTGGGAGGAGGAGGATAATAGTCGATCCACAAAGATTAAGCTAGATTCAAATAAATGCTCCTCAGTAAAAAGCTCTTTTACCGATCTGAACCACTCCGGTTCCTCTCTCAGCTTGATGATTTTCTGGGAGGTCTATTTGTCCAACTTAGGTTCTCTCACTTCTGCAAAAGGTGAAGTGATTAATATTAGAACTTTTCAGCTCGAAGGGAATCCAAAATAAGGACTTACTAAATTTCGCTTTATATTGAGTCGGAATAGCAGAACTACTTTCGTTGCTTCGGTAGGGACTGGTCCAGTTTACCCCAACAAAAAAACCATTTCTCTTTCCAATGGAGAATTGATTCCGGCAGATCCACGATCAATTTCCCCTCCATGACAGCTCGCGTCATAGCATAAAAGTACCCTGAGTTTTTTCTATCAGCTCAGAATTGATAAGCGAAATTGAACTCGTCTATTGTGGGGTCTTCATAATCCATTCGGTTGAAAAGGGATATAAATCCCAAGATATATCGCCATCTAGTGGGGTGAATTTGAGTTGGTAACACTCCCCAAGATCTATGCCAGTTTGTTATTATAAAAAGGAGGGGAAATCGCAAACCTGCCTCAAGAATCTAGTAATTGGCTGCCACGCAATTTCAAGGTGGTTGGTCGGCTCACTCAAAACATTCAGGGACAAAAAAATGGACGTAGTTAGGGATTATGTACTTATTTTTCCACAAAACTAGTTCGTCTTCCGTCACTTCTGATCAAAAGTGTTTACATGCAACGTAGGAGTTGTAACTAGTGCATGGGTCAGGTCGTTTAAAAAGAAGCAAATGGAAGGAATCTAAAAGAACTCGGAATGATGGTCCTAGTAGAAGGGACAATAGCTAAAGGGTTAGGTTGGAGGACCTCACCCCCCACATCATCCCGGAAAATACACTGAGTCCCTAAGCTCTCGCCCGGAGAAACACTCGTTTCGGCCTCTATCCCCTTACCACGTGGTCTCACCCCACTCTAGCTACCACTAATGGTTTATATTGTAAATCCTACGTAAGAGGGTATTTTACGAGGTTTGGATGGTCAAAGGATATTTACCAAATGTTATAGTTTCAAAGCTTATTTCTCAAAACATTTTTGTTGATGAGTCTATTTATGGGTATTTTCCATAAAATCCCACTCATGTTTACTTATCCTAATAGCGAGATGAATACTTAGAAAAAATTCCCAAGTTTATAGGGAGGAAGAAAAAATGAGGCCGAAGTATTAAAATGCCCTCACCTTACCTATACACAACAGATCTGATTAGTTGACGAGCACAAGTCTAGGTCACACAAAAAATTGAGCCGGCAGCAATTTGAGAGAATTTGAGAGATTCCATGAAATGGATGAAGTATAAATGAATCCCTTTTATAGGGGAAGAGAGAGGGGAGCCGCCAAATGATCATAATGACAAGACGCGTTGTCATTATTATGACAGCTACACATGATCCAAGGTTTGATTTGCCAATGAGATGAAGACACGTGGCTAGAATAATTGCAGAATTCCAGGAGGCAACTGTCAACAATAAATTATCAACAACAGAGTGATTTCGAGATCCATCCTCAAAGATTTAGAACAGATCTCGAGGGGACATTTTTTGTATACCGAGCTGAGGTGGAAAGTAAATTCAATGGTCAGATAATCAATGGTACGACTCCAATCCACAGAGATGACCTCAATAAAATGGACAACAACAATAGCTTCATATACAAATCAAGGTGATCTTCACACGGAGGTGATCATCACTACCGAGGTGAATTATAACGTTAGGTGATGTTTGCCTGAGGTGATTTCACACTACCGAGGTGATTATAAATGAGCCGACCTGGATGTCAAAAACGAGGTGAAGACGGAGGCTCTATAGAATGGTCAAATCAGCCGCATAATGTGTTAGTAATCATCGTTGTCTGTAAATGTGTCAGTGTAATCATTTGATATTAGTCTGTCAGAAATGTTATTCACTATTATCAATCACATCCTGTAGACATTGTATTGTAATAATTATGTCATACCTCCTCAACTACTATAAATAAGGGGAGTAAATGCTCATTTATGGGCAAGAAATGGAAAAAAAATTCTCTAAACTCTTGTTATTTGAATATCGTACTCCGACCTGACCATCAGATCAGCATCGAACTAGATGTGAATTTATTTCGTTATAGTTTACATCCTGTAGACGTGATGTATTGTAATAATTATGTCCTACCTCCTCAAATACTATAAATAATGGGAGTCAATGCTCATTTATGGGCAAGAAATAGAATATAAAAACTCTCTAAACTCTTGTTATTTGAATATCGTATTCCGAGCTGACCATCAGATCAGCGCCAAACTAGATGTGAATTTATTTCGTTATAGTTTCAATTCGTTATTGATCTGATTCATTGTTCATTTGACATTGCTACTTTGTTACCTCTAAATTCTTATAAACCAAAGAGGATCTGTATACTTAACCAAATAATCACCATATTAAATACTTCTCACACCAGAAGTCAAAGATAAAAAAACTTTATTTGGTGAATAGCTTTGCAACAGAAAGTGACACCAACAATAATGTCTCCATAAAGTACTATTTATTAAATTGATGAAACAACAATACGTAAAAAGTCAGTAATACCCTTATTGTCACATTAAAGCAAAATAAAAAAGTCTCACTTTTATTTCTACTTTTTGTACAAGTTTTCTCCAATACATAGATAAATTATTCTCTCTCTCTTCTTCTTTTTTTTTTTTTTGAACTAAAAAAAAGGCAAAAAATTTTCAATGCTCAAATGAAAGATTTCATCTGTTGCATCTTATCAGTAAGTTGATTTATCAATATTTATAATACTATATTTAATTTAATTTTCATTGTGTTAAACTTATTCTTAACAGATCTATAATTTTAATAACCAAAAGATATCGAAAAATTCATCTATTATTAGTTTTTAGTTATTTTAAATTTATTCAACAGATCTATAATTATTTAAACTAAACAATGAAAATTAATATGACAGTGTGAAAAATTAGCCAAAAGTTCCGTCAGCTCCATAGACGGACTCGAAGGGAACTTCCAGTTTGGACGATATGCCGGGTCATCTTGCCGAATCATGAAGTTGGTCCTTCTAGTCTGGCCAGACGTCTTTCCTTTTTTCTTGTCCTAATTATATAGGCATGTTTCTTTATTGGGAAGTATTTATTTTATTTGTTTACTAATGTACCCCTATTTATTACTTCCAATTAATAGTATTGATACTTAAAATAAGGGTATGTTGAGAATTTTCTTTACAAAAATTACCTTTTCAATAACATTAAATATATTTTCTTAATCTATGTGAAAAGTCAAATCAGCCTATACAAATGGGACGGAGTAGGTATTATTTTTTATTATATTTATTAGTCATTCTTTCTAACTAGTTGTTTTTAATATTTATTATTTTTAATCAGTGCAGATATAACTCTCGTCCCAATTTCTTATTTTGGTGAATTTGAAATTGAGAAAATTTGCGATGGTCATGGAAATATACAAGTGATCAAAATATTTCTGGAATTTTTATAACACCAGATACATCATTTTCAGACTTGTACTACAAATTACAAGAAAATCTCGATGTTGATCATCTGAATATGATATGAGATTTGGATTTCTATTTAGCTTGAATTCTCCATTTCCACTGCCGCATGTGTTTGTTACTTCTGATGAGCAAATTATGTGGTTAATTGAGGCGAATAAAAAGAATATTATTCCTCTTGGCGTAATTTTAATATGAAATGATATCCTCGATAATGAGAATGAAGAATTCAATGGTGGGGATCAGAATGTGAATGATATTCGTGACACATTAGAAATAACTCGTGAGGATGACGATGTTATTCTTGATACATTTTTTATACATCATGATCATATTGTCACGTATAGAGCCGACGAGGTAGTCAAAGATAATTAGGAGGAAATTTCATTTACAAACAATGATCTGATTGCTTTATCCATACGTAGACATGAGCAGATTGGGTACTCACAAGTTGGGGCGAGTTCACGAGTTCACAAGATGATGAAGATGTGGAAGTCCAGCAAGGCAGAAATTATTTACAGTCAAGCAAGATCTCCAAGAAGCTATGCACTGTATTGCACTTAAGCACAATTTCGAGTTTAAAGTGAAGATGTCATACGAGATTACATACATAATTGTTTGTGTAGAAAACAATTGTAGTTGGCATCATCAAGCAACAAAGATGGACACAAATTACATACTTGTTAAGTGGGTATTCATCTAAATTATCACAAACAAGCCCTATCATAGTTTGTAGGTCAACAGATAATGTATAAAGTTCATGACCCAAGGATGATTTACATACCTAGAGACGTCATTAACGATGTGCAGAGAAAGTTTGGAGTGACCATGAGCTGCTAGAAGGTCTGGAAGGCTAGAGAACATGCATTAGAAGATTTAATGGGTTCACCCAAGGAAAGCTATGCTAAATTGGCCAGGTATTGTCATAACATGGTGAGAACAAATCATGGGTCACTCATGTAGTTGTAGTTGCTGTTGCCAGGCATCGAGGCTTTTCACCATATTCATTATCAACTGAATACTACACGACTGCTTCTTAGAGAAAAGCGTAAGCTGAAACTATACTTCCTTTACCAAATGAAGCTGAGTGGAAACTTCCCAAACACCTGCTCCTACTTGATAATGATGTCCGTCAACATACTCCTGGATGTGTACATACGTCTAGAATACCATATACTTGAGAGTTTTTCAGACCGCAAAAGTGTGGTAGATGCAACGCAGTAGGTCATACTCGTCAAATTTGTACTAGTCAGATTCCCCTTGAATAATAACTCTATCGATGAGTAATATTCATATGAGTATTATAATCTTCATAAGAGCCAATTTTCGTAATTGCTTATGAAATTTTAATTGTTAATTTTATTACTATTAAAATTATTATTGAAATTGTGGTATCGACTGATAATAATTAATTATTATAATTATTAACAACGTTATAAAAATGTTAATTTTTAGTTGAAATACATATACAAATAAAAAAAATTATGTTTCAATTGATAAGAGTCAAAGTTCGTGAATTACTTATCTCACAAGAAAAAAAAAATAGGATAAATGTTTCTAAAAAAGATGTTTTAGACTACATCAAATGTGTGATGATTATTAAATAATTGTGAAAAAAATAATGCATTTAACCTTAGCGGGATTGATTTCACAGAAGTCGTCAATGCATATGCTACATGGATTATCGGAATCAATTTCCAACTTCCTGTGATTCTCCACCTTCACTTCGGGGGAATCAAACACTAAAACATAAAACTAATCAGTTGATGTCATTAGTAAATTATTTTTCTATTTTAGTGTTTAGTTCTCTGAAGTAAAGCTGCAAAGGTGGAGAATCAGATGAAGATGGAAATGAATTCCGATAATTCATATGCTTCGACGATTTCTGTGAAAGCTATCCATTAAGATGAGATGCATTAATTTTTTTGTTTCTAAATTATTTAATAATCACATATTTGGCATAGCCTAAAATATCTTCTTCTTTTTTCGGAGAAACAGTTATCATATCATATTTCCTTATGAGATAAGCAATTCATTAACTTTAATTCTTATTAACTGAAACATAATTTCTTTTATTTGTGTAGATATTTCAACTAAAAATTAATTTTTTCATAATGTTAATAATAATAATTTATTATTATCAACCAATAGTACAATTCCAATAATAGTTCTACTAGTAATAAAATTAAAAATTAAAATTACATACCCTAAAACCCTAAACGTTGATGGCAAATCTCATAATAATTATTTTTAATATGAATAATAATTTGAATATATTTGTACTAATATTAATAATTTTATATTTTCATTATAATTTCAGAATATGTAAAAACAATATTTTACAATCGAATAATTAAATAAAAACACAATACTTTAAAATTTAATATACAAATATCTTGTAGCTAAATATATACAATTACATATAAAAAGAAATTACATTTTTACATATGTAACTACTATGGATCACAATTGTACGTATATAAATCTGCGTCTAATTTAATCCTCCATTTCTTTATATGATCCTGGTTGTCCATCTTAACATCTTGTCCGATGCTCAAAAACTCAATGTACTTTAGTGTGAAAATGACACAATCACCACTGTATGTAAATAAAAAATGTTAGTGAAATAACCGAACATACTAAAAAAATGATTAAATATTAGATTATGATTGTAAGAAAAAACTTACCTAAAATTTTGTATGGAAGTCCATGTGATTCTCTCTATGGCTAGTACTTAGGACTGCAAGTTGGATCGAAAAATCCGATTCTATCCAATTTGTTCGCTCAAAATAGTGTACCGCAAGCGTACGGGACGTACAAGTAATAAAGTGGATTTTTTGAGTCCGGGTTGTCGATCCCATGAGGAATGTTTACTTTAGATTATACAACTTTAATTAATTTAATTCTAACAATAAAAGAAACACACAATTAAAAGTTTGTTTTGGAAAATACTAAATTAAAGAAACTAATTTGAAACCAAATTAAAATAAGGAAAATGAAAGATAAAACGTGGTTGGGATTCATGGTTTCATTTAACCGTCGCCTAATTAATTTCTCAACATGCAAATTAATAAATTACTCATTTACAATGTTAGACCCGATTTTCCAAACTTAGCTAATTACCTCTCTCGAGTGAAATTAACCCTAATCAATTGGTTTAACCTACTATATCTCTATGTCGATTAAAACCCAATCAATTGCATTAACGTTTTGTGAAAATAGCTCAATGGATCATCTAGGGTTTAAGGTATATCTCTATCCTTAACAAGAACCTAGAGCATTTATTATTTGGTCTAAAATGCACAATATCTCTCGATTATCATACACTTCACATAACATATATTTGGTGATCAATCAAACACATGTAATAATCTCAATAACAAATACACATAAAATTAAGCATTTAATTATCAAAAGGCAAATATTGAAATTAATCAAAGCTAGGTTAAATTCATGCCATAAATCCCAACATTAAATTAGCTAAACATGAGTTTGAGAAATGAAAATAAAAATAACATTAAAATTAAAACCAGGAGTTTGTACGGAAGAATTCGAAATTTCATCGCTGCAACGTTGCGTCCAGCCGCAACCTGCTCATTGCAACTTCTTGTTGCAGCCTTGCGTCCAGCCGCAATAGCAGCTTTCCAGCACCTTTTGCAGCAGATTTCCAGCAATATTCCAGCACCAGCACTCTTCCAGCAGATTTCCAGCACTCTTCAGCAGTATTCCAGCAGTCTGGTTTTCAGTTCCAGCACAGGCAACCAGCAGCAATTGGGTTCAGCAGCAGCAGTTATCTTCCTGCACAGCAGCAGATTTCCAGCACAGCAGCAGCACCAGCAGATTTCCAGCACAGCAGCAGCACCAGCAGATTTCCAGCACAACAGATTTCCAGCAGCTCCAGCAAATCAGCAAAGCAGAATCAGCAACAACCAATTGGCAGCAACTTCTTCCTGTCTTTATTTCTCAGTCCAGCAGTATATTTGCAAAATGGTTGCTGTCACCAACCATCCACTCTGGTTCTCTCCCTGCAGTCCTATCCAGTAACACAGCCTGCACCAGCTTTCTGTAACTGTTGAACCAGCAGCAACTCCCACTTTCAGGCAGAAGCAGTAGCGGCTTCCTTCCCTCCAGCAGTGTCACCCTGCAATTCAACCCCTTTATGTCCAGCAGTAGCAAGTTGTTCAGTAGGTTCTTCAACGCAGCAGCTTCCACGTTCAGGCAGAAGCAGTAGCGGCTTCCTTCCCTCCAGCCAGGGGCAAGTTTTTCTGGTATTTTTTTTTTTTTTCTTTTTCTTTTTCTTTCTGGTAGGTAACTTTTTTTGTTTTAATCTTCAAACTTGATATATTAAGATATAAATATAATAGTGCACCTTTGCAGTGCACTCAGGACTCAGCATTTTGAAAATGATACATTACATATAATTTCTTTTTTTATATAAAAATAGTGCACCAATGAAAGTGGAGCCATGAGCAGTAGGGGATGTGATTTATGTTAATTATATTATAAGTGTGCAAGGTTAATATAATTATTTATTTGTTTGGGGATTGAATATTTTCAAGTACTTTTTCATTTTTCGGTCTCTTCTTACAAAAAAAATGTTTGGGGACAGTGTGATTTATGCTAATTATATTATAAGTGTGCAAGGTTAATATAATTATTTATTTGTTTGGGGATTGAATATTTTCAAGTACTTTTTCATTTTTCATTCTCTTCTTACAAAAAAAATTTTTTCTGGGGCGCTGCCCCCGAACCCCCGTATCATCCGTGTGCCCCACTAATATAATAGCTCTGCGTCCGCCACTGCCTCCAGCAGCAGTGTCTAAGTTGAGTCCCCTCTGTTTTTCCTCTCTGTCTTTCCTATATGCTCCCCCTGGCCTCTCCTCTATCTCAGCTGCTTGTATGTATATATGTAAAAAATGTATCCTCCTATCAGCCTGCCTGCACAACCTCCCACGTTCTGGCTTCACCTTTTGGCCATGTCTTCATGTTCTACCTCCATCTTATGCCCATGCTTCCAGCCTTTTTCCCGTACTCTCTTGTCATTTCCAGCTCATGTGTTTATTCTATCTTTTTGCCATGCTTCACATGATTTTCTGTCCAGCTACTTGTCAAATTGCACTTTTGGTCCTTCACTTTTTGAGATGTTGCAATTAAGTCCCTGAACTTTTAATTTCTTTCAATTAGGTCCTTGGACATCAAATTTGCTTATCTTTTAGCTCAATTTCTCTCCAATCTTGTCTATTTGCTTTCCAATTGAGTTTGTACCTAATTGTACAAGATAAACACAATTTATAAGTAGATATTTGCTCAATTTGTCAATTAAAGTGCTAATTTAGGAACTAAATAAGTGTGTAAAAACACACTTATCACACCCCCAAACTTGAACTTTTGCTCGTCTCGAGCAAAATTACCTACTAGTGCAATCAAGTAACGTGAAATATAGATCAACAAAGTTGGATAACTTGCAAATTACTCATGAGTGTAAAATTGTATGATCAATTCAAAAGTATGATTCCAAACAATGCTACCAAAAAGAAGTTTAGCTTATCCGATGTTCGATCGGTGTGTATGTGTGCATAGTCACTTTCAATTGTCAATTAAGTTTCGAGAATATTGATGAGTAAAGAGGTTTCAAGTCAAAACTACCCACCGTTAGTGGTCAATTCTTTTTCTTTCCCACTCGTGATATTCACCCCCCTATAAATATTTTTCTTTCCTCTCTCGGGATGCAATTCTAGAGGGTACTCTTAAATCACTCTTTTCTTTTTCCACTCTAGTTTGGGTGTGTTTTACCGACAATCTCGACAACCTAGAAATGCAGTGACTCTCCACTAATGAGTGTTTCGACATTCAAGTTTATACAAAGCAATTCAAACCCACTATTCATCTAAGAGCCCTTATGCAAGTACAAATGCATGATTTCTAAAAATTAACGTAATGAATGCTCGTGTCTTCCCCCACTCCCTTAAGCTTTCTAATTGACCCATGTAGCGAGCTTTAGGTTGGCAACTCCCCGATTGTTTTAAGATCAAAGGGTACCAGGTTTCAAAATACCCCTACGGACTTATTAACTCGAGTCAAAAAGGCTACGAAGTGAGGTAGACTTATTAAGCAAATGCAGTGATAATGTGGTTTTTTTTTTTTTTTTCAAGTGTGTGTGTGAGTACCCTACTCATTAAGCTTTCTAATTGACCCATGTAGCGAGCTTTCGACCGATGACTCCCAAGTTTCAAACTTAAGGCACCAAGTTTCAAGATACTCCTACGGGCTTAATTACTCAAGTCAAAAAGGCTTCGAGATAGGGCAATGCAATGCAAAAAATTAAAATGGGCTTAGAACTTTAGCATACAGTCATTACTTAGCTTATACTTGGCGAAATACACTCCACACAAAATTTATTTCCAACATGCATGGAATCACCACACGTCTAGACCGTCTCCTTCACCGGGTCAACCACCCCCAAACTTGTCTTACAATAGGATCAAGAGATTTAGAGTTTTGGGAAACATTTGATAGGTTGATAAAAATTAACAATACGAGCTCACAACCTAGTTCTTCTACTCCATTAACCTCATCACCCTTCAACAATTCCTAAACTTCACCAACAATCAATCATGACTATTGTGCTCAAGATAAATATGATCTTACATAGATAAGCATTTTGTAAAAGTAGACACAAGTAGCATATTGGTCATAAATCATGAATCAATAACAATTTTAAACATCTAAGTAATCCTGGCCACGGCAAGGCTATCTAACATGTCAATACACAATAGGAAATCACCCCCAAACTTGAAATGCACATTGTCCTCAATGTGTAAAATAAAATCAAAGTAAGAGGAAATGTAAAATAAAATCAAAGTAAGAGGAAAGAAGTTACTAGACATCCCAAGAAGTGGTGGGGGCACTCATAAGTAGTCTTGGGTATGTGAACTCTCATTGCAATCACCAACAATCCATCCCCAAATTTGTGTTGAAGCCTCCAATTGATTGAGCACAATTTTCTCCAATGAGGCATTTCACCAAATACCTTGTGAGTATCCTATGAAAACACAAGAAAAGAGTGGATAATAAGTGGTGATGATCCAAAAATTTAAATTACATTCATCACCTCAATTCTAACTCATAAATCCAATGTAATTTGCCCATCCACATCAATATTAAATCACACTTGAAGATAAAAGACAATATGAACCAAGTGATTTAAAAATGAGTTTTAAGCAAATTTTGACTTTGAAAGTTTGATATGAGTATATGCTAGAATTAAATGAGAATGTATTAGAGCTATTTCACAATACCCAACTTGAGGAAAATAATTATGGAAGATAGAGATTTGACCTAGCTAACTTATTTGCAAAAAATGTAAATAAAATGCAAGAAGGTAAATAATATGCAAAAAATAAAAATAAAGCAAGTAAAGGATAGAGAATGGGTTGCCTCCCATTAAGCGCTTATTTTAAAGTCATTAGCTCGACTCTCCGCATAAGCACTTCATGGCACTCTAAATGAAGCTTTTGATGTCTTGCCCATTGTGCTTATTCTGGATTTGCTCCACTCTTCATTGATTCGAAATACTTGCACCTTGCCCCTTCCAACGTCATGGGACTTGCCTATTCTATCAAATTCAAACTCAACAATGTAGACATGCTCCTCCTCAAGTGGCTTAATCACAAATTCTATTATTGGGCAATCAATGAAGTTGAGAGAATTTGATTTGATCTCTTCCTCATTAATTTCCACTTCTCCAAGTGATTCTTTTGTGATTAAATTATCATTCTCTTCAAGCTCATCTCCATTAGTTGATGTCTCCTTAGATTGAATGACCGATCCAAAATTTGAATCCATGGGTAATGGCAAGTTTTTCCTATTAATTCCCAAGAGTGGATTATACCCCCACATTCGAAATTCTTCCCAATACATGGCATCCCCCATAAGCATATCCTCTTCATCCAAATTGGCAAGCTCATTGTAATACTTTGCAAGTACCTTCTCATTCAATAGTGGAGGACCATCTTCCACAAGAGTGATGTCCTCATCCCAATCATCCGGTACACAATCTCCCAATAGCATACAACTCACATCCGAAGTGCCAATTGCTTGTTTTCGGCAGTTCAAATATTGTCTAAACCCAATAAGTTTCGACGTAAGCAAACTATTTCCCGAATACAAGCATTGTCCATTACAATGCATCTTGTAACAAATTTCACAACTTGAATATTCTTCAAGCATGTATTCATCACCCATGTTGAGATTGTTCATTGCAAATTCTTTCCTATTTTGCCAATGTTTGAATCAAATACACATAGAAAGAAAACCAAACACGAGAAAGATTAGAATAGTGGTGGTTAACCTAAAGCAACAAAATAAAACATAAAACAAAAATAATTACAAATTGTTAAAACTAAAATTAACTAAAGTAATAATCAAAGTAAAAACATTCCCCGGCAACGGCGCCAAAAACTTGTTCGCTCAAAATAGTGTACCGCAAGCGCACGGGTCGCGTACAAGTAATAAAGTGGACTTTTTGAGTCCGGGTTGTCGATCCCACGAGGAATGTTTACTTTAGATTATATAACTTTAATTAATTTAATTCTAACAATAAAAGAAACACACAATTAAAAGTTTGTTTTGGAAAATACTAAATTAAAGAAACTAATTTGAAACCAAATTAAAATAAGGAAAATGAAAGATAAAACGTGGTTGGGATTCATGGTTTCATTTAACCGTCGCCTAATTAATTTCTCAACATGCAAATTAATAAATTACTCATTTACAATGTTAGACCCGATTTTCCAAACTTAGCTAATTACCTCTCTCGAGTGAAATTAACCCTAATCAATTGGTTTAACCTACTATATCTCTATGTCGATTAAAACCCAATCAATTGCATTAACGTTTTGTGAAAATAGCTCAATGGATCATCTAGGGTTTAAGGTATATCTCTATCCTTAACAAGAACCTAGAGCATTTATTATTTGGTCTAAAATGCACAATATCTCTCGATTATCATACACTTCACATAACATATATTTGGTGATCAATCAAACACATGTAATAATCTCAATAACAAATACACATGAAATTAAGCATTTAATTATCAAAAGGCAAATATTGAAATTAATCAAAGCTAGGTTAAATTCATGCCATAAATCCCAACATTAAATTAGCTAAACATGAGTTTGAGAAATGAAAATAAAAATAACATTAAAATTAAAACCAGGAGTTTGTACGGAAGAATTCGAAATTTCATCGCTGCAACGTTGCGTCCAGCCGCAACCTGCTCATTGCAACCTTGCGTCCAGCCGCAATAGCAGCTTTCCAGCACCTTTTGCAGCAGATTTCCAGCAATATTCCAGCACCAGCACTCTTCCAGCAGATTTCCAGCACTCTTCAGCAGTATTCCAGCAGTCTGGTTTTCAGTTCCAGCACAGGCAACCAGCAGCAATTGGGTTTAGCAGCAGCAGTTATCTTCCAGCACAGCAGCAGATTTCCAGCACAGCAGCAGCAGCAGCACCAGCAGATTTCCAGCATAACAGATTTCCAGCAGCTCCAGCAAATCAGCAAAGCAGAATCAGCAACAACCAATTGGCAGCAACTTCTTCCTGTCTTTATTTCTCAGTCCAGCAGTATATTTGCAAAATGGTTGCTGTCACCAACCATCCACTCTGGTTCTCTCCCTGCAGCCCTATCCAGTAACACAGCCTGAACCAGCTTTCTGTAACTGTTGAACCAGCAGCAACTCCCACTTTCAGGCAGAAGCAGTAGCGGCTTCCTTCCCTCCAGCAGTGTCACCCTGCAATTCAACCCCTTTATGTCCAGCAGTAGCAAGTTGTTCAGTAGGTTCTTCAACGCAGCAGCTTCCACGTTCAGGCAGAAGCAGTAGCGGCTTCCTTCCCTCCAGCAGCAGTGTCTAAGTTGAGTCCCCTCTGTTTTTCCTCTCTGCCTTTCCTATATGCTCCCCCTGGCCTCTCCTCTATCTCAGCTGCTTGTATGTATATATGTAAAAAATGTATCCTCCTATCAGCCTGCCTGCACAACCTCCCACGTTCTGGCTTCACCTTTTTTGGCCATGTCTTCATGTTCTACCTCCATCTTATGCCCATGCTTCTAGCCTTTTTCCCATACTCTCTTGTCATTTCCAGCTCATGTGTTTATTCTATCTTTTTGCCATGCTTCACATGATTTTCTGTCCAGCTACTTGTCAAATTGCACTTTTGGTCCTTCACTTTTTGAGATGTTGCAATTAAGTCCCTGAACTTTTAATTTCTTTCAATTAGGTCCTTGGACATCAAATTTGCTTATCTTTTAGCTCAATTTCTCTCCAATCTTGTCTATTTGCTTTCCAATTGAGTTTGTACCTAATTGTACAAGATAAACACAATTTATAAGTAGATATTTGCTCAATTTGTCAATTAAAGTGCTAATTTAGGAACTAAATAAGTGTGTAAAAACACACTTATCACAATTCCTTTCCAAGTTTTTCCAATAAAAATCTGATTCCAAAATTTCTGAAATCCGAAACTTTCGAAATCCGATGCTTTCCAAAAAATTGGATTGAAATTGGAACAAGTTTCAAAATTTCGAAAATTCCGAAATTCCGATTCAAAAGCAATCCGAACATATTTGGATCCGAAAATTCTGATTTTTTCCTAATAAATTCCAATTTTTTGTGTTTTAATTACAATTAATAATATAAAATTTAAGAAAATAATTTATTGAACAATTAATAATATTAAAATATTATTAATATGAGATGTAACATATAATTGACCGATAACACTTTACTTAGTGAAAAAAAAAAGAATAGCAAGAATTGTAGAATTATTATCCTCGTTGACTTCTATTTTATTGGATCATAATGGAAAAATTTATGTTAAATATATTTATAGATGTTATGTTGTTATCTTTTGATGTGATCCAGACCACGAACACAAGCCCACTCAAAGATCCATTAATGATCAAAGGAAGACCAATGACCCGATTATAAACGAAAAGGGCCAACGAAGCAATGGACAAGCTAGTACAAGAAATAATGGCCAAAACAATGTTCGTGTCATCAAAAGAAGCAAGTTTCATGTTGGGATCGAGCCAAAACGACGAGTAGATCAACCTCATTCAAGTCGTCGAAGAAATTTTGAAGATTCCAGAATTACGACCGTAACCTACAGCACTTACGGATGTAACGAGCCCACTGATGAAAACTGAGATTTTTAAGGAAGTTGGACTTACGGCCGTAATCCACATTGTCACGGCCGTAATGAAGCCTCGGGCTGAAAACAAGATTTTCAGAAATTAAGACTTACGGCCGTAAAAATATGTCTCACGGCCGTAATGGTTAAGCAGTAAGATATTTATGGCCGTAAATAAAGTAGGTACGGCCGTAAATAAAGTAGTTACAGCCGTAACGACTAAAACGCGTAAATCTTAATTTTTTATTTCTTTCCTTATTTTTAGGTATTTCTTTCCTAGTATAATTAAAACTCTTAAGTCAGGTTTTGACCCTATTTATAGGGATGTAATTTTCATTATTCAACACACAAATTTGACATTATTATTGAGAGGCTATTTTGCTTTCACAACCTTATTCTTCATTGAATAAAATCCGAACTTGCGAGTTATTCTTGTTTGTTCAAATCTTGGGTGAGATTTATTTTTATTGTGATCAAGAGGTCAACATATCAATCGATTGTGTTGGTTGCTTGGTTCAATTAATTTGAATCAATCTCTAAATCGTGGTTCTTTGGCGTTCTTGGGTCGATTCCAATAATTTGTGGGTTGCGTAGCTACAATTGCTACGTGGTTTGCATCATCTGGTATCAGAGCTTAGGCTCCAAGAATCAATGTTATATCTTTATTTTGTTTCTCGAGTTTCTTAATCTTGTTCTTCGTATTCTTCCAGTTCTTAAGTCTTTAATCCAAAAAAAGTGTCACAAAAAAAAAAATTCAAAAGTCGTTATTCATTTCGTTTGGTATCCAAATTAAATTTTGTTTGTTTCGTTATTCTCGTAGTTGAGTTTTCGAGAAATTAAAAAAAAAAACAAAAATTTCAATAGCAAAGGAAAAAGTTATTTGATTTCAAGAATTACCTTCTTGAATCAATCTTAGTTTCCCATAAAAGAGTCAAGTCCCTAGTAGAGTCGGATTACATTCTCTCAAGGTCTTCTTCGAGTTTTCCAACAAGTTGATAACTTCTCACTCGCATTTGGTTTGAGTCAATCAGTTATCATGAATGAGAGATATTGGAAGTATTTTATAGTGAGATGCCTTATAGGAGTAAAGATTTATTTTAGTGAGAAATTGGGAACATGTGATTTAATGTTTGGGATTAAATGAGATAATGATGATGGTCATAAGGTCATTTGAATACAAAAGGTACAAGAGATAATTATAAGGAATAATGTGATTTTCTTAGGTCGAGAATTTAAGGTGATGATGTGTTGAGATTATGAAATAAGTTGACTTTCCATGAATATATTATTGCTATATTTCGGTTCTAAGTGGAATTCAAAGAATGATGAATCTCAGTCATGGAAAAAAAAATCAGGTTACCTCGTAATTTGAATGATTCACTGATGTACATTAAGTTTTCAATATTGATGAAAGAAACTTTATCAGGTTCTAGATTTGTACAAGTATTGATGAAGTAATGCATTTGATCGGAGAAAGGCTTATGATTTATCATATCTTGAAATTTTGGAGATTGTTAATAATGGTATCTTGTTTAGAAAATAAGAAATGAAATTTTATGAAATTGTTCTTGTGGAAAGAATTTATGGAAAATAAGGATAAGACTTCACAGTGATGACTTATTACGGAGTAGGTTGCAGAAAGAGTGATATATGGCAGAATCCAAGATTTATTAGTTGAGAGATTGATATATAATCTTAGTGAGCAGATTGACGTATAAGTTTCACGTGATAGGTATGATGGTATTTATATTGAAATCTTAGAGAGATTGGTATGAATATTTGAGGTCATATGATACGATGATAAGTGACAGGTTACATGATTACTAAAAGATATGATGACTAGACGGTTAAGGGATGTTATGGTTATCCCGTGAAGAATTGTGTGAATATATTGAGTTAATTGATCTCATTTTGATGGTTTATTGCATTATGGTGAAAAATATTACATAGATTGGGAATTTTTGTTTTGAGTCATAATATATGGGTTTATTTAAAGTTTTGATGATGCAGTTTTGATTATTTATTGTCGGTTGCACTTTTGATGTGAATAAAGTATTTTGGCTACAATAATGGAAAACCTAAGAAGATCATTTGTGTGACTTTTACTTATAATGGGATTGTATCTTTAGGTTAAGCAAACATGATGAGGAATACTATATGATTCACAGAAGCCTTATTCAATGGTGATAGGCTTAATCAGAGTATTGTTCATAGTGTGACATGAATTGAAGTTTTGGGAGAACAGGAAAAATTGAATCTTGAACTTCAGATTGGGAAATTAGTGAGGTTTCTTAAGTTTGAGAATAACATATCTGATCCGTATGATGCTTTAAGTCCTCAGTTAGAATGGGCATGTGATACCGAGTACTTGATGCATGATTTAAAAGTATGGATTAAAGGATTTAAGTCTGAATTCTCCGATTTTGAAAAGGAAGTTTCAGTCGAACTTATAAATGATTTCGTTGGTACATCTTTTCAGAAAGATTCTACCAAGTTTGGGTTTTTTACTCAATATTTTGGAATTGATATCGCGCTTATATATTTTGGATCATAAGGATTTATTCTTGATCAATCTTCTTGATTTTTAGGTTAAGCATTTGGATCAATGAATATTTTGTGGTTTCGATATTAGTATAGATCCTATAAAAGGTACCTTTCGTTTTGACAAGAGAGGGAATTTAAGATCTCATTTTATCGGATCATTTGAAATATTGGAGAAAGTAGGTAATGTGGCTTATTGTTTGACTTCGCCACCAGAACTTGCAGCTGTTCACAATGTCTTTCATGTTTATCTACTGAGAAAGTATGTTTATGATTCAAATCATGTGGTGAATTATTAGTTTATTGCAGTCCAGAAAGATTTGACTCATGAAGATGCACATATGTGCATAGTAGAGAGAAAAGTCCATGTTTTAAGAAACAAAGAGATTTCTTTAGTCAAAGTCCAGTGGGGTAGACATAGTAGCGATGAGGCTACATGGGAAAAAGAAGAAGAAATTCTGGCCAAGTATCCAAATATTTTAGACCAAGTAAGTCTTAAATTTCGAGGACGAAATTATTTTAAGGTGGTAGGGTTGTAGAGACCTGGAATTTTCATTTCTTTTTAAATAAAATGTTTTAAAACTTTAAATGCGCGTCGTTACGACTTTTCCAATTTAATTTAAAAGAGTTGTCGTCTAGCCAAATTATAAATGAAATTAAATTAATTTCCATCGTAATTAAATTTCCGAATTTTATTTTAAAATATTCCAATGTCACGATTTTTAAATCTCAATTCAAATTTTAATGATTTTAAAGTCCAAATTAATTTATTCCGATATTTTGATCTTTGTCCAATTTAAATTCCTTTAATTCCCAAATATAGTTTTTAGCACAATCCCAATTGGTAAGGATCCATTTTCCCCACATTTCCAATAATTTCACCTCCCATTCCATTTTCACGCTCCTGATTTCTCTCCCTCTTTTTCCCTAATAACAATGACTAATGCCTGCAATCATCCCAATCAGACTTTTCCCTCTTAAAAGAATTTTACACCATTTTCCATTTCATATTTCCACCTAATTGTCCACTATCCTATTCTATAATACCTAATCAATACATATATTTATCTTCTTCCCCATCACAACTCACGTCCCCCACATTTGCTCATTTCCTTCTTTATTACTCTTTCCACCTCACTATACCATCACCAAAACATCTTTAACATGGAAACACCATCATTATCATCATCAAATCCACCTCATTTCCAACCCATACTCCATCACTTTCATCCTCACACTTCCACCTAACACAATCTCACCAAATTCCCATCACCTATATCATCAACATCACCCAACCGAGACTACAACCAACCTACACCATCTCCATCAATCCAATTCAATCCACCATTTCACCACTTCATCATTTCATCATCCTCAGCACCTGCACCTTTATGGCCGAAAGCCATAGCCTCCACCCTATCATTTTCACCCAATCAACCTGACCAAGAACATCACCATCCTCACAGATCCTCTGCTTGAACTTCATTCATAAACCAACAACTACCCCATTGGTAACATCCAACTTCACTGCCTCCTTCCTAATCTACCACAATACGACCAACCACCATCAACACTGTCAAAGCTGACCCAAGAACCAAATTTTGAATCCATGAAAACACTGCTTTTAGTCCACCGGCAGCTACCAATTCACCAAGTATATATTCATCACCAAAACGACAAATTCTGATATCCTGCAACCACCATCACCAAACAAAGTTCCAACAAATCAATCTGCAACCAAGGACAAATCAAACCATTATCATCAATGTCAATACCACCAGTTCACTGCCAAGCCGGCCAACCTCACCACTGCATTCCACCATAAACACCATCATCAACCACCACCGAGACACCCACAAATTCCAGCAGCTAAACCACAATACCACCAGTTAGCCAATCATCAGCTATGCCACGACCCCTGCATCATCCTCACCAACCAGCTGCAACCACAGTTAGAACCACCACAGCGCCACCATCGTAATCACCACAAACAAACCTCGCACCCGCACACAGCCCATTTTCGTTTAATATCCAAACGAGCCCCAAATTCAAAAACAAAACCCAAAGAAAAACCCATGAATCCATAAGTTTATTTCTTACTTCGACCACCACTTCGCCGGAGCTATCGCCGGAAATCGCCCCACCTTAAGCCGCGATTTTACCTCAGTTTTTGCACCCAGCCTCGCATATGAACCCCAAATCAGAACTCCCATCCTTTGCCCGCCGCTCGTCGCACCCTGCGCCGGCGATTTCGCCGGCAAAACCGCCGGCTGGACACCACCTTGCGCGAAGCCTTGCACCGTCGCTCTCCCATCTCCTCGTAACCACCTCTCTATCTCTCTCCTCGTTTCTATGTTGGACCGAATGTGAGAGGGAGAGAGTGATTTGGTTTTTAAAATTTATTTTGTAAAATTTGCACCTTAGTCCCCAAGTTTTAAAATGTTTCGAATCAGTCCTATTAGTTTTAAAACAATTAATTCAGTCCCTTAAATTTTTAAATGATTTTAATCAGCCCTTCGTTTTTAAAATCTATTATTTCAGCCCTACAGTTTAATATTCATTTTGAGTTTCAACTCGACTTTCGAAAATTTACATTTTTGTCCCTCAAGTTTGAAAAGTATTCATTTTAGTCCCTCAACTTTTAAATCATCAATTTCAGTCCCCAAATTGTAAATTATCATTTTTAAACTATAAATTTCAATAAGATTAATTTAATTTATTATTCTAATTGGCTAGACGAAGCGTACGGAGATTTGAAAGATTGAAATCATTCCCGTTCAACCACACTCGTTAAGTTTAAGGTAGACTCGCCCCCACTAATTGATTTATATTATAATTGTATGTGTTATGTGGATTTTTGTGATTTTATGCTTAATTGCATGAGAAAAGAATATCTCTTTTGAGATAAAGAATTATGTTATGCTGGGCATAACTTATGTGCTAGCCAAGAAAAGAAAAGAATGTGTTCATTTGCGTTCACTATGTGATGCCTATGAATAAGAAAAGAATGTCACTACATTATTTGCATAATTTCTTGTTCAATTATCTTGTAGATTAATTATTGGCAATGAGTCTACCGAGTATTTCATTTTTGAAATGCTCAACCCGTTATTTTAACAACTTTTGCAGATTTCGAAAACGGTGGCGAGTGATGGGCAATGACGGAAAATTACAAATGGATATTTTATTTTAAGTCGTGAACTTTGAAATAATTATTTCATTTTATCAAGAATTTCAAATTCTTATAAATTTGTACGAATTTACTTATTCCATCTGAATTATTGAATTATCGCTAAACTTTTATTCAATAAATGCGATAATTAATATTTAGTCATTTTTCGCAACAAAGTTTATTCAAGAATTTAGAAAAGTGATGTTCCCGCACTCCTCGGAATTCGGGGTGTTACATGCCGTCCCCGTGTTACTTGTACCCAAAAAGGACAGGACTTGGAGAATGTGTATTGATTGTAGGGGCATCAACAACATAACGGTAAAGTATCGTCATCCTATTCCTAGGTTAGGTGATATGTTGGATGAATTTCATGGCTCCAGCATATTTAGTAAAATTTTGATCTTAAGAGTGGTTATCATCAAATTCGAATGAAAGAAGGAGATGAGTGGAAAACTGCTTTTAAAACTAAGTATGGCCTGTATGAATGGTTAGTACTGCCTTTTGGACTTACTAATGCACCTAGCACATTTATGCGTTTAGTGAATCACGTTTTACGTGCATTTATAGGTAAATTCGTTGTAGTTTACTTCGATGATATCTTGATATATAGTAAAACTTTGAATGATCATGTGGAGCATGTTAGGTGTGTGCTTGTGGTTTTGAGGCAGGAGCAACTTTTTGCGAATTTTAAAAAGTGTAGTTTTTGCATGGAAAAAATTGTGTTTCTTGGCTATGTGGTTAGTGCTAAGGGAATAGAAGTAGATGAAGAGAAATTCAAAGCTATTAAAGAATGGCCAACACCTAAAAGCATAACTGGGGTTAGAAGTTTTCATGGCTTGCCTAGTTTTTATAGGCGCTTTGTTAAAGATTTTAGCACAATTGTCGCACCACTCACAGTAATTGTCACAAAAAGTGTAGGTTTAAATGAGGTGTAGAACAGGAGCATGCATTTGAGACTATCAAAAACACGTTGCGTAAAGCACCGGTTTTATCACTTCCTAACTTTGACAAGACTTTTGAGATTGAATGCGATGCCTCAGGGCTAGGCATTGGAGCCATTTTAATGCAGGATCGAAGGCCAGTAGCCTACTTTAGTGAAAAGCTAAAGGGGGCAGCACTTAATTACCCCACCTATGACAAGGAGTTATACGCACTTGTGCGCGCTTTGGAGACATGGCAACATTACTTGTGACCACGGGAGTTCATAATACACACTGATCATGAATCCTTAAAGCATTTGAGGGGTCAAGCTAAGCTTAGTAAGAGACATGCAAGGTGGGTAGAGTTCATCAAAACATTTTCCTATGTCATCCGGTACAAACAAGGTAAGGAAAATGTGGTGGCAGATGTATTGTCTCGAAGGTATGTTCTTTTAACTTCTTTGCATTCTAAATTGCTTGGGTTTGAATACGTTAAGGACATGTATGCTAATGATCCAGACTTTTCTAGTATTTATGATTCATGTGGTAAAGGGGCTGTGGATAGGTTCTTTAAACATGATGATTATTTATTCCGAAAAAATAAATTGTGCGTCTCTAGGTGTTCAATGAGAGAGTTACTTGTGAGAGAGGGCCATAGTGGAGGTTTAATGGGTCATTTTGAGGTTAAGAAGACCATCGAAATCTTAAGTGAACATTTATATTGGCCTAAGATGAAGATTGATGTGGTTCGGGTTTGTAATCGATGCATTACTTGTAAGAAGGCTAAATCTAGGATCAAACCCCATGGATTATATATGCCTTTACTTGTCCCTAGTGAACCTTGGGTCGATATCTCAATGGATTTTATTTTGGGATTACCTAGGACTAAGAAGGGAAGAGATTCGGTTTTTGTGGTAGTAGATCGCTTTAGTAAAACGGCACATTTCATACCATGCCACAAAACTGATGATGCTACCAACATATCTGATATTTTCTTTAGGGAAGTCGTGCGCTTACATGGGGTTCCTAAAAGTATAGTCTCGGATAGGGACGTTAAGTTCCTTAGTCATTTTTGGAGAGTCTTGTGGAACAAACTGGGAACAAAACTACTTTTCTCTACAACTTGTCACCCACAGACCAATGGACAGACCGAGGTAGTAAATAGGACAATGATTCAATTGTTGCCCACCATAATCAATAAAAGTTGAGAAATTGGGAAGAGTGTTTACCATTTATTGAATTTGCATATAATAGGGCTGTACATTCTACTACTTCTTGTTCGCCATTTAAGATTGTTTATGGTTTTAATCCGCTAACGCCATTGGATTTAATTCATTTACATGTGAATGAACGTAGTAGTTTGGATGGAAAGAAAAAGGCTGAGATGGTTAAATCACTCCACGACAAGGTGAGGTTGGCGATTGAAAAGAAAAATGAACATTATGGATCTCAAGTTAACAAAGGGAGAAAAGGCGTCATATTTGAACCCGGTGATTGGGTTTGGGTACACTTGAGGAATGAGCGGTTTCCAGAACAACGCAAATCAAAATTACAACCGCGAGGGGATGGTCCATTCCAAGTGATTGAAAGGATCAACAACAATGCCTATAAACTCGATCTTCCTGGTGAGTATAATGTTTCGGTTACATTTAATGTTTCTGATCTATCTCCGTTTGATGCATGTACAGATTCAAGGTCGAATCCTTTCGAAGGGGGAGGGGATGATGTGATCCAGACCACAAACACAAGCCCGCTCAAAGATCCGTTGATGATCAAAGGAGGACTGATGACCCGATTACAAACAAAAAGGGCCAACGAAGCAATAGACAAGCTAGTACAGGAAACAATGGCCAAAACAATGTTCGTGTCATCAAAAGAAGCAAGTTCCATGTTGGGACCGAGCCAAAACGACGAGTGGATCAACCTCACTCAATTCGTTGAAGAAATTGTGAAGATTCCAGAATTACGGCCGTAACCAGCCCACTGATGAAAACTAAGATTTTTAAGGAAGTTGGACTTAAGGCCGTAATCCACATTGTCACGGCCGTAATGAAGCCTTGGACTGAAAACAAGATTTTCAGAAATTAAGACTTACGGCAGTAAAAATATGTCTCACGGCTGTAATGGTTAAGCAGTAAGATATTTACGGCCGTAACGACTAAAACGCGTAAATCTTAATTTTTTTATTTCTTTCCTTATTTTTAGGTATTTCTTTCCTAGTATAATTAAAACTCTTAAGCCAGGTTTTGACCCTATTTATAAGGATGTAATTTTTATTATTCAACACACAACTTTGATATTATTATTGAGAGGCTATTTTGCTTTCACAACCTTATTCTTCATTGAATAAAATCTGAACTTGCGAGTTATTCTTGTTTGTTCAAATCTTGGGTGAGATTTATTTTTATTGTGATCAAGAGGTCAACATATCAATCGATTGTGTTGGTTGCTTTGTTCAATTAATTTGAATCAATCTCTAAATCGTGGTTCTTTGGCATTCTTGGGTCGATTCCAATAATTTGTGGGTTGCGTAGCTACAATTGCTACGTGGTTTGCATCATCCTTTGTGGTTTATAATTTTATTTATAGTTGTTGACCAGTTGAAATTTTAGACTCATTTAATTTCAGACATTCAATTCCCTGAATTTCTTTTTCTGTATGCTTAAAATTATTAGAAATCTTGGTAAAATATTAAATATGGGAACTTTTCGAAATTTTCGAAATTTTTTGAATTTCAGTTTGGAACAAAGGTTGGGTATTCTGAAAATTTTGGTACGGAATTTGGAATGATATTTTGATTCAAAAATTTTTTGGAACGGAAATTTGAACACTTGCTTCCGATCCGTTCCGTCCGAAAAACACCCCTACTAGTACTCATCAACAACAATCTCTGCACGCCTAGCCATAATGGGAACGATGACCTCCATCGACTGTAAAGCTTCTTCCAATTTGGACAATATGAGACAAGAATGGTCGGAGTTGTACACACACATGGTCGAGCAAGAGAACACGATCTCAACTACAATAATGTGTGAACTCACAATCACCGGAACATAAAGGTGTGTACAACTTGTCCACGACTTGCTACACACTGGGTCGACTCCTGTCACGTAATCTAGCATGTAATCTGGCAACATATACGAGGCAGGGTTGCTGTCGTAATTTGCTTACTTTACAACAACGGCGTTTTTGAACTTGCAGCTCAAGATTACTCACTTGGGGATGTCGAAAGATATCAGGTACCTCCTAGCCCAATCGCGCAACAAATAAATCGCAAGATCAACGTGCTACAAGATAAAACATAAGCAAGTTAAATATTATCAAAATAACAAACAATACAGTAAACAACATAATGACGATCACGCACTCACATCATCTGCAAGTCAAGCTCCGCTCTTGAGAACTATTTTGAACCATTCTTTAGCATCTCATACGGTAGTCTTCCCAATAGTGAGGGTAACACTGAATGAAGAAAAAAATTTAAAAAACCATATATAATCCAATAACTTTATAAAAATAAATAAACAAAATCATAAGAAGCTTACTTCGACTCCAGATTATGGAACCATCTATTGAAGTCCTTTATCTTCGCTGGATCGACGTCATAGAATAAGTTGATGAAAGTGTTGTCCAAGAATGTCCTCTTCTTCGCCTCGACCGTGAAAGGGAGAAACAATGTACTGTGATGGTTGTTTCGTCCTCTTACTCACAACTTGCTCCATTACCTTAACGGTACGTTTTCTTCCCTTCTTCACGATAATCTTTGATTGGACCTCTGTCGACACATCCTCAGGCACCACCATCAACACATCCTCCGAAACATGCGACGCCTTATCTACCACCTCATCCACGTCTTCATCGATACATGCGGTGCCACATCATCCATGCCCACTGGAACTGTCGTCGGTACCCTTGTAGCCATCTTGGTCGACACATCCTCCAACACCTCCGACACCTCACCCGCAACCCGCCACCCATCACCAACCCCACTGAAACCCCTGCTAGCACCTTGCCCTACTCCGTCATCCGGGCTATTAAATCATCTAACTCATTGTGCTCCGGCACCCAATCTAATCATCCATGCCCATTGTCATTCCCACCATCACAGGTGGGCATAACATGCAACCTAAGCTCATCCTGAAGGGAACCAATCTCATGCCTAAGGACATCGATCTCACCTTGGAGCTCATCCCGAACGGCACCCTTCTCACCTCAGACCTCATCTAGAAGGGCGTCGATATCACCTCAGACCTCATCCCAAAGGGTGTTGATATCACCTCGAACCTCATCCTGAAGGGCGCCGATATCAACTCTGAGCTCATCCCGAAGGACGCCAATATAACCACGGATGACCCCCATCAATGCTAAAAAAAATCACCAGTGCTGGGTGTTGCGCTTTGATCCTACATAAATAAACATAAATGAAAATTAGTTATTTAATTCAAATATTACAACCGTAAATCTAATCATTAAATAATATATAATGAATCATTTTTAATTTTAATTCTACAAAATTTTTGATAGAGTCTCTCCTATTAATTGGATTTAGTCAACCTATAGAGGGATATCAAAATATCAAATAACACCGAAACATTCAACACTCAACCATAACTCAATCAAACTCCCATATCATCAACTATTCCAAAAACAATTAAAAAACAATTCTCAACTCATCAACAACACAAATTCACCATAAACTCATACTAATATAATTAGACTAACCCCTAATAAAATACTATATCTTTTTAAAAACTAAATCCATGTACATATCCTGGGATGAGGGAGCGAACATGTACGAGAGATCTCCATGGTGAAGATCTAATGAGCTGCGGGGACATGTCTTCTACTGGACCATACTGATCATACATAAATAAACAAAAATGAAAATTTATCAGTTAACTCAAATATTATAACACAAAAGGATAATAAAAAAATTATATCAAATGAACATACTATGAGAGTAGGGGAGGGTACAAGTGCGGGATATCTCCACGATGAAGGAGATCTCATGAGCGGCGGGGATGTGTCTTCTACTAGTCCGTACTGATCATACATAAAAATGAAAATGAAAATTAATTATTTAATTCAAATATTACAACACAAAAAGATAAACTTTTAAAAAATTATATTAAACGAACATACTTTGGGGGGAGGGTACAGGGGCCGGAGATCTCCTCAGTGAAGGCGATCTCCTTATAGCATGTTGATCATACATAAAAAAAATTTAAAATAAAAGTTAATTGCTTATTCCAATATAATACAATACCAGAAGGCAAGTACCAATTTGAAATTACATTAATGCCGGTCTATGCATGTAGCCCTACTCCTTCTCCGTCGAAGTCGTCAACCCGGGTTGGACTTCAAGCTAATATATTAACATTTGAACGGGTTATTAATCATGTGTGAAGCCAATAAATTACATACACAATAATCTCTAATCAAATTGTATGCTCACATGAGGATCGTCGAGGATAACTTAGCGTTTGGTATCCTCTTTGCTCTCCAATGCAACATCCGAGGGCATCGCGTCTCCATCCTAATTACCCACCTATCACCCAAGGTAGGAATAAGATTGGACGCACAAATCTGCAAAACTTACAATTATTATGACGACGAAAAATGTAATAAACAAATTCAAACTTAAAACTTAAAAAGTATTACCCGCAGAGCCAACGGTAAGTCGTATGCATTATACTTCCGCTCGCCCTTCGCCGTATTGGGCATCGAATGCTTTATCTTGAATATGTTTAGGATATCGACATAACACCTCAATCCGCATGGATACTTGTTGAAGACTTCAATATCGTCATCAACGTCTGAAGCAAATAAGTTGATCCCGATCTTTTGTTGCTTACCCCTTACGACACTCTCCATGATGTAGACCATGGCAAATTTCAATTTTTCCAACATGTTGTGGGCAGGTCTCTAAATCTTGTTCCAGCTTGTACTTTATCACGTGGTTTTTTCTCCAAAATATTTGACATGGAGCCTGCCATTTTAGGGATTCCGAGACTGTGCCGCTGGCTCGTCACCACACTTTAATCCCGTGATGAGGGCAAACTCAAAAGTCGAGAAGATGACTACCTTTCTTTCCCCAAAGCAAAAATTGAACATGTGACTGTCGACCAGCTTAAGAATTCAAAGTACGAGAGAATCTATAATCTGCCTAGAAAACTGCATCGTCCTTAGGGCATACAATGGCCAAAGGCAAGATCGCCACGACATATCTTGATGATCGGTGTCAATGTGCTTTAAGATTGTGGTGAATCTATTGAAGTTCAGGTACACTATAACTTTAGCTGGGCGATCTCTCAGTTCAAGATCCACTGCATACTCCATCCTGCAATAATTTCAAATGTTAAAACTATATACAAGATAGTATGGAATAAAAGCACAATATCTATAAATTTATCAAATTCAAATTGTAAATTATCACACGTAAAATAACAAGTAGGGAAATTAACATTAAAGAAAAAACTAAATAAAGCAATTATAATGAAATTAATTATTTTTAATTATATAATTATTATTATATTTTTTTAAGATGTTATGAAATTATAATTATATTTATTAACGTTATGAAATTATTATATATTTTGTTACAATTATGAAATTATAATTACATTTATTATTATTATTATTATTATTATTATTATTATTATTATTATTATTATTATTATGAAATTATAAATATATTTATTAACATTATGAAATTATATTACATTTGTTATTTCTAATTATTATGAAATTATAATTACATTTATTATTTCTAATTATGAAATTTTAATTAAATTTATTAACATTAGTAATGAGAATAATTATGTTACTTTATAAAATTATGAATTTCTAATTAGTTTTATTAATTCTTAACATTATTTATCATTGCAAAAAAAAAAAAAATCAATAATATTTTTTATTATCGTTATTAATTAAATTAAATAATTATTATTCTAAAATAAAATAATATAATTATAATCAAATTAACAATAAAAACGACGAAATTAAAAGAAACAGATAGGTTTAGGACCATCGGACCGAAAAAAAGGTCCAACGTACCTAAAGCGGACAGTTTTCTAGGCGGACACAGCAAAAAGGGTCCAGGTCCTCTAGGTAGGCTTTAACGTCTACCCAGCAGACCTCCTTCGTCATCTCATCTAGGACTTTTTACATCCAGCACGGTGGTGGAGCTCTCGAAAAAAAATCACCAAAAATGCATTTCTAACTTCAATCGCATGATAAATTTATGAAAAAAATCCAAAAATTATTGCAATTTTCAAACTTCAAACTATAAAACTAGAAATCAAAGCTGAAAATATGAACTAACCTTGTAGAATATTTGAAGATGAAGTTGAGAGATTTTGAAGGGCCAAAGATTTGAATAAATGAAAGGGTATTTTAAATTTTGTCAATAATAAACCCTTTTTCTTTTTAACTTACAAATTGCTCAATGAGTATTTTGAAAAACGAGTCAAGTGATCAGGCTATTGACCACTAATTCCTCATAGGGGAAGTTTATAGGAAGATGATGAGTTCAAAATTGAAAGTAGATAAGACGAATACGCATGCCCAATGTTTGTAAACTGTCGTCGTTTCAGTTGATAAACTTAATTTGTTTAGCCTCTGTTTGGTAACTTGTTTACATTTTCCCAAATCTCTTTTTAACTATACATATTTCTCAAAATACTTTTTAATCACTTATTTTATCTCGAAAATATCATATTCTTTATTTATAAATAATTTTTTTTAACTAAATAGAGGCTATTATTCTTTTTAATTTCCAAATGCTTTCCGTTTGACGACTAGTTTTATATATAAAAAAATTGAATTTTTTGAGATAAAATATATGATTCAAAAGAGATTTTGAAAAATGTTTGTAGTTAAAGTGATTAGAGGAAATATAAAGAAAATTTTGTTTATAAACAAATTTAGCAAGCACTTGCTAATAATTTTGTTCCTTCCATGTTTTTCTTTTCAAAAATGGTACATTCATAAGATGTTATTCTATGCGACTAGTTCAAATTTGATTTGATTTGATTTGATTTAAGCTCAATTCATTTGAGTTCAAAAAAAAAAATCAAGCCAGTAAAAGTCGAATTGATCTTAGCTTTATCGAGCTCCGTGCAATACGAAGCTGCCAAGTAGCAAACCTTGGTACGAGGATGATCCTTAAAGTGTCTAAATAACCTTTAGAATTGCTTATATGATCATACCCGATGATGCAATTTTCAAAGCCTTCAACTAAAATTATGCATTAGTCAATGTAAATTATAAAATAAGATGATACGGGTGGTGCACGTTTGGTACATTATAATTGTTTCCTAGACTCTTGAGTACTATCTAGCTAATCTTATCAGACACATCACTATGATCATTCTTTTGGGGTGGTGATCGTGTAAGAGAAAACCTTAGCTGTTATGCTCAATGAAAAATTCTATCACTGATCGATGAATGCTTAAACAGAGAGAGAGAATCCATTCGCAGTTTTCTTATGGCTTCCAACAAATTCCCTCCATAGACAATCTCGTCCAATTGTCAACACAATTACTATTTTAGTCCCGCGTTAAAGTAAATTGTCAAATTTGCACTTGATAGACTTCCCATTGTCAAGAAAAATTCACCTATGCAAAATGACAAGCCCAATGCAAAGCCCAGTTAATGGCCCAAGTCTGTCTCACTTCAAGCAACGTGTTCCATTCCTTTGTTACAGATTTTGTTATTCTGTTATCTGTGTAATTTTGGAGCGACTCTTTTTGTTCTTGAATGTTCTTTCCAGTAGTATAAATATAAGCATTACTGCTCATGCCCTTGTATGCAGAGAAATATATATACAAAAGTTAATCTTGTTCTCCATTTTCTTACTTGTATCAAAGCAACGTAAGGTTCACACCTTCTTCACCATGGCTTTGACTGCTACCGATGGAAGCTCCTCTGCCCCTTCTATTTCCAGTTGCCTTTTGGTAATACGCTGAGTCAATATGTAGGCATCAAGCTTGATAATGATAACTAAACCCTCCGGAGAACAATGATTACACCGATAATCAAAGGAAATAAGCTCACTAGCTTCATCAATGAATCCGCCGTGTCCTTCTGAATTTGCAGTTGATATTGTTGGATATTGGTTAATAAATCGATAAATCAAGAAATTGATTAAGTATCGAAAAACTGACTAAAGCGACTTCGTGTCGACTTCGGCCAAATACTCAAAAGCTCTACTCAATCCGTTTAGGCAAAATTGTTTGCCACTTCGCCGCTTCGGGGCGCACAAAAGGGGATCGATCGAAATTTTGGTTTATGAAAAATGACGAAATCAGGTCAAAATATTTGACCGTGCGATCACACGTTAAATTCAATTTCGATTTTTTTGAGTAAAATCGTGCGACCGCACAGACTATAACTGTGCGGCCACACGGTTGTCCGGTGTAAAGACACATTTTCATAAAGTTGTATGGTTTGGAAATGGTGTATGGTTTGGCCTCAACCATTTCGTCCACACCCTTTCGTGGTCTATAAATAGGACCCTTTGGGTATCATATTCCTCACAATTTGATATGCAAAACATATATCATCCTCTCTTCTCTCCAAAATCAAAATCATAGCATTTGTTGTTTGTTTTTTATTTTCTTTCATTTCATCTTTGGAGTACATACACCAAATTTTGGTTCGTTGTACTTGTGACTTGGAGTGCTACAAACACAAGTGAAGTCGTTGTATCTTGGGAGTCGATTGCCGGAATCCAGAGGCACCGTTGCGGGGCAAATTCGACTTAAGGACAAAGAGTTCAACTCATGCCTCGGCTTTGTCCCTACTTTTCTTCTTCTTCTTCTTGTTTGTATTTTCCTTGTCGTTACTCTATCCAATTTTCGGCACGGATTTACAAACTACCATTCTACTTATTTTGGCGTCACTATTCACAAACTCATCCAACAGATATATCGACAACTCCTTCTGATTCAACTGGTAGCAATGCCACTACCAAGGAAAATCCTAAATATGAGAAGTGGCAGACCATCGATCAACTCTTGCTTGGTTGGTTATATGGATCTATGAAATCTGACATAGCAGTAAAAGTGATTAAATGCAGTACATTGCATGAACTTTGGAATACCTTAGAAAGGTTTTTTGGAAAACAATCTTGGGTAAGGCTTTGGGAGATTTGTACTGCAATTTCGACCACACGCAAAGGAGGTAAATCTATGGATGAATCTCTCTCTCTCTCTCTCTCTCTCTCTCTCTCTCTCTCTCTCTCTCAAAAGTGGTCTGATTCTCTTGTTGTAGCTGGAAAACCATTCACAAGAACATATCTGGTTGGCTGTGTTCTTGCTGGTTTGGACTCCGAAAATACGCCCATTGCAGTTCAACTTAATTCACAACCCGGTCTGAAGTGGGAGACCATTCAAGAGATTATATTGAGCTATGAAAGAAGAGTTATACGACTAAATTCCCTTACAGCTCCAAATGCACTTCTAAATCAGTCTAGCATGGATTTAAGGAAAATCAATATCCTAATGCTAATTTTGCCTCTAGTAGACGAGCAAATAATCAGAGATTCAATCGAAATTTCTCTAGTGGGAACTATACCTCTGCTGGAGGAGTACACAATGGCTTTGATGTGCATTAATCGCAAGTGTACGATGTCACATCAAAGTAATAAAGTGGATCAAAAGTTTGGATTATCGTCCCACAAGGATTATGATTAATTATCAAAAGTATTATAATTCTCGCTTTATTTGAATAATTAAAGAGAGATTTGGTAAAATAAATTATTTTTTCTAGAAGCAAGTAAACAATAAAACAAATGTGTTTTTGTAATCAATGAATGAAAAGTTGGGATTTCACGTAGTGAATACTTTTAATTCCACCGTTCAAGTTTTAATCTACTAATATGATCGATCGAGTTCACTTATGCATATGAAATTCCCATCTCGGGCTTAAATTAACTCTACCTAATTAGTGAACCGTGTTTGTAGACAGTAGGTTGTAATGATTAGATGCATGGAATATAAGAACTCAATTTAAGACCGCAATAACAACAAACGAATATCTCTATCGCTCGTTCAATTACCGATTTTATTTCTAGATCTAGGTCATTAGCTCACCTCTCAGATTATAAAAACAACTCATTAAATCAATGAATTAGTGGCTAGTTAATTCATGCATTAATCACAAAATAAAATCATCACATGCAATCAATACGTAAAACTCGAACAATGTAATTAAAAGTGGAAAACTACGCTCATCGTTAATCCCAAAAAATAGTTTAGTTGTTCATCATGAAATTAATAAAAACACAGTAATAATCAAAACTAAATATCATGAGTAAATAAAATTAATAAAGAAGAGAACTCTTGCACCAAGAAGTTGTTCCCCGTTGCTAACCTTCTATACTCATGCCTTTATCTCCAATTATGCCTTCAAGATCTTGATGAGAGAAATTTGAATTATGCCTCTTGAATATGTATACAAAGGTCCTCAACTCGTGCATGAAAAATCCAATATATAGATTTTTCATGAAACTTAAGTAAAACACAACTTGAAAACGCGCATGAGTCTTTTTTTTCGCTGGACCGGACAACTGCGCGGCCGCTCAATTCAAAAGTTGGCGAACGTACAGTTGACCAAAAATTGGTTTTGTTAAAATAACATATGGTCGCGCGGCCACCTGGTACGTTTGGTGTGGTCGCGTAGTTCATTTCTTCCAACCAAAATTCCATCTTTTTCGGTACGTTTAAGTTGATCCTTGAATTTTATTTGCACGTGAATCCTTCATCTTCTGATTGTAACAATTTAGTCCTTGAACTCTCAAAACACTTCAATTCTTCTTCAAGTCATCCCTCAAACTCTGATTTCTTCTACTTAACTCCTATCGGAATTCCCGGTGGATGACATCAACATCCATTTTGTCCATTTGAGCTCCAATTGTCTTCCAGTTGTATATTATTCCACTTCATTACTTCATTCTTATGAATTTGGGAATATTTCTAAAATGCAAACAAACATAAAGCAATTATGTAGAATTTATTCAAGAATGACAATAAATTATCCTAATTTAGGTATACAAGTAAGTGTATAAAATACACTTATCAGGCTTCAATGGTGGTTGCAATCAGAGGGGCAGCTTCAGTTTCAAAAGTAGACGACGAGCTCAAAACGATATGAATCAAAGAGAGGTGTGTCATATTTGTGGCCTAAATAATCATCTCGCGAACGTTTTCTAGCATCGAAGTCATGTCACTTCCCCATATTTCAATCTTGACTTCAATGCAAGCCCACAACTCTAGGTGAGACTCTGGATCAGTTTGGTACCCCGAAACTTTATTTACATAGTCCACCCAACCTTTAACTTGGGCGATCTCCTCCTTGGTAAGCCCCAACTTCTCCCTATGGGCTCTTTTTAGAGACCAGATACCAAGACCGGACTCTAGTACCCAGAAAGAAGAGTTCATACTCTCCTTCCCTTTTAATTTCCCCTTTTTCGTTTCCCTACGTTCTTTCAGCGATGCCTCTTTTTTTGCTAACAATTTGGCCATGTAAAAATTGCTACCTTGACAAATTATATTAGCAAACTTTATAACCCACCTCTTCCTAAGCACTCTAAAATAATGAGATGTAAAAGCTAAGTTGGTTATGAGGAAGACACCTCTTATGGGCTCCGCCATGAGCACCAACTCCCCTGAAGTTGTCCCTTGACTCCTTCCATGTTCCCCAAATCCGGACTTACCATAAAAAGTAGAGGAAACACACTCAGCAAGCAATCAATTGAAGTTTGAAAACCACAAACATGCAAAGAAGGAGAAAATTACCTGAAAAATGTAAGCAGACAGTCTCTTCGTCAACAAAGCTAGCGCGAAACGGACTATGCTCACCGAAAAATGTTCATCAGAGAATTTCTTTAGAGGAAGACGGTTGGATCATTTGCAGAAAGTTAAGGATAGATTTTACAGTGAAGAAAACTTGATTTTGCGTAAAAGAAGATAAAAGAGAAGTGTTTTGAAGCCTTATAAGTTTTTTTCATTCCATCCAGATCGTTCATCATTAAACCGAAGGACAGATGGATAGATATGGGCTATCCATGTGTTCCACTAACTTTGAATCAGAATGTTAACATGCGGGAAGTTAAAATGAATCCAACGGCTGAACAACACGGGGTTACAACAAGTGCGCACAAAGGTGCGTCACCTCGGAACAATGCGTAACAATCAAACCGAGAATCGATACTTCGTCAGATCGGACCAATTAACCCTAAAAGTTCAACTCTAGATCTAAAATGGTAGCAAATTCAAACACCTGATATGAATATCATGCACTCCAAATTTGAGGGACTATAGAATATACGAAGTATACACACTCATGCTTAAACAAGTAAGTTATACAAATTTGAACATACGAATTAAACATACCTGAATAAGGTAAAGGATGATGACGAATTCTTTGCAAGTTTTTTCTAATTTCAAAAACCTTTCTTGCAAAAATTCTAATGTGATACCCCTGAAATTTTTTCGAAAATTATTTAAAGTGTTTCACTTTTCCCAAGAAAATCATTGTGCTTTTCAGATCTCTTATATTTTCATGTCCGGTTCACACATAAATGAAACTTGTCAAACTCATGCCTACATGAGCCATCACTCTAGACACATGTCAATGTCAAATTGTCTTTACTCTTATGTGTCTGACTCATCATATCAGACCTATATTTATCAGGACCCAGAAATGTCACAAGACTACTCAATGAGTCAGAGAAAGGCAACTTGTCTTCAAAAGGTGACTTGATGTGAATGTATCTTTAATGAAGAGAGTTACTATGTCACGACAGTCGAACCCTATGATTAGAGGTAATGATTATCACCAAGAAAATGGTTTACATCTATGACTATTAGAACAATTAACTCCAATCCTACTGGGCAATTCCAAATCATGAAATGATTTTTTATTTTTTATTTTTTTTGCGTATATATTTTTGGAAAGAACCCAATGTTACGAATTATCCTATTTAGCACGTGTTTGGTAAAGTTTTTTTATAATACATTTTCTCAAGTAACTTTTTAATAACGCTCATTTTTTAAACTATTTTTTAACTATATATTTTAGTTTAACAAACTCAAATTTCTTGTTTATAAACAAAAATGAGTTACCAAACGAAGGCTTAATTCTATAAGTCTGCCGTGATGTATTAGAAGACGAATCCACTAGAATTTAATTCAACTCGCTTTTAATATGGTTTTTCTCTAAACAAAAATATTATTACAAAATTGAACGTCAACTATGATTCTAGCAAATTTTACTATGTGATAATGTGTTTGGTAGAGTTTATAAGCACCCTGACGAGAAAAATGGAAAAAGAAAAAGCCCCCATTTGATCCCCATTAATATATTTTTTTAAATACTTAATTTTAACCACTCATTTTAGCCCTTTTTTTAAGAGAGATTAATATCAATTTTTTATAGATTTTGATAAAGTTGATGAGATATAGAGTTAATTGTCCGTTGATTACTGAAATTATGCCTATGTCTTCGATCGATCACTAGACTTTAAAGTGTCAAATTTTGATCACTGAATTTATTATTTAATCATTTCAATAACCAGTGAACTATGTCTACGTTTTTGATTGGTCACTGAACTTCAAAATATCGAGTTTGATAACTAAACTACGGGTTAATTGTCTCAATAATCACTAAATTTATGTAAATGTCGAGTTTTGATCACTATACTTATCAAGATGGTGGACGTTAGTCATTGACTTAACTTTTATAATAAAATTGACGACGTGGTGGACGAAATGTATAGGTGGCGTCACGTCACTTTCAACTGACCAATCACTACACACCAAATTACAACGTAAGAAAGCTTTAAAAATGTTATCGATTAGACACTAAACTTTTAAAACGTTTTCGATTGTTCATTAAACTTTAAATTGATCGAGTCTTGGTCATTGAACTTGTAAAGATGACTCGGCTGACCTAAAAATTTATAAACGTTTTTTCAAATTATCAGTTGTATACAACAAATCAACAGTCCAAAATGTTTTTAAAAAATTAGTGACCAATTAAAGACGTTCTTAAAAATTTCTCACTTAGCAATTTAGTGTGTCATGATTGGTCAGTTGAAGGTGACGGACATTCCATCTGCCACATTGTGAATTCTGTTATGAAAGCTAAGTCAATGATTAACGTCTACCATTTTGATAAGTTTAATAATCAAAAGTCGATATTTACATAAGTTCAGTAATTATTGAGATAATTAACCCATAATTTAGTAATCAAAACTCGACATTTTAAAGTTCACTAACTAGTTGAAGATGTTTACATAAGTTCCGTAACCAAAACTCAACACTTTAAGTTCAGTGATCAATTGAAGACATGAGCATAAGTTTAGTGATCATTGAGACAGTTAACTCTGAGATGTATGATTGAAAAGTTGTGAATCACATAAAATATGTTGTTGAGATTGATTGTTGACTTTTGACTTATATTAAAATCATATTTTAATTTATACCAAACATTGGGTTAATAATAAAATATTCTACGTATAAATTCAAAACTTTTATTTCATTTTCAATATCACATAAATCACTATTTAAAATATTTTTTCTACAAATAATGTATATCAAAGAGCTATAAAAATACAAATATTGAGAAAATAAAGATATATTTTATTATATTTTTGAATTTGAATTCCATTTTATTCAAAAAATCAGAATGAAAATTGGCTACTTTGTTTAAAGGGCATGGTCAAACAAAACTTTCATTTAAAAAGACCCCTTCCATAATTTATTAGTTCAATAGTCTCTTAGTTGAGAAAAATGAGAAAATGATTTATACAATTACCCAAATGTCATTGAGTGCCAAACAAAACCTAATTCTTTCTTCCAATTCCCAAACGTAACCAGCTGGGTCTCCTTCCTCTCCCACAAACGAACATTTTCGCGCCAAACAGTCCTCCCCTCTTCTCCCTGCTCTTCCGTCTTCTCGAACCCAGCTGCACTTCCTTCTTTGAACCAAGAAATACATTGTCTTCCTTTGAGTAATAATCTTGTTGAAGTTTGGAAATCTATTTTGCAACATTGGTATTGGGCATTTGGAGATGAAGTGAAGGAAAGGTTTAATCCGAAAAATTTGTAACCATTTTATATAAGCAATGTCTAAATCAAAACCTTCATGATGTATTTTTGATTTTATGTTGTGATTCTGCGAGTAACGATTTCGAAGTCGTTTTGGACATACGGATATCGTTATTCTGAATGTATTCTTTTCATCGATATTTATGATAGTTGAAGTAATATATATGTTGATAAATACATGCTTCTCATCATATCTAAAAGTTGGAATAATAGCTCCTTCTTTGAACCAAGAAATACATTATCTTCCTTTGAGTGATTATCTTGTTGAAGGTTGAAAATCTATTTTGCAACTTTGGTATTGGGCATTTGGAGAAAAAGAGATTTTAAGGTTTAATCTGAACAATTTGTAACCATTATATCTAAGTAATGTCTGAGTCAAAACCTTCATGATCTTTTTTTGATTTTATGTTGTGATTCTGCGCGTAACGATTTCGAAGTCGTTTTGGGCATACAGATGTCGTTTTCTGAATGTATTCTTTTCATCGATACTTGTTATTGTTGAAGTAATATATATGTTGGTAAATACATGCTTCGCATCATATCTAAAAGTTGGAACAATATCTGAAGCATGTTCTTTGCATTTGTGTTTCACCACAGTTAGATATTGCATGTTTTACTTAAAAAAGCTATTTTGAATTGCAGTTATAGACAGTGTGGATATCAGCATGTTACCCAGGTGAGTTTGAGCAGAATCTTGAAGGTATATGGATATGGAAATATGTGGGGAATGAAAGAGGGAGAACATTTCCTATTCTTGTTTCGAGGACGATTTCGTACGTAGAATTGTATGACAGAGTGAAACAGGAGCTCAACATTGATTCAAGGCTACATGAAATAGAGATGGCATGTCCTTCCCCAATGATATCTAAGACTTCAATTGCACTGATTGTCATTGATTGTGACAACAATGTGATGTGGTTTATGTTGGTATGTGGAGAAACACCTTTATACATAACTCTTTTGAAAAAATCTCCTGGAAATTGAGAATGGATTGATCTTGATACATGTGTATCGCGAGTTGGGCGTGAGAAAGAAGTTGAAAATATGAACACAGAGGGAGATGTTGTGCAAAAGGACAATGTTGCGATCTATGGCAATGATTGTGGAATGTTGTTAGATTGGAATGATTTTCATGTAATTCGAGAAAGCCCTCAAAGGCCAACTGCACAATGCTTGGGAGCCACGGATGATGTCGAGTTGCCTGAAATTGAACATTTTAGTCAGACAGGAGCAGGTGACAATAATGCTGATTTGAGTGAACCTGGCTCCCATACTCAAAATCTTGCAGATGAAAATATTGATGGCCGAACAAATGAGGGCTATTCGCAGGCTTTAGTTTCAGTTTTTCCTTCTGTCCATTGCGGTTCGTCTGTAAGAATTCCAGAAGACGAAGATGTTCAAGCAAAACAGTTATTTCCAACAAAGAAGGCCTTGACAGAAAAATTGCAGTGGCTTGTTCTGAAGTGTCACTTTGAATTCAAAGTTAAGAAGTCAAATAAGAGCATTTATATAGTTGTTTGTGTAGAGGAAAACTGCAAGTGGCAGTTGCGGGCAACGAAAATGAAAAATTCTAATATCTTTCAAGTTCGAAAATATCAAGGTCTTCATAATTGCACTATGAGTGTTCGTCGCAAAGACCATAGGCATGCGTCCTATATGGTTATTGGAAATCACATTGTCTCAAAGTATCAAGATGCCAACCGAATTTATAGGCCGAGAGATATTATTAATGATGTTCGTCGAGAACTTGGCATAACGATAAGTTATACCAAGGTATACATGGCGAAAGATTATGCTGCTGCATTGATCTGCGGGAATCCCTGTGAAAGTTATGCTAAATTGCCATCGTATTGTCATATATTCGAGTTGCAAAATCCAGGCACCCAAACATTCATTCGGACTACTAGAGAGCAACGTTTCAAATACCTTTTTATGGCATTGGGACCAAGCTTACGTGGATTTCTTGCCTCGATTCGACGAGTAATTTCTGTGGATAGGACATTCTTGACATTGAGTCGAAAAGGTACTCTACTTTTAGCAACTTGTCAGGATGGAAATTACCAAATATATCCGCTCGCTTGGGGAATAGTAGATTCAGAAAATAATAAGTCATGGACATGATTTTTTAGGAAGTTACAGACAATCACAGGTGATACAGATGACCTTGTGATAATTTCCGACCGTGCAACAAGCATTAAACATGGCTTTCAAAAAGTTTTCAAGTTTTCCCATCATGGAAATTGTATTTACCACATCCAAACGAACCTGAAGAGTCGATTTCCACGTTGTGATCTTGCACATTTGTTCATGACAATAGCGGAGGCTTATATAGTCCCTGAATTTGAGAATTATTTGGCAGCACTGTTAAGTAAGAATGACTGAATTAAGGACTACTATTTGGAAGAAGATTATCGTTATTGGTCTAGAGCGCACTTTGATGGTATATGGTACAATATCATGACCACAAACAATGCAGAGACACTGAATGGTTTGCTCAAGAGTGCTTGAGATTTTCCTATAATTGGTTTGATTGACCATATTCGAGAGACACGACAAAGGTGGTTTTATGAAAGACACGTCGAAGCAGGGAAATGTGCGACCATTCTCACCCCAGCTTTGGAAAAGAAGATGTGCATGAAATATAATGAATCGAATGGTTTGGATGTAAATCCCATTTCTCCGGACATTTATGATGTTGGTAACAATCTAGGCCGCCACATTGTTGACTTGGATGCACGAAGATGTACATGCACGAAGTTTGATCTTGACAGGTTCCCATGCGAGCATGCAATTGCTGCGGTAAGGTATAAAGGGAATTATGGTTACAGTATATGCAGTCCCTTTTATACTACTACTTATTGGAAGGAAGCATATTCTGAGTTTGTGTATCCTTTGTCGAACGAAGCTGAATGGAAAATTTCGGAGCATGTGATGTTCATAAATGTATTACCACATTTGAAGTGAAAACAAAGTGGTCGCTCATGCTGGAGAATCACGCAATCCTGGCTAGTGCAGTAAGTGCAAAAAATCAGGTCATAATAGGTCCACTAGTACGAGCCTTGGAGCTGGGGATCAACAATAATGGACGGAGTGAAAAACTTCATTTCTTATTATAATTTCATTTTCATACGCTCTTTTGCTATTGTATTTGTTGTATTGGAACGATGTTGTAGTCAATTTATATCGTTCTAAATTTGTGTTCAATGATCACGTACAGGAATTTTCATTTTTTGTCCAGAAATGATAGCTATAATGTTCCAGTTATGAATATACCATGTAGTGTTTAATCTACGCATAACGAGTTCTAAATCGTTACTTTGTACACAAAACGATTTTAATGTTGTTCCCGTCAAAAAAGACAAATACCAACATCGAAGTCGTTCTGAACTATATTAAATGTCATTACTTAGTAAACCACAATGCTTCTTACATTTTCAAAGTAACGCCTTCGGTGTTGTTCGCAACAACATGAATGTCGTTACAGTTGAAAAACCTTTCTGCTTAACTGTTGCTTATAACGACATAGAAGTCGTTACTTTGTACACAAAACAATTTTAATTTCGTTCCCATCAAACAAGACAAATACCAACATCGAATTCGTTCTGAACTATATTAAATGTCGTTACTTAGTAAACCACACTGCTTCTTACATTTTCTAAGTAACGATTTAGATGTCGTAGGGAACGATATTAATGTCGTTACAGTTGAAAAACCTTTCTGCTTAACATTTGGTCATAACGACATATAAGTCGTTACTTTTTCATAATAAATACATAAATTTCGTTACACATATTTACGGATATACCCTCGTCGTCCAAAATTCCCAACGACAGACAAAGTCGCACTAGAGATGGCAAAAAAACCCGACCCGAACCCGCCCCGCGGGTCGGCGGGGCGGGTACGGGTTTGGTTGTCCCGACCCGAACCCGCCCCGATTAAATAAATTAATAAAAATTAATAAGGAAAAAAATAAAAAATACAGAAAAAATTAAAAAAAAAATTAAAAAAATTAAACGGGGCGGGTAGGTTGACCCGCCCCGACCCGAAATTCGCGGGTCGCGGGGCGGGTTTGGAATTGAAAAATTCTCGCAGGGCGGGCACGGGTCGGGGGGACCCGACCCGAACCCGCCTCGTTGCCATCACTAAGTCGCACTAACTTCTGAATAACGATGTTGAAGTCGTTGTAACGACTTCAAATCCGTTATCGCTTGAAAGGTCGTTCCATTGTAAACGTAACAACAATGAGGTCGTTTCCGTGGAAAAAGCCTAAAATGATGTGGATGTCGTTCAAGTTTTAGTAGAACGAGTTATAGATCGTTATGTTTCAGTGTCGAAAGTCACGTAACGATAATCATGTTGTTTGTTTGTAAATTTGACGATATTAAGCTTGTTCCAGTGTACTATAATACTAAAACGATATTAACATCGTTTCTTCAATACCAAAACGATATTTGAATTGTTATGTTCTTGGCCGAATAAATATCATAACGAGTTAAGTGTCGTTCTTTTGTGATTCTAGAGAAGTCCATGTCGTTCCAGTGTAAATTATTACTATAACGTATTATATATCGTTACCTCGTGCGAAGCATGACATGTATATCGTTATGGCGCAAATCGTCGATTTGATCGTTCCTTGTCGTCCGAAGTTCGTCCAACGGACGTAATCCATCAAAAATGGGTCGTAGAAGGTGATTCAAATACCTTGTAAATCGACGTGATTAGGAAGACTTGATCAAAACGAGATGTAGAAGTTCTAAGGTAATAGTTATCTAAAGGAACTTCATCTCATTTTGATCAACTCTTCCTCATCATGTCGATTTACAAGGTGTTTGAATCACCTTCTACGACCCATTTTTGATAGATTACGTCTGTTGGAGGAACTTCGGACGACGAGGAATGATCAAATCGACGATTTGTGCCATAACGATATACATGTCGTGCTTCGCACGAGGTAACGATATATACGACGTTATAGTAATAATTTACACTGGAACGACATGGTCTTCGCTAGAATAACAAAAGAACGACACTTAACTCGTTATGATATTTATTCGGCCAAGAACATAAAGATTCCAATATCGTTTGTTATTGAATAAACGATGTTAATATCGTTTTAATATTATTGTACACTGGAACAAGCTTAATGTCGTTAAATTTACAAACAAACGACATAATTATCGTTACGTGACTTTCTGACACTAAAACATAACGATCTATAACTCGTTATACTGAAACTTGAACGACATCCACATCGTTTTGGGCATTTTTCCACGGAAACGAGCTCATTGTTGTTACGTTTACAATGGAACGACCTTTCAAGCGATAACGGATTTGAAGTCGTTACAACGACTTCAACATCGTTATTCAGAAGTTAGTGCGACTTTTTCGGCCGTTGGGAATTTTGGACGACGAGGGTATATCCGTAAATATGTGTAACGACATTTATGTCGTTATTATGACAAAGTAACGACTTATATGTCGTTATGACCAACTGTTAAGCAGAAATATTTTTCAACTGTAACGACATTAATATCGTTCCCAACGACATCTAAGTCGTTACTTAGAAAATGTAAGAAGCAGTGTGGTTTACTAAGTAACGACATTTAATATAGTTCAGAATGACTTCGATGTTGGTATTTGTCTTGTTTGACGGGAACGACATTAAAATCGTTTTGTGTACAAAGTAACGACTTCTATGTCGTTATGAGCAACAGTTAAGCAGAAATGTTTTTCAACTGTAACGACATTCATATTGTTGCGAACGACACCGAAGTCATTACTTTGAAAATGTAAGAAATAGTGTGGTTTACTAAGTAACGACATTTAATATAGTTCAGAACGACTTCGATGTTGGTATTTGTCTTTTTTGACGGGAACGACATTAAAATCGTTTTGTGTACAAAGTAACGACTTCTATATTGTTATGCGCAACAGTTAAGAAGAAAGGTTTTTCAACTGTAACGATATTCATGTCGTTGCGAACGACACCGAAGTCGTTACTTTGAAAATGTAAGAAGTAGTGTGGGTTACTAAGTAACGACATTTAATATAGTTCTGAACGACTTCGATGTTGGTATTTGGATTGTATGAATGGAACGACATTAAAATTGTTTTGTATACAAAGTACCGACTTCGATATCATTACGACCAGAGCTGGAGCAGTATGCTGTTTTTTTATCTGTGATGACAGTAAACTCGTTTTGAATTTTTCATGTTCTATAATGACATTAGTATCATTATGTTTACGATGTAACGACATTGAACTCGTTATGAACATGTTTCATAAGGTGTAAGGTATTTTGTAAATAAACAACACACTGGAACAACATAGATGGCATAATAGAACTGAATTTTATAGCATAACTGCCATACACTATCCACAGCCAACAAAAACGTTCATTGTTTTCATAACTACCACAGAACATCCACATCCTAAATATACTTGTTCATTGCTAGCCTAACTGCCACAAACGACACTTCACAATACAAACCAATCAATCATCAATCCATCTAACAAAAATGCTAAAAAAGATTATGTCCAAAACAAAACTGCCATATACATCGGTAAACATTAAGGCTCGAAGTTCCAAGCTAGTAACTCTGCAACTAATTTCTTCCCCCACATTGGTATGCATTCAGTGCGGATTTCATTGACGTCCATTTTGGCTTGGAGAAATTCAATATACTTCAATGTAAGCATCCCACAATCAGATCTACGCAATTGACAAATGGTTAGGTTACTTATCAAGACTGCAAACAGAAACTAGGTTAAAAATAAAAATAAAAATTGTAAGCTTACCCATTTCTTTGTTGCGGTACCTTATCAATCTTCACAAAGTTGAACTTCTTCGTGCTGTAATACTCATCCGATGTGGCATTAAATTTAATCAACAAGGGAATAACCTCCTGTAATGGCAAGATGAATGCCTCCAAAGCCGCCCTACGCACATGACCCTTCAAACTATCGAACATGAAAATCGTGCGTTGCTCCAAGTCGATTTGTAATGCAAACCATTGGTCGTTGCTATTGCATGGGAGATACAAATGTTTGCAATCCTTGCAAGGTTTTCCAAGTTCTGGAGCAGCTCCCAGGACGTAATTCAGCAGACTCTTACTGCATTTGAATTCCTTCGTCTGCGACAACGCTTCATGTGCATTCCAAATGAACCGATAAAGTATGTGTCCAAGATACTGCAGTTTTGTTGAAACACATTTGGATACAACCTAGCTCTGTCACGCATTTGGTACAGGGCCTCTTCAATAATCTGTACACATAAAAGTTATTAGTGGAAAATAACTTCATCAACACTGTTTTGTAAGAGCACTGAAATTGTTTACTTACGTTTCCAGTCAACCAACCGTCCTCATTCAAAAGGTTCATCAAACTTTTTGAGGAAACATTGGTACAATGCAGTGGTATAATCTGACTACACACATAACAAAATCATTAAATCATGCTTCATATTATGAAAAAATTGTTAATTTCAAATGTAATATAAGCTATACGTATCAGATTACCACGAAGATGCATCTTGAAGCCATCTATCCAGCACTTCCAATTTTGAAGGATCAACTTCGCGATATGGATCAAACTTGTCAACCACCTCCAGTTTTCTACTCTTTGTCAGATCCATGAAGGGCGAACATAAATATTGTGTTTTTCTCTTTGTTCGATACCCCCGTCCTTTCGGTGGGTCAGATCCTACATCTTGGATCTGTACACTTTCACCTACATTTTTCATAACAATTGAGTAAATAATGACTTTGTGTTGGATGCGATTATATGAAAAATAACTAATGAATTATTAACTAACATACCTACACTGGACTGGGTAGCATCCCCCTCACCTATCTCTGGTGTCTGAAATCTAGTTTCTTTCTCCCCCTCCTCTCCTTCAACATCCACTTGTTTTCCTCTCTCAATCTCCTCTACGACTTCCTCCTCCATCTTTCTGGTCCCTTTGTCATCCATCATATCACCGCTCGGTACACAGGATGCGCTGCTAGTGCCACCCACAAATGCACTAGGTTTTGAATGAGATCGACTCTTCTTGGCCAATTCAATGAACTGATCAATTTTGCGCTCCATGCGATCAAAAAGGGCAGTTATCACCCCTAGCAGCCTTCCCTCAACTTTCTCCATTTCAATTCTTACCAAGTTTGCTAAGTTGAGGTCAGAAGGTACGAATGGTGGTTGAGATGGCCGAGGTGAGTGTTGCTCATCAACTTGCTCATGCTCATCTCCCTCAGACTGATGAGAATCATTCTCATCTTCTTCCTCATCCACTGTCAGTTCTTTCCAATATGTCTCCTCCATTTCAGCTTCGTTAGGAACCAGTCTTGATTTAACCTCCAACTGCAAATATTAAGTTAAACAGAAAATCAGGGATTAAAGTAATTCATTTCCACAATCCAAGTGATGAGATCCCAGTAGGGGAATCTCGTCGACAACGCGGAATAACGACAATTAAGACTTAGGAAAGATCTAAATCAGATTTGACGCGAAAAATAACAAGAACACGAAGAAAATAACGGAAATTAAAAGATAGATTTGACGGTAAAACCTTGACCCAACAATCACGATGCAATTAATGACGATGCGGATTGAAGAACCAAGATTGGTGAACGCCGCAAGGGTTGTCAATTCCTTGATAAGTTCGTTGGGTGAACGCCACAAAGAACGGATCTTTTATAAGTTCGAAATAAAGGGAAAAACTCAACCTTTCAATTTGGAGAATCCTCTCTCAAATATTATTAATCTCAAAACTCAAACTTGTGTCTTTTTACAATGAATGGAAAGGAATATAAATAAGCAAAATAACCTAGCCTCTAATTTACTCAAAATAGAATTCTAATTAGACTAAAATACTAAATTAGGAAAATAAACTAAAAACCAAAAAGGAAATAAAATAATTATAAAATCCGGAAAATCTGGCCGCTACTCATTTACGATCGTGAATAATTCTTTTACGATCGTAAAGGCCTCTTTGATCCAAAACTGATTCATTAGTTACGGCCGTAACTTTCAGACTTACGGCTGTAAGCCTGGTTCTGCTGAAATTTGGCCTTTTCCCTTGATAGTTGATTACGGCCGTGACAATAGCTTTTACGGCCGTGATTATATGAGTTACGGCCGTGAAGGATTTCCATTACGGCCGTAATGCCTTTTCTGCATAAACAATTCCGTGTACTCGGCTAGGCTTGATTCTTTCGTCTTCTCGGCTCGATTCCAACATGAAACTTACTCCGTTTTGCACGTAGATCATTGTCGTATTGCCGATGATTCGTCTTCGCCCTTCGATGCCTGGTCCGGATCATATCACAAAGCCTATTATATTTATTTTAAAATCCCAAATTTACCTCTCTTGATCGCAACACCTTGTCAACAGCAATAGATGTCAATCTCTTCGGCAATGTCCAGGCAACCATTCTTGGAGTTGCATCTTCATATTTCTTGGAAAACTTCATTCCCAAGCTTGGAATTGCCTCAAACGCCCAAATCCGTTTTAAGTAAAATGAACATCATTATCTCACGAAAATACATTTATAGTCATAACATAAAACAAAGACAGGTGTATAGTTCAATCATACCATAATTGCAAGGGGAAAGTCGTGTAAGGAATATCTCCAATGAGTTTCTCCACCTACATCTGAATTTTTCACTTTACTTCCCATCTCGCGCTTGAATACATTAATCGTGTATTCAAAACATAACTTCCCCCATGGATACTTCTCGAACCTGTCGAGATCATCTACAAGTTCAAACCACCATAGATCCATGTATGTATTCTCCTCTGGGGCCCATAGGACGTATGCCAGTATAACGAGCAAACACAACTTGTATTTATCACTCTTCCGCTTCTTGCAACTTAGAAATGCACTATACACATCCCACTTCGTTATTTTGCCCTTACTCTTCTTAAAGTATTCCTTTACAATCCTACACTCTGCCCCCAACGTCTTATCAACATGTGTAGTCCCTCCTGCATTTAACCCAGTGACTAATACGAATTCCTCAATCCCAAACCTAGCACGCTTCTCTCCTATCTTAAACCATACTTCATTTTTCTTCGAAGTCTTTGCCACTCTCAAAACTAATTGATGAACAACTTGCGAGGCCAACTTAATATCTCGTAATCTTAGAAGAGATGCAAAACAACTCTCCTGAAGTTTATTCTTATGATTTGGATCCAGCTTTTCAAACACCTCATTCACCATTTTCAATTTGCATCTTGTTGTTATTGTAGCATCGGTCTGCAAATTCTCCATAGCACTGCAAAACATAATCTAACATATAATTAGTTTCAAAATACAAAACAATTAATTATGATAGTTGCAGTATATAACGGTAAGAACCTACAAAAGTTTTGATGTCAGTGGCACTCATTATTTGCTTACACTCTTTAATCTTGGGGCATTAACTAATGGCCATGATTATTGTCAATCTAATTCTCCTAGTTATAAATTAGGTTATTTTATACGAGGACAAGGCATAATGTAACTAGTGTCTAACCATAGGGATATTGAGAAAATTTTGTGAACAAGATGCGAGTTACTTGTGTAGTGCAACAGTTTCAACGTATTAATATGTAAAATAAATAGAAAAATGAGGCTTAAAAAAGGGCAAGGATTGCAGGGACTTTCACTCTTAGGTCCAGTTACTCTAATCAAAAGTCCACACTCGTATTTTCCTAAAATCAAATGACTAAATACGACACCCCGTATAATAATAATCTAAAACCGAATGAATCTAAAACTCCTATAACCAACTCATTTCTATGATAAAGTATAAAATAGATCAATCAATTAAGTGAATCATAACAAAATCAATTAGAAAAACTTCTTACACAACATGAATAACTTCATTACGAAAATCAGCAAAATGAAACATTTCAGCCATCAAAACATCCAACCCAAAAAATGTGCTTCTGTGTATGTCTCTCTGTCCTCGTGCGTGTGTGTGTGAGATAGAGATAGATATAGAGATTGGGTTGGGTTTGGGGCAGGGGAGATGCTGAAGGGGAGAGGGGAACACACTGCTTACCTTCAAATCTTCCGCCGATTGCAGAGGTTCCAGGGAGTATTCAGTCGGAACCTCAGCGAGCAAATGAAGAAGAATGGCAATTGCTGTTGACAGAGATGCGGCGTGCCTAGACGGGAGAGACAACAAATATGCAAAGTAGAATGCTTTTTATTTCTTTCTCTGGAAAAATGGTCGTCTTCTTCGCCCGATAAAAGTTGGAGACGGGCCACTACTGTTGAAGAAGCAAGAGATGGAGGCATCGCTGTTCTTGAAGAGTTTGAGCCCGCGAGAAAAGTGGTAGAAAATGAGAAGAAATTTAAAAATATTAGGTTTAGGCAATTGGACAAAGTAGTCTTTTAACACTTAACATATATTTTCCTCTTTTTTTTTTTTGGGAAAAGTACATAATTATACAACTAAAACTTTCACTTTTTAAACATAACAAACTTAAGATTTTTTTTAAAAAATCAGGTGCTAATTAGTTAATTAATTAATATAATATTATAATAATTATAATGAGTTGCCAAATAAAGGCTAATATTAAATAATAAAATCAAAACAATACATAATCCACAACAACTTTATCCCAACCCAACCACGTACTCACCCCATCCACCCCGACCCCACCACCCCACCCCATAAAAAAAAATTTCCTTCTACTTTTTCATACTCACCCCCAACACCACCTTACCCACCCCACCCCCCACTCCTCCCCAACCCAACCCCGCCCACCCACCCAACCACCCCGCCACCATTCACCCACCACAAGAATGGTTTTAATTCTATTTTTTTCTCATCTCTCCCACCCACCCACCCCACCCATACCCCACCCACCCACTAGTCCCATCTCATCACACCTACCCACCCACCACGCCCACCCACCCCACTCCAAAAATAAGTTTTTTTTTTTTTTGAAATATTTTTTCACCCTTCCCCACCCCAATTAGTCACTTTGCGATGAGGTGGGGTAGGATAGGGTCAAGTGGGGTTAGGTTGGGTTGGGGTGGGATGGGATGGGATGGGGTGGGTTGAGGAAATGTAGGAAAATATCGAGAGAAAATAAAAATAAACTTATTTTTGGGGTGTGGTAGGATATGGGCGGTGAGGCGGGGTGGGTGGTGGGGTCTGGGGATGTGGTTAGGGTGAGATCAATTTGTCACTTTAAGATGAGGTGGGGTAGGGTGGGGTGTGTGGGATGGGGAATGATAGGAAAATATCGAAAGGAAAAAAATAAAAATTATTTTTAGTGTGGGATTGGGTGGGGTGGGGTGGGATGGGGTGGGGTGGTAGTCTGTGACTGGGATAAGATCATTTGTCACTTTACGATGAGGTAGGGTAGGGTCGAGTGGAGTGGGGTTGGGTTGGGATGGGATGGGGAAGTGTAGGAAAATATCGGGAAAAAATAAAAATAAACTTATTTTTAGGGTGGGGTAGGATATGGGTGGTGAGATAGTATTGGTGGGCAGGGTGGGTGGAGTCTGGGAATGTGGCGAGGGTGAGATCAATTGTCACTTTGCGGTGGGGTGGGATGGGGTCGAGTAGGGTTGGGTTGGGGTGGAGTGGGATGAGGAAGTGTAAGAAAATATCAAGAGAAAATAAAAATAAACTTATTTTTTAGGTGGGCAGGATATGGGTGGGCAGCGTGGGTGGGTCGGGGGATGTGGTTAGAGTGATATCAATTTGTCACTTTGTAATGAGGCGGAGTAAGGTCAAGTGGGGTTGGGGTTGGGGTTGGGATGGGGGTGAGGTGGGGAATAATAGGAAAACATCGAAAGGAAAAAAATAAAAATTATTTTTGGTGTGGGGTGGGGTGCGGTGGGTGGGGGTAGGGTGGGGTGGGGTGAGGTGGTGGGCGGGCGGGATGGCGGGGTGGGGTGGTGGTAGGTTGTGGCGTCAAAATTTGAAATTTTGATTTAATATTATATTAGTTTTAATATAATGTATAGTAGATAATTATGTTTATCTTATATATATCATTATATTTATTTTTAATTATTAAACACCTAACTAAATGAATTAACACCTGAATTTAAAATAAAAAAAAATTCCTTCACATGATTTTTGAATTGCATCTTTGAAATACAAGATTTTATGTAATTTTTCCTTATTTTTTTGTTCTTATTTATTAATTTTTGGCCAAGACTATTTTGACAAATATTTTGTGAATGATTTCACCCAACTCATTCCCCATGAAAATCAATAAGGAAATAACACAAAAATTTGGCCTATTATTTCTGTTTACATCATCAAGAAGCAATCTTCTTGATTCTCAAGAATCCCAACAAAACAGCTTCCCCCTGTTTCTCGGAGCTGTTGAAAAATTTTCCCCCCCTTTCTTATGTTTTCTTACCAATTTCAACCCATAAATTGAAAGAAAACAGTTCAAAAAGAACGAAGAAAAGGAGTTTCGGTCTTTAATTGAAGAGAGATTCCTATATATTTTTTGATTCAGGAAGACTTTAACTCTTCCTATTTTTGAAGTTCATCTACATTAGGAGATTCTCAGGTTCGTATCTTTCCACAATTTCGCTCTATTGAGAATTAATTTCTTTTGGATATGTTCTCCTTATATGTGTTTAATTTTGTGAAAATATTAATAATAATCGTGGGTGTTTGGTACATTGTTAGCTTTTCCAACTCCGAATTGACAAAAGGTCATTTTTTTCCATTCAAAATTCTAACTACATATTGGCTTTCAAAAATATAAGCAAAAGCTTTAAGTTTTCTGTATCTAATTTGTCTCAGCCTTCGCACATTGTGGTCAAAATGATAAATTTTACTTAAGTTCGGACAATTTTACTTATTAGGTTTGATTGTATCTGTTTATTGAGTAAATTAGGGATTATAAACTGAATTTCTAGATCTGCATGCCTTTTAAAATTGCAAATATTTTCATTTTCTCGGTGGTATATGTTTATTGAGTAAATTAGGGATTATAAACTGAATTTCTAGATCTGCATGCCTTTTAAAATTGCAAATCTTTTCATTTTCTTGGTGGTTAGATTAAGGATTGTTAAATCGGATTAAATTTGGGATTTTTAGGTGGGGGGCTAGAGAAAGTGAAATGCATTTGATTCAGCTGAATGAAATGGGGGCACATTTGCAATATGATTTTGCTATTTGAATCTTTTATGTAGTTAGAATATGAATTTAATTGGACTGCGGATTATATTGATTCATTTGAAAGACAGAAAAGTGGAATGATACCTTTCTCAAACTGCCATCTATAAAATTATATAGCGGAATGCTGCTTTTGAAAGGTCGGAAATGTTTATTCTGTCATTATCGTATGTTGGATACAAGTGACCATGATAAATAATGAAATGTTTATGCTTCAGCCCTACAAAGTAGCCGGTGACCACCATTTGGCTCAGCTATTTAGACTAGCTTAATGTAAGGTCTTGATTTCTATTATTATAGCTAGAATTAGACGATAGTCCAGGACATAGTAATTTCCTAATTACTCGTCCAAGTTTCCTGGCTGCTGCTGATTTACTTGATTTAATCTTTTCTATGCTTTGCAGAGAATGCTGTTAAAATAAGAATTCCGTTGAACAGTAAATTATTACACATGTAATCTTCACCTTTGAAGTTGAGACTGTTCCATGGACATTTTGTATGAACCAATTTCCAACAGAGAAGTTTGTCAATCTTAGCATTGAATAGTTCATAAAGATAAAGATTATGGATAAATAGGCAAAGAAAATGAGAAATGCACGTGGGAGAAGTCCTCGAATCTTCTTCGGGAGTATAAATTGTTCAAAAATGTTGTCATATACATGTGCAAGGCATTTTGTGGTTGAAATGCATGTTGTTTACCTTATACTAGTGATGCAATAATTTAATTTTACATACCAACAATTTTATTTGCTTTTTTAATATTTGTGAACTTCTCAAGCTATATTAGGGGTAATCGCTTGTTGATATTTAATGTTACGTAATTCTGAAGTTATTAATGAATTAATGTTTTTGGTTTATTTAATGGTTTCCATTTTTAAAGTAGTCTGTTAAGTGGTAAATGTTCGACTAATATTTCCTCTGTTTTTTTTTACTTTAGTATTGTTTCCATTATTGGTGCTGGAAAGCATCTATCAAATTTAATGGAACCGCTATCAGATGTGTATACAAGTGAAAATGTGGATCCCCATAGCTTAAGTGAAATTCGCAACGGTGATGTTTCTAAGAGAATAGAAACTTTTGAAGGTAGACATCACTCTAGTTTTGACTCAGTGCCCTTGTCCTGTTAACTATGTTTAGGGATATCAACGAGCCGAGCTAGCTCGCGAGCTAAAGATCAAGGCTCGAGGAGCCGAGCCGAGCCAAAGCTCGTCCTCAAAAATAAGGTTCGACTCGAGCTTAAAGCTCGAGTTTTTCCTAGCCGAGCTGGACCGAGTCTCGAGCTTTTAATTTTTTTAATTTTTTTTTTTATAACAAAAATCCATAAATTTTTTTATTGAAAATGAATATATACAAAAAGCTGAGTTGAGCTTGTGGCCGAATATCAAGAGCCGAGCCGAGCCAAAACTCATCTCTAAAAATATGCTTGGCTCGAAATCTCGAGCCACGAGCCGAGCTAAGCCCGAGCGGATCAAGCCGACGAGCCATTTTGCCATCCCTAATTATGTTGACCTTAGGTATATAAAAGAATTGTTTTCGTCAATTTATCGTGCAGGGAGTAACCTCTTTGAAATCTTCCAAACAATGCATGGACAGTTTGGAGATCTCCCAGTTTCTAAGATTTCAGAACTAATGAAATTGGACAATTTAGAGGTGACCTCTCTCTCCCTCCCTCCCTCCCCCCCAACGAATAAAAGAAAAGAAAGAAATATAAAAAGCTCAGTTCAGTTATTATGTTCTCATTTCACATCTTGATAGTGTTCTTATATGCTTTAAGCGACTATTTATATGCAGAATGCCTCTACTAGGTCACTTTTCAGCATTCTGAGTAGGATTCTAGATGAAAGCGTTGAAAAAAAGAAAGAGAATATCTCTCAGGTACATTAGTATACAGCACGTTGTATTCCTTTCCAGCCCACCCCTTTTCTGAACCATATTTTGAATTTTTTGCTTTTTGCTCAGCATGTGGCATCTGTATTGAAACTAGTTGTACAAGAAATTGAGCAACGGGTTTTGGGGCAAGTCATAAGTATAAGAAAGGTATGTATTTAACGGATTGTCAGCCATGGATTCTGATTCTATTCTCAAATGTAGTTTTTTTGACTATATATATGTATCACTGCAGCAAAGCAGTCTATATAAATCTCGTGAAGACAGATATCAATCTAAAATTAGAGCACTCGAAACCCTTGCAACTGGAACCACTGTCGAAAATGAGGTAATATGAGTGTGGACTTTGGTTGGTGGGTGTTCTTTGCTGCTCATTTCATTCATCTCATTTACTTTTCATTTCTACAGGTTGTACAGAACCAGCTGCAACAGACTAAGGTACTATATCTTATTCACAAAAAGATACTGTATTTTCAATTAGTGTTTGACAATTATAGAGGTGCAAGTATTAGATTTAAATTGAGGATGTTAATATATTTGGCTGTATATGACTTCATTCCCTTCATCTACACCTTCGAGTCATTTTCAACAAATAAGACCTTATTAAAACATAATGATTGCTACAATTCTTTTTATAACTGTAAGAATTTTAACTGCTTATTTGAAATTTGTTGTGTATTAGATCTTTGACCGAGTTGCAAGTTTGTCTATATCTAAATTACTTCAAACTAGTGTTTTACTTGAGTTCTTTAAGCAAATGTTTGTTTTTGTTTCCTTGTAAGTTCACCGATGTGGTAGCTTATCCATTCTTATCCATTAAAGTACATAAACATGTTCTTGACTGAATTTAGAAAACCAACATGTTACCATATAATTTCTTTTAATCCTAAATAGTATCTATATTCTTTATGCTCAGTCAAGATGGTCATGAATAATACACGTGCTACTTATACTCTTCTACATGCTCGATGCTCAGTGAGGATGGTCATGAATAAATGCGTCAATTATACTCTTCTACTCAGTTAATCAGGAAGTCCAAGATAGTTATCCATAGACCATGATATCAGTATCTGATGATTATATATTACTTTAAGCGCTCGGCTGATTGCATCTATTTACATGTTATCCTTTTCCTTTGTCTCTTTAATAGTATGATTCTAAAACGACGATATTCATTAATATGTTTGTTATGGACAAGGCTCTTGTAATCATCTCATGTTTTTGTCATTTGACTGCATTAGAATTCATTTTATATGGCTATCACAGATTGAGAAGGCGCAACTTGAGGAGGCAAAGAAATGTGATGAACAAGATCTGAGTAGGCTGACGAAAGAAAAGGACGAGTGCGAGAATCACATTCAATCATTGAGGCAAGAACTGGAATTAACCAGAAGGACCCATGAAGAAATCCGCTTGCAATTGGAAGTCCAGACTGAGGAAACTAAAAATCGCCTGGAGAAAAAAATTATGGAACTTGAGTGCCTCCTAAATGATTCAAGAGAAAATGTGAAAGAACTCGAAAACTTCTCAGAATCAAAATTTTTGCAATGGAAAAAAAAGGAACAAATATACAAGCAATTTATAGATTCTCATTTCAGATCTCTACAGGTTTGCATAAATGCAATGCTTTATAATTACCCCTGTTTGGTTTAGCTAAAAATCGAATTTTGAGTAGATTCATATCATTGCCTAGCTGATGTGAATTCAATCAGGAATTGAGGTTGGCATCTGGGATCATAAAGCAAGAGGTTTTGCGGACCAATAGTATACATGCTGAAGAACTTCATCATTTTGGTAAGATAATGTCTTCAACTTCTTTATATTTATAAATTCTGAATTAGCAAAATAACCGACTGTCCTCCGCAAATTTTGGTTGGATCAGGGATCAATCTCAAAGGATTGGTAGACTCAGTTCAGGATTATCATTCCATTCTTGAAGAAAATAGGAAGTTGTATAATGAAGTTCAAGATTTGAAAGGTTATTAATTTAAGCTTGTGACACTAAATTGTTCGATTCAATTGAACTGGCCTAATATGTCTTGGCTCGGTTTTCGTAGGAAATATTAGAGTTTATTGTCGTATACGGCCATTCCTTCCTCAACAAAGTGCAAAGCAAACAACCATACAGTATATTGGTGATAATGGAGAATTGGTTGTTTCAAATCCCTCAAAACAGGGAAAAGACAATCATCGGCTTTTCAAATTCAACAAGATCTTTAGTCCCACAGTTACTCAAGGTTCTTGTTATTGTACTTTACTAGGCATTGCATACTGATATTTTAATATCATAAATGCCTAATTTTTGTGCAATCATTTCTAATTCTCCCTCCTCCCTCCCTGTATTGTCTTGTCTCCAGAGGAGGTATTTCGAGACACACAGCCATTAATCAGGTCTGTCCTTGATGGATATAATGTCTGCATCTTTGCTTATGGTCAGACTGGCTCTGGAAAAAGTTACACTATGGTAAGCTTATACTCTTAAAATCAGTTGAAAAGATATCTTCGCTTGTTAGATTTGTATCTCATGTTATTTAAAAATGTCCCAGACTGGGCCGAATGTAACATCTGTCGCTGATTGGGGTGTCAACTATAGAGCTTTGAATGATCTCTTCAACATCTCTCAGAACAGAAAAGGCTCCATTTCGTATGAAATTGGCGTTCAAATGGTTGAAATATACAACGAACAAGTACGCGACTTACTCTGCAACGATTCTTCTCAAAAGAGATATCCTTGTAATACATATGTTTAATTGACCATTGTATTCATTGTCCATGTAATCTTTCACAATGTTTTCTCTTCTTATAGAAATCCTTTAGTTTCTTGGGGCCCGTTTGGCAAGACTTCTACTTCTGTTTCTCGTAGAAGAGCTTCCCAAGGAAACACCTTGGGCTACTTCCTTTAAAAGCTCTTATAGCTGGACAAAGCATTTTCAAAAACTTATTCAAACGGGTCCATGGACAAGCTTCTTGATCTCAGAAGTAGCTTTTGGCTTTTTACAAGCCCTGCCGAATCGGGCCTTAAAACTCATTGTATTGTAAAGCACCATGCTGCCTTGCCCCATTTCATACTCCGTGCATTTCTTTCTTCTTGTTTTCCTCTGACTTGCACACTCTTGGGATATGGAATACTACCCAACCAAATGGGTTGGCTGTGCCTGATGCTAGAATGCACAATGTTAATTCAACTGCAGACGTGTTAGAGTTAATGAATATAGGATTAATGAACAGGGCTGTTGGTGCTACTGCCCTAAATGAAAGAAGCAGCCGGTCCCACAGGTTGGTGATACTTGTGTTTATTTCCTATTTTCAACAATTTCTTAGTAGGCTTGGTTTTGATTTGACCTCATATGAGACAGTATCCTCACTGTTCATGTTCGTGGGACGGATATAGAGACCAATGCTGTTTTGCGCGGTTGTCTACATTTGGTAGATCTTGCTGGCAGTGAAAGAGTAGACCGTTCTGAAGCGACAGGGGATAGGTTGAGAGAAGCACAGCATATAAACAAGTCTCTATCTGCTCTCGGAGATGTGATCTTTGCTCTGGCACAAAAAAGTGCCCATGTGCCTTACAGAAATAGCAAATTAACTCAAGTTCTTCAAAGCTCTCTATGTACTATACTATTCTTGACTGATATCTTAGTAATTATGTCATATTAAAGGTTTTCAAATATCTTGCTTTTTGTTAGGAGCATATTGTTCTACCTATTGATTTTACTCTCCTTTAATTGCTCTTTCTATCTCAAATGCATACACTTCACCCTCTTCCTCGTTGCAGGTGGCCAAGCCAAGACTCTCATGTTTGTACAACTCAATCCTGATTTGGAATCTTACTTAGAAACCATAAGTACCCTGAAGTTTGCCGAGAGGGTTTCAGGTGTTGAGTTGGGTGCTGCACGAAGCAATAAGGAGGGCAGGGGTGTGAGAGAACTTATGGAACAGGTATTACTTGTTTTTTTATTTTTCACAATTTATGTATTTTGGAGTCTCATCAGCATTTAAAATTTTGAAAAGGTTGATTTTTTTGTTTGGTTATTTCCTCGAAAAAGTGTAGCTGTATGAGTTTTGCCCACTTTTTCTCTCAATATATGTGGGGATATTCATAATATCTTCTTTCACACTGCTTGATTATCTTTTCTTCTCACAGACTCTTTCATCCGTTTCATTGTTCTAATTTTAGAGCTTTGACTACAATCTAATTTACGTTTTTAATTCTCTGTTTGTGGCTGCAATGAGCTACAATTTTCATCTCTACCATTCCAATCAAAAAAAAGACCTGTAGCTAAGTGATTTGTATTGGCTTTGCAGGTAGCTTTTCTAAAGGATGCCATGGCAAAGAAGGACGAGGAAATAGAACATTTACGGCTACTAAAAACTAACGGAAGTGATGAACAGCGTGGTATGGCCTCGCCAAGATTTGGATCTGCCTCTCCGAGAAGGCGTTCTCTTGGGGGTGCACGGAGAAGCCAAAGACTTTCAAGAGGGAAAATTTCTGTCGAGAGAGCTGCTTCAGACAATAGCTCCGAGTACAGTGATAAGCGTTCTGAAGCTGGTTCTCAGCAATCAGTGGACGAACTTAGTCACCACAATGAATTCTTCCGACAATCAAGACTTGCTGTGGTTGGTGGCAGCCAAAATTTTACAAATGACATTGGTTCAACGAATCATATAACCGAAGGGATTAAAAATCCTAATGAGGATGTAGAGCTCTTGGGATTTGGAGACGCGGACTCAGAAGAGAGACTAAGTGATATATCTGATAGTGTTCTTTCAATGGGAACAGAAACTGACTCGATTAATAGTATTGTGGAGTACACTCTTTTCCCTGAAACTGCAAAACCACCCATGGAGAGCATTGAGAGGTGAGCATTTCATACACCCTTCAAATTCTTTTTCAACAGATCCTAGTAGCCTAAATTACATCAATTTGTTTTCTTGTTAGAAATATTTTAGCTTGTGTTAGGCAACTATTATAACAGGTAATGATTTGTGTTATTTGTGTTTTTCAGGTAAGACGTGTGATTAAAATTTGGAGAGAGAAAAGATGTGTAGTTAAAAAGTGGTTTTGGAAATTGTGTTGACCCATTATTTATTTCTGTTTCTTAGTCCACGCAGTCATCCAATGGGAAAATTATCAATATTTTCAGAAAACATTTTTTTTTTTTTTTTTAAAATCTTTTCCAAAGTGGAGAACTGGGCATCAGTGACTTTTTTTCTTTTAGGTAGTACCTTTATTTTCTTGAATTTATCCGAAACTTCGAATTATTCAAGTTGTGTGATGCATTTTATTACTGATCTGTGTACTTTGGCGTTTAACATACTTGAACTTGTGTACTTTCTTTTTTGGTGGTTGATTCATTGATTGCAGGCCCGTCGTGCCCTCTAAACTTCCAAGACCTCCGCAAAAGCAGGTTCAACCCGGATCCTCTCAGTTGTCATTGAGCAAGAGCTCCTCAAAACTTTCGAGTACAAAACTCTTCTGTAGTCTTTATTATCTTTCTACAATGCAATTTTCCCCCTAATTTCTTCTTTTTTTTTTTGGTCCGGTCCCCCAGGTTCTAAAAAAACTGTAGTTAGCAGCTCGTCTGCAGTTAAGGGCTCCAAAAGGTGGATGTAAATCACAAAGCACGGCTAACAAACTCCGCTACCAGTATCTGTAAACTAGAATACTGGTAACATCTCTTGCCTATCAGCGTCTCTTTAGGCATGAATATTGTTGTATGGGTAGAGCTGACTTCATTCTTTAGAATGTAATTTTAGGTTGTCGCGTAATTCATCGGCGTCCAATTTGCATTTTTCGTGTAAATTTGCGTGACGGACGGTGACTCTGTAAACCTAAAAACTCCCTGAATCAGCTAGTTTATTTATATCAGAATGAATTGCTGAGATTAGCTAGCAAAGATTGTGTTGATGTTTGATCATATTCATGGATAGGTTCTGCTTATACTTTCAGGATGCTCCATGTTACTTTTGAGTAACTGTTTATTTCCAATTAATTATTTCAAAATGGGTAATTATATTGATACTACAACTTTTGTTAACTACACCACATTATAAAAGTAATGAATATCCCTAAGCTTTTCTTATTTTTATACTTATGTCATTGAGTTTTTTATATAAATTTTTTTATCATCAACCATTTATTAGTTTTCACATCTTGGTCATAGAGACGATTTTTGTTCAAATATTTGTTATGAGAGCTAAAAAGATTTATTTATCTACTGTATTTTTAGATAGTCGAAATAAATAACTAATACAAAAGTCAAAAATGAATTTTGTCCACTATTTTCAATGTACATTAACAGAATATTTGGATAATGATCATGATTAGAAACAAAATATGTTAATTTAGTAAAAGTTAAAAATAATAATGCTTTGAAATAAAATTGAGAACATAAAATCAAAAGTGAACAAATATTGAAAATATTATTTGTAATTAAAATGTGATGTAAATATAAAAAAAAAAATGGCTTATTAATATAACTACCCTTTTAAAATTTTACTTATTCGCACGTTTTTTAAGTGTAATCAAACATGGGAACTTGCTTTTCCTCTCTCTTGATGATTTAATTGAAATATATCGGCATAATTGATTGATACTTACCGCGAAGGGATAGTTGAATAGGTAGTTTCTCTACTTGACATCGTGCATCATATTTTTGTGATACCATTTGACCAATGAATTCGGTCATTCCCACTCCCAAGGGCTCAAGTTGAATTCTAGGATTATGGTTTAATATGTTATAGACGTCCAGACGGATGACAAATTTTCAACTTGGTTGAGTTTTAATACGTTCTTGAATCTTAGACAATCCATAAAAATGATATAAAACTAACTAAACTTAATGAACGACCTTCGGATTCTGATAAATAATCTGAACAGTTAAGTGATATTAATATTTCTTGACATAAAACAACAAGAAGTCGTTGTAGTATAGTGGTGAGTATACCCGCCTGTCACGCGGGTGACCCGGGTTCGATCCCCGGCAACGGCGTTTATGTTTTAAAACCATTTCCCCCCTTTTTGGACAAAAGCACAAGCTACATAATGTGACTAATGTCACTTTGCTAATGGTACAGACCGACAGTGTGTTCCCTTAAAGTCTAAACCCGTGAAACTCGCTTGTCTAAAGTAAAGTTGGACGACAATAAATTCTGTCCTAGTTTTGTGCCGGAGGTTTAAAAATGTAAACCCAATTGATAGAGAATTGTAATTCTCATGAAAATAGTAACCTTTAATATTCAATAATTTTATTCAAAAAACAAAATAGTCTTTAAATAGACTCTACCTTAATTTAATCGAAAAGACCAAAATAGACATCAATTAAATTAAAGCAATTAAAAACGGAACGGAAAAAATTAAAGCCAAAAACTTTGATTATCCGATAGCACGCCTTAATCTGAGAATTTGAGGTTGGAAACGACCTCAATCGAGTAGGTTGAGACACTATAGAGCCCTAAAAGAAGATTCTGAAAACATATTATAATAAGAAATCTAACACCGATGCAAAAAGTTATCACCGTTTCTTCGGAATAGTTCTTTTATGCAATTTTCGGTCCAACCCTTCTTCAAACTCTAACGCCAATTGTCCTATTTCAAGTTGGCCGTTTGGTAAAATGTTTATAAATAATAAATTGTATAAATAACACATATTCTCAAACCATTTTTTAACTACAAACATTTTTCAAATCACTTTTCGACTACAAAGTTTAGTTCAAAAATATTACATTCTCTCTTTAGAGACAATTTTTTATTTTTTTCTTTTATATAAACCAAACAGAGGCTTAATTTTGACTAATCCTGCATTTTTTTTTTTTTTTTTTTTTTTTGACAAGATTATCTCAAACTTTTGCCAATTCTTAGAATATTCTCCTACCCCCAAGGCATATCTCCCAGTAATAAAGGGGAGGGTGGATAGGGCTCAACGTGGCGGGGTGCAGGGTTCGAATCCTGAAATGCTGAATTTGTGCCCTATCGTAAGCGGGAGTTACCAAAGTTAATAATCAGGCCTATCCATAAGCTCTTCACCCTGATTTCTGGGAAGCACATCTTGCGATTTATCTCCTCCATCAAAGGCTCGGGACAAAGTCGGTGGGGGCCCTCAAGGTTGGGGTTCAACCTATTTTTTTTTTTTTTTTAGAATGTTCTCCTCTGACCTCAACTGCACAACTTAAGAACGTCTGTTCCATTGAACACGGTTATATGGACGGTCCATCGACTGGTTCTGTGATAATAATAATAATACTACAAAAGAAGCAAAGTATAATATTAACCAAAGACGGAAAAAAGGGTTATATTCCTCTTATTGCGTAGGTACAATGAGCAATATAAAAGTGTCACTTGTCACTATTTCCTCTCTAAACTGTCAATCTAACTATATAAGTAGTATAATTTTTTGTTCAAATTTTGGCTTTAAAAAATTGAATAACTCAAGAAAAAAATAGTTTTCCCGGCTCCAACGAAGCGATCCCTTGTATTTCGAGCAGCCCTGGAGAAGAACTTGCCTGAACTTGATTTGAGCATCCTCTTGTTGATGGGTAGTGGAAAGTCCCTTCGCGACCTTACTTCGAGCAGCCCTGGAGAAGAACTTGCCTGAACTTGATTTGAGCATCCTCTTGTTGATGGGTAGTGGAAAGTCCCTTCGCGACCTTACGATAAAATTGGATTGATACAAAGAAGATTAGCATCCATCTCGAATTGTTCAATGAGCTGCTATACTCTAGCAATTGGAGAAAAGGGTGGATCGAGTACGAAAGATGGCAAAACTTCTTCCATTTTCTTGTTAACTTCAAATTTCTCTTCATCTGCTACTGCTGCATCTATCAAACATTTGATTTCATCCTCGACGAACACCCTCATGGAATCACATTGTAACGCTTGTTTGTTTCTCTCCTTCACGACAGCGGTGGAGGCTTCTGTAGTATGCAAAATAGCAACACAAATGGAGAATGCTTGTAGAGAAGATAACTGAGCATGAAAATCAACGGCGTATTGTCCATCGTCAGTTGCCCTCATGGCCAACGCCGGGATATTATCTTTTCGTCCCTGTACACAGATCAAGAACATTTGTCAGGCGCGAGAGCAAATATTCCCTCGGATCATAAGTTGGTAATTGGCCATCCGTTCACCAAGCATGAAACATCCATATTAACTCGGCGTTGAGCCACCTTCTCTAAAAGCTCAAGTTGTTAAATAGGAGACGAATCAACAAAATATGTCCTTGACACACCCCTTCAAATACAAGTCAGATTCATCTTTTTAATTAAAGAGAGCGAGACTATTCTGATATGTCGAACAATCTCCTCTAAAAGTTTGAGCGCCACGTCTTCAACTTGAGAGACTCGAGTAAGCCTCTGTTCTTTAACGCAATCATTACAATTTATCAATCAATTTATAAACAACACAATTCCCCAACCACTTGTTAACCGTACAGATTTTCTCTTCTTACTTTATAACAACACATTTTACCTCGAAAACATAAATAAACCGATTTACAATTGCAAAAGTGTAAAGAACAGAGCCTAAAGTTGCCACTAGATATTGAACAATCATGAAAATCGCGTAGTTGAGGGCGAAAGAGGGGGTTACCTGAACAAAAAGTTCCAATGGATGCTGATTGTCTACCAGGGGATGGTCTTCAGCAATTTGAATATTTGGATTGCTGAAAATATTAAGAGGGCACGCCATGTCCCAGCCACCACAATCGCATCCTCCACCTAACCTCCATCTATCTAGTAATGGAGAAGGGCCTCGGCTTTCACTACTTGGCAAACTGTGGTTTCCAGATGGAATCACGACGTGCATTTTCCCCGGACTTACAGAATCAGAAATACCCGCCTTCCGATGCTCGAGCCCACCAACACCAAGCAACTGAGAAATCAGCTTATCATTCTCTTGACCCCTACTCTTAAATTTCAGACTCTCTCTCTTCTCAAATGGAACTTGCATAATTATAGCTGCAATTTCAAGCTCCGGATGCAATTCTACTGCCGGCAGAGGAAGTGGAATTGATGAGTTGAAGTGACAACTGTCACGGGAATGCTTAAGTTGAAGTTTAGACTTCTTCCCAGTCGAGACCTCATCCAGTTCAGGATTGCGACGTGACAAAATTTCATCAGAGATCCAGGGTGCTTTAGCAACATCAGGAGATGGATGGGAATTATCTCGAGAGGAAACATTTTTAATTGGATGTGCAATGTCATACAACACGAACTCTGTCACCATAGAGTTGTCAAAAGCACCAGAACCTTTTAATTCGGTACATAGATAACACGAGACTTGCATCTGTCCCATGGCAGACGATTCCTTATTGTCATTTCTCAATCCCCAACCAGCAGCATTACTCTTTCGTCTAAGATGAAGTGAATGGAAAGTGTATACCCAAGTTAAAGCATTATCTGGTTTCCATGTCTTTGCCACATAAACATCCTCTGGTGACTTAACTGAAAACTTAAAAAATGGCACCCCATGTTTATTTTCCAACGTGAGAATGCCATGTAGGTGGGCTGGAGAACACTGCGAAACTGAAGAGCATTTCTCCTTCTCTTGACACCCAGAATTGCATTCCAAATCATTTGGTATTTCTGCAAAATCTTGCGCCAGGGATTCTTGCAATGTTTTGTTAGGTTTTATCCCGATTATCGCTTCCCGGCCAGCTTCATTAGCAGAACTCAATGGACTTCTCTGAGTCTTGGCTTTAACAAATGGATCGAAAATCTTTGTAACAGGACTGAACCGGGATTTTGGACTGCTGGCACTTGAGCTAACACTCTCTGATCGTGCAGGAGAATGCAATAAAGCCAACTTTTCTGATAATGACTTGTGATAATTGAAATCTTGATATCTTTCCCGTAGGCTGTTTCCATCATTTACAGGAGCAGTCACGGGTTTACAACTGATCTTGGGATCCTGAACCAGCTTGCTATCTGCATCAGCAACAGATTGGTTTTTTCCGTAATCCAAACGTAAAGAAGAAACATTTGGTGGTACACTTTTTGCTGGACAAGGACGGAAGGAATCATTTAACGAATTCCGAGAACTCAAATCTATATATGGATTGCTAACAGATGCTGTACTTTGCTCTGAGTTTAGCGACATTACCGAGGACCTTTTCTGTTCAACTGGTAAACTATCTTCGTCTGAGCTACACAAGGAATCAATAATTCCAAATGGCAATACAGGTGCACTCCCTCGTGAGAACTCGATTTTTTTCCTTCCCTCACCAGGAACTGTTTTTTTCGTCAGCCTCGCTTCACTAGAACTTTGATAAACTGAACCCCTCCTCAGCACATCATTACCTTCAGGTTTGGCGCTTCTACGTGGAGCGTCCCTACAAGATGCACTACGATAGCGATTAAAACTAATCTCGGCAAAGTTTTCATTGATAGTCCGTATATGATTTCCACATTTCGGCTTTCCATTTGATTTTCTACTTCCAACTTTCAACCGAGGCCTAGGAGACTGTAGGACAGTTGTAGGACTTCCGTCTACAACACAATACTTGTCGAAGTCCAACTCCATTAGTCACTCCAGTATCATCTATTAATACACTACCTAGAAATGTAGAAATGCCAAATCAAATCACGGGATTCCAAAATTAATTATGAACTAAATAGATGACAGTTGTGATCTCGCTCCAAGACGCCCAGAAGTAGTTGCAGAGTATATACAAATCAAGAGCTGGAGGATACAAACATTATCAAAAAACTAAAAGATGATCGAAAATAAAATACTTATAAGCATACCCAAGATTACCATGCAATACATACACCAATATTATTGCAATGTAATATCATGACAGAAAATATTCCACTTGAACAAAAGTTTATTCTTTTAGCCACTACTTAGAATTGTTCATCTTCTTCAATTTCGTTTAAGATGAACAAAATAAAATTTCATTCCAAAAAGCATAAATCAGATCTAAAATCTACCACTAAATGAAGATCATACTCATTTCTTGAGATTTAAAAAGGCCTAAAATCCAGTTTTCCCTACACTTTGTAGCACTTAAAGGATCTTATACAACAATGCCAAGAAATGCATGAACCCAGCTAATAAATTTAGAACTTTAACATAAAATCTCCTTCTGAAGATCCGATTTAGTCCAGGAATTGAAAAAAATTAGAACTCTAATACTTCTATTAAGTGCCTAGTATGGCCCATATAATAATTAAGAAAGAAAAAATCATTAAAAGGCGACATTTTTACAAACACTTGAACTCCAAGCCAAGAAAACGCACAATTGCTATGAAAATGGCCATACCCACCTTTAGATCTCAAGAAGTGAAGCCAAAGAAAAACCCAACAAACAGTTAGCAAAATCAATCATTTTCTCCAATCTCTTGATCTCAAAAGCTCACCTCAAGAAAGGACAATCTGGCAATTTACACCAGATATTCTACAGAAAAAATTAAAAAAATAATAATGCAAAAGCACTACTATTAAAGAAAAGCCACAATATGACTTGAATACAAGTACTCAGGATTGTCTCCTTCTCAAAGAATCAGGAAAAGTAGTGTAGATGAGGAAAAAACCAATTAAGACTAGCCCACTAACAGTAAAGGTGTATATATATATATATATAAAAGTACAAAAAGAGAGTAAAAGCTGCATGCCTTAATTTTTCTTTTTCTTTTTTTTCTTTTTTTCTTTTTTTTTTTTTTTTTTCCCCCTTCCTTGTACGTGTATGTGTGTTGAGGATGGGGGTGGGGTCGGGGAATGTGATCTCACAGTTCCAAATAAGCAATGAAGGAGGGAGAGACAGAGAGCTGCAATGCCACTACTAATTTCCACTAAAAAAGTTAGCTACTTTGACTGGTTATCATATTCTGCTGTTTTCAATGTTGGGTTGTTCCTATTTTTTGTTAGTCCATGTTTGGCTTGTCTTCAAAATTTACTTAAAAGTAAAGCCGCAAATTTTAAATTAATTTCTTCGCCCTATTTGGTGGCAATTAAAATTAAAATTAAAATTTAATTAAAAGTAAATAATTAATTTTAACCACATATTTTATGAGACCTACAAATTTTCAGCAACACATTTCATCATTTTTTTAATCAAAATCTACTTAAAAATCTCATATGTGAAAAGGAAGAAGCAATTGGAGTAGGGAAATGACGATGGCTCATGTGATTTTGGAGATAGGGCATGCTTTGCAGTTCGTGGAATACTCTCTTACATATCTTGATGCTACTCGCCGTGATTGATCGAATATCGTAAAATATATTTCCTACATCTCGTGAAGATAAAGTTTTTTCTTTTTACACGTATATTAAGAAAATGTAATTAATGTAGTTGAAAATATAATTTTTTTTTTTTTTTTTTACATTTTACTAATATATTCTTGTATTAAATAACGTAATAAATATGATTATTTTATTTTTATTGATACTAATGAATATTAAATAAAAATATATTAAAAAACTTATAAATATCTAGACTTTCAATAAGAAAAGTAACCTATATTTTGTGACGGACAAATAAGGAATTCAAATTTATCTTTACGAGACGGATGGAATAATGATTAGAATTGTAGAGAAATCAAAAAACACTAACCCAACAAAACTGTGGAGTATAATTGATTTACAAAACTTTACAAAGCTGTATAAACGTTTGAATCAAAAACTCAGAAAGGTTTACAAAAACCTAAAATATCAAAACGCGAACTGCGTACAAAGTTCTCAACAAGAAACCCTCAAATCATAGAAACAAATTGTGTTTTTTAGAACACGATGCAATCTCTAACACTTTTACAAAGAATTTTACAAATCTATTCTGAAATCAAAAGTGAAAGAGATGAAAAATTCGCCAAAAACAAAGAGGCGTATCAGAGAGAGATGAGAGAGTTCTGAATCGTGAGAAACAAAAAGATGGAATGAATCTAGACACTTCCAATGCCTTTTCATCTGATTTAAAGGGTAAGTTGATCCAATGGCCCTAACTGATCCAGGTGGTTGAATCAACGACTAACAATTTTGTTTGGATAAATAAAAGCGTGTTTTGGAACCAAGAATTGGGCTCCGGGTTATGCAAGTGAGATGGGTCATCTGGATCTGACTTGGGCTGAAGAAATAGGAATTGGGCCAATTGACTTCACAAGGATCAAGAAAAGGATTTTTTTTCCTGCTATTAATAAAAAAAAAAAAAAAATTGCCCATAGGAAGAAAATTTCAAGATACTTTTGAGTTTATCCAAACATTGTCTTAGCGGGACCATCTTTAAAATTAGGACACTGTCCTAGGCACTTTCATGAATGGTATATAATCTGTCCTAAAAGACAGAACTGCCCTTTAATACCGATTTATGGTCCCTAAATTAGGGGTATTTTGGAGATATCCAGGTTTCCAACGGAGGACAGCCCAATTATTATAAATAAAAAATCCTTGCACAGATTATTATATTATGTTATGTTATGTTATTATGTTATTGGGAAATGCAAGTTTAGTTTGATAATTTCTTGTCTTTTGCTACTAATTAATGTTGTCCGTTTATAATATTAGCTAGGATTCCCAAATGTGATTTCCAAAAATTTGATATATATTTAATGCTGTGTTCAATGCACATCTCCCTCCATAGGTAAAATTTACATTCAGATCTATCATATTTGAATTTTGTGTTTGCAGTCTGACCCTCTAAATTTATACGATTTTTTTTCTCACAATTATTTATTAATTAGCGGAGGTTATTAATACATCTAATTAATATATATATATATATATATATATCCAAGAAAATAGGAATATACAAGGTAATAACGTCTAAGGTTATAAGTGTACAATTGTCATTAACTCATACAAGATAATATTTACAACACTCCCCTTGAATAATATATTACAAAATATCTATCTCGTTAAAACCTTATTTGATAAAAGCCTAATGGAAAAAATATCAAACGAAGGTAAAAAAGTACAGTTATTCTTGAAGTATTAAGATGAATGTTGCCTCGTTAAAACTTCGCTAGTAAAACCTAATGGGACAAAACTTTGATTAAGAAAAAAGAGTACAATTATTCTTTCTAGTATTGATCGTTGTAAATCATCGAGTCGATGAATCACAATCTTGTGAACTGATTTCTTGAATGTAGATGTGGCAGTACTTTTGTGGATAAATCATCTACATTGTCACTTGAGTGAATTTGTTGAAAATTCTGGAGTATTTTGACGCTGCATCGTTAAAATATTGTCAGAAAAACTCAATGAGAAAAAATCTGAACGAAGAAAAAAGAGTACAGTTACTCCATTTGATTCAATCTGTATTGAATCATTTATATAGTTACTCTTCCTGATTCAATCTCTATTGAATCATCCATATCTTGATCTCTTCAAGAGTCTCGGATAGTATATCAATAGACATTGATAACAGCTACCTCATTAAAACCTTGCCTGAAAAATCTCGATTAAGGAAAAAAGAGTGTTGCGCCTATTAGCTCCCCCTCATGGGAACATTACAATTATTTGGATATTGCATATAATTATTTCAACTGTTAATTGATGCATTATCAAATATCTTCACCAAACATATATAAATAGCGCATATCTCATATTATTTGTTCATCGGATATAAATTTAACTATTCCTTTGAACTTTAAGAATTATAAAATATTTTCAATCATTTGAACATGATGCATCGAGCCTTGTTCTATAATCAATATATTAATGCATTTAATGCAGTTCTAAAATTTGGAAATGACTTATTCACTTCAATGAACAATTAACTTATTCACTTCAGATGAATAATTAATCATGAATTTGTATCTTGAAAATCAATTGCATGAATTTTCAAATATATTTTTATGCGATGATCACATTTCATTACAAAGTGATTCTATTAAAGGCATATTAAATATTCAGATCGCAAAGTATCTGTATATTTTGATCAAACAAGTTTCTTAAAACTTGAACTATATATTTTAGAAATATTTAATCCTTCAAGGATTATACTGTATGCTTCAGGTATCGTATATGTTTCACATTACAATTGTAAAATTGTTACCACCAAATTTAAGTCGTGAAACTTTAGATAGGTAACGATTCCTATATTTCAAATAAATTTTCTCTAATCATTTCACCGCAATCCCTAAGTATCGAGGTATTGATTACCCTTTTTAATCTCATTCATTGGTACTTCAAAGAATACTCCCAACGTACCGAGTTGATGATCATACATTTTGATGTCACTCATTGTTATATCAAAGAGCGCAAGCTAGTAATTAGAGTCAATCATCTTTCATTATATATATTTCTAATAATCATATATTTATTGACATCTATTATACATTTTTTAGGCAAATAAAATATTGCATTTGTGCCAGATCTTTGAAACATTTGTTGCGCAACAAGTCGTGTATTACGACTATACCTATGGTATTTTACTAGCTTTACACTTTTAAATGTTTGGACTTCAGGTCCCAAAACTTCAGGTTTTGTACTAAGTTTAATTTAGCCTGAATGCATACTTTTACCAAATATTTTTATGCCGATTTTCTTCGACATATTTTCTTTTATTATTCTCATTATCATTCCATTTTTTCCCCACAAGACATAACTACAGAGATCTCAATTTTTCAATAATTCAAGTATTTGAACCTCTTCTGCAGATTTACAATTAATTACGTCAATAAGTACTCTCTTACAAATATATACCTCCTTAATAAGATCATCATAATTATTTGCTCTATTTTTATTTATTTGAGGATCTTTATTAGAATCAAATATCGTTACGCTTCAGGTATGCTATACATCAATATAAGATAGAGCATCTGTAGCTAGTATATGAGATTTTATTAAATCTCATATACATCTTGTAATTATGTTATCTTTTTAAATTTGTATTTTCAATCGAACTTCTGGTTTGCATTATCAATCGCGAGGATGTATATAACATAATATGATGCATTTGTTTGATTTTAAACTACTAATCTTCCCCCTAATGTTGAGAAAATTGTCCAATAAAATTGACAATAATTTTTTCGGCGTTGTAAAATATCACCCATTTGGAATATATGTTCAAACCACGTATTTTTCTCAACATTCTTTATTTTCCATTTCAGTGCATTGTGATGGATGAATTGCACTATTAAAAAAAATTAGATGGAAAAATTAGGCTCTAACCATAAGCCAATTATAACAGGGAGAACTATGATCTTGGCATTATGCGTAATAGAATTCTCTAAACAAAAAGGGAAATATTTTGTTCTCAATTAAATTAATTGGAGGCGTTTAAAAAGCAAAAAATTTAAACCATTTATCGACATCCCAACTAATATTTATTAAAATGTTGAGGTTCATGTCCACTAGCATTATCAAGACACATTCTTAATTATATAATCTGAAGATTATGCTCATAATTTAAAATTTGAGCAATAATTTCGCAAACTTCAGGTTGCGAACACCATGCAATCATCTAGTATATGTATTAAATCTATTAGATACAAAAAATATTTAGATGATCAACGTGGAGGATGATGGTGATCCATTTATCTCCCTAATTATTTTCAAAAATATAGGGAATTTAATCTCTATTTTAGCTAGTCACAGTCAAGAAATTTCATGAAATATAACAAACATCATATATGATTAAATTGAAGAATTTTCTATTTCTTCATTGAGTATCCATTTTAATTTCACATTATTATTGATCCAGTAATGGTCCAACTGGTCATACCAAATAATAAAATCCAAGTGAACTTTTGGTTCAATATAAGATATAATTCAATGATTAAACATTATATAATCATATATCATTCAAGTAGTCAAACTAATCAATATCCTTATGACATTAGTTATATGTTTTCCTTCAGGGACAAAAATGAACTCAAAAGAGATATTCTTCAAAATGTATGCTAATTCGAAAAGCACGTTTTTATTTCTCATTCAAAATCAATATGACAATATTCTTCTGGAATATTGAAATTGTAATATCATACTCTTTAAAGAGCAGTTAATATTATTTTATAATTGTTATGCTTTTTCGAGAACAACAACATATAAACATATTAGACTTGAATATGTAGTGTGAAATAAAATTTTGCTTCTTCAAGAGCAAAAATAAAATATTCTTCTCAAATTAGATATTCCTAATGCTGCAATATTCTGCATGAATATTGATTTAGATCAATATTCTTCTGAAATATTGATTGAAATTGTTCCTTTTATAGAATAGTGACACAATATTCTTCTGGAATATTGTATTATATTATTGAATGTAAAGTATACATTCAAATAAATGTTTATTGTAAGTTGGTATAATCAAAACTATATGATAAGATCGAATAGCTATACCACTTTCTGTGGAAATTCAAAGTTAATAGAATACTAACATTTACTTGAAGTAGAAAAAGAAATTATGTTATTCTTGAACAAGTAACATAATAAATTGAAATATTTCTCATAAAATAAATTTGTTATTTTTCAGGAGTAACAACAAAATATTTTTTCAAAATATCAAATTAATAACATATCTCATAATATTGTGCTCTTCGAGAACAAATTATATTTCGTTATAATAATTCATATGAGATAAAATTACGATTCTCCGAGAATCGCTACAATAATATATTATTCTATATCATAATAATCTTCTGGATTATTAATAAAGTCAAAAATTCGATTTTTTTTTGAGAAAAAGAATGCAATATTTATCACATGAGCAATAAAATAATATTCTTTTAAAATATTGAAACGTAGCAATGACGCAATATTCTACTGGAATATTGATTCGAAGCTCATTTAATTATAATAATAATAATTAATATCTATTATGCTAGTTAGGAGAAAAAAAACAAATTATTCTTCTAAAATAATTATATTTCTAAAATTGCGATTCTTCAAGAATAATAAGTCAATATTCTTCTAGATATTGAAAAATTATGCTCTCCGAAAGCAAATAATGCTCTTCTAGAATATTGATATTAATGATTCATTTTACCTTTTGATCTAACTATATTTGTGCTCTACACGAGTGGTGATAAAATATTCTTCTGGAATATTTATATAACGTGGGTTGTGATACTTCAAGAACACCAACACCATATTCGTTTAAAACATATTTAAAATTATGCTTCTTCAAGAGCATTGAGTCAATATTCTTCTGAAATATTGAAATTGTAATATACTGCTCTTCACGAGCAAGTAATATTATACATACATGATATTACTTGGGTTACAAGACAAAGATAAAATCTAAAGATTACAAGAATATTGGATTAACATAACCAAAAAGATATACTAAAAATAAACCGTGAACATGGTTATCCGATCTTTACTGATTTTGATTCAAAGATTTTAGGCTGATCTTGTGCGTCACAAATGGTACAGACAAACATAATTGATATAGGCAAAAAGAGACAATGACAAATTTTCAGTACATTTTAGAATGAAAATTAATGTGCTGGAACAAGATATATTCTCTTCCGCAAACGAACTTATTTCAATTCTTCAAAAATAATAAATCAATATTCTTCTAAAATATTGAAAATTATAATTTATGCCCTTCATGAGCAAATAATATTCTTCTAGAATATTAATTATAATGTTGTGCTACTTCAGGAGCAACAACAAATTATTTATAATAGATAACTATATAGTTAATATTCTTCTGAAATATTAATATATGTTGTGTTACTTCAGGAATAACAACATAATAAACTATCAACTTAAATCAATAATAACAATAATACTTGTAATTGACATATCTCTAATTAATATTCTTCTGGAATATTAATATATATACTGTTGTGCTATTTCAAGAATAACAACACAATAACATCAATAAATTTGTTATTGACAAATTTATGATTAATATTCTTCTGGAATATTAATATACTATTGTGCTACTTTAGGAGTAACAACGTATTATAATAATAAATAAATACGTCTACAAAATCTTTTATGTCCTGTTGAATGGATTCTGAACCACCAAGGTTGCATAAAGGTTCGATGATATTGATAGATTATCTCCTCCAATAATGAGAAACTATTTTCAATCCGAACCACCAAGGTGCTTCTAACTAAAAAAATTTGGTATTGAGAAATCTTTCAAACTCATTTTGGTAGAGACTCGTGCATATAACGTGCTATAAACTAGAGAGAAAAGAGAGAAGAAATAAAGAGGTCTATAAACTTGTGTATTTTATTATTAAAGCCCTATATATATAGGGGAAAATAGGGATATACAAAGTAATAACGTTTAGGGTTACAGGGGTACAATTTTCATTCACCGATACAAGATAATATTTACAACATATCTGTATATATTCATTAATATTGCCCAAAAACTTGAACTTCTGATGTTTAACTTTCAATTCATCACTCATATTTATTTATTCCCTCATCTAGAGGATTTGCTCATGAGGAAGAATCAGAAGAAGATTTCATAACAATTGCATCTAGAGGGCCGACTGGGCCCAACCCATTTTTGAAAAATCCTTTAAAATTAAAAAAATAATAATAATTAGACTTCACACTAGTTTCTTAAACACCTCTAATGGTTTATGCATATTTTGATCTATGTGACAATTAAATAGATAAATATGATAAATATCTTACTCGTGTTGATAAAATAGATAATGAAAATTAGCACGTGTATACACGTGTCTTCAAATTAGCACCATCTCAAATAATAAACTTCCTTAAATAAATTGAAAATTTAGCATCCATTTGGTAAAAGAATCTTTTTATTCATAAACACGTTTATAAACAACACAATTTTTCAAACCAATTTTTAACCACACACATTTTCTCTCTCCAATTTTCAATCATTACTTTTTACCTCAAAATCATAAATAAACAAGTTTATAAACCAAACAATGTTACCAAATGGAGGCTAATGTCTAGTCACTTTGTCTAGCACGTTATCTATATCTGGATATAGCACCAGATAATTTCTCTTCCGCGTCAGCATCACATAGTGTGACGCCCCGGGTTCTAATCACCCGACTCGTCACGTCATCGTCTCGTCAAGATTTTGAAATAATATGAAGTGGAAGAAAATAAAATTTTTTAATTGGCAAGATTTATTTAAATAAATTCAAAAATTGATAAACTTTAAATATTCACCAATATATGGAAATAATATTTGCTAAAACATTTCCAAATAAAGCAAACTGTTCAAAATCTCAACATTTCTCAAAATGTGATTATTCAACTGAAATAATAATGAAATCTAATTATTCAAATATTAATACCACAGCCTGCCCATCATTCGCCTCCATCTTCGATATCTGCAATTGTTGTTAAAAATGGGTGAGCATTTCATTGAAATACTCAGTAGACTCATCGCCGATTAATAAATTTACATAAAAATTGAACACATAAACATGCAATCATATAGTGGCAACTTCATAAATAATATGTTTTCGTAACATATGGTGTAGATAGTCTCATCTCATTCAATAAATGCACATAAGTTATGTCAAAGCATAACAAAATCATAATCTCGTCTCGTCTCATGCATTTAAAATGCATATAAGTTATGGCATGCTCATAACACAAATATTTCATAAGAAAATATAAATTATCGTCTCATCTTATGCAAGTAATGCACATAAGTTACATGAAGCATATAATTACGTGCAATTAAAATGTAAACAAATTAATGGGGATGAGTCTACCTCAATTCTCTACGAGTGTGGTTGAGCGGGAAAATATATTTCAGTTCTCTAGATTTTCGTACGTCTCGTCTAACCAAGATAAACTAAAATTTGAATTAGTTTCTAGAAATTCAAAGTTTGAAATAAAATTAGAGTTTTGAAATAAATTCTAAAGTTTGGAAATGAATGATTTTAAAATCTGGGGACAAAAATAGAGTTTTTCGAAAATTAAAGGACTCATTAAAACGCTGCTTAAAATAATCAGGGACTAGAATAAAGATTTTGGAACTTAAGGCTGAACTATATACATTTAAAACATTTTAGGTTTGGGAAATTGATGCTTGGTTTTGATTTGGGTTGTGGTGTGATGCTCGACGATGATGGTGATCGGTTTGTGGTGAACTGGGCCGATTGGTGGTTGGGTTTGCAGTGAGTTCACGATGTAGCAGAGGTAGTGGTTCATGGATGTTGATCACAGTTGTGATAATGGTGAGGCTGAAACAGAGATTTTCCATTATCATACCTGAATTGAGAGGTAGTGTCGTGAAGAAGATCTGATCGTGAAATGGGAATTAAAATGGTTGGGTAGATAGTCTTTGATTTGGTTTCGAATTTGAACTGCAGAAAGATTTTTGTGATATGATTGGTTGATTGAGAGTTGGATATGATCATGATTTGTAGAGATAATTGATGAATTTAAAATTTGAAGTGTAATTAGAATGATAGACTCAAATTTGAAATAAGATTATCCGGAGATTTTATTTGAATAAATAAATAAATTGAAATTGGATTTAAAAAAAAAAAAATAGATTTAAAATTTTTTTGGACGTAAAATCAAATTGGACTGAAATTTATTATTCTCGGCTCAAAATTATATTACTTGGCTGAACGACGTACGTGAACTTTAAATAACGGGTTAAATTATAGCAACACGGTTTTTAGTAAATAAAAAATTTATTTATAATAAATTCAGAAATTTCTCGGTCGCTACAACCTTACTCCCTTAAAATAATTTCGTCCTCGAAATTAAACTCACTTGGTCTATGATATCAGGATACTTGGCTAAAATCTTATCTTCTTTTTCCCAAGTAGCCTCATCATCCTTATGTCTATCCCATTGGACCTTGACTAAGGAAATTTCTTTGTTTCTTAATACATGGACTTTTCTTTCTACAATGCACATGGGCGCCTCCTCATAAGACAAATCTTTCTGAACTGAAAGTGACTGATAATTCACCACATGACTAGGATCATAAACATACTTTCTTAATAGAGAAACATGAAAAATATTGTGAACCGCGGCAAGCTCGGGTGGCAATGCCAAACGATATGCCACATTCCCTACTTGCTCTAATATCTCGAATAGTCTAATAAATCGAGGTCTTAACTTTCCCCTTTTTCCAAAGCGAAAAGTACCTTTCATTGGAATTACCTTCAAAAATACTTTCTCTCCCACTTGAAATTCCAAGTCTTTCCTTCTCTGATCTGCATAACTCTTATGTCTGTCCTGTGCGGTCTTAATTCGCACCCTAATCTTCTCAATAGCCTCAATTGTTCTTTCAATTAATTCTGGTCCCAACAATTTCTTCTCACCTACTTCATCCCAATAAAGTGGCGATCGACATTATCGTCCATACAGTGCTTCATATGGTGCCATACCAATAGTAGCCTGAAAACTATTATTGTAGGCAAATTCCACCAATGGTAGGTGATTCTCCCAACTACCACTCAAGTCTAGTACGCAAGCTCTAAGCATATCCTCCAGTGTCTGAATAGTACGCTCAGACTGACCGTCTGTCTGCGGATGGTATGCAGTACTAAAATTTAATTTAGTACCCATTGCAGTATGCAAACTCTTCCAAAATCTAGAAGTAAACCTCGGATCTCTATCTGAGATAATGGAAGCTGGTACCCCGTGAAGTCGAACAATCTTTCTTACATACAACTGGGCTAACTGATCCATACTGAGAGTCATTCTAACCGGAAGGAAATGAGCTGACTTTGTAAGTCGGTCCACAATAACCCAAATAGCGTCATTTTCTCTAACTGACTTTGGTAGCCCAGTAATGAAATCCATGGAAATTTTCTCCCATTTCCATTCTGGTATGTCCAAAGGATTCAACAATCCTGACGGTCTCTGATGTTAAACCTTAACTTGCTGACAGGTCATGCATCGAGATATAAACCTCGCAATACAACCCTTCATATTTCTCCACCAAAAATTATTGCGTAAATCGCAATACATTTTTGTCCCACCAGGGTGACCTGCGTAAGGTGCTGAATGAGCTTCAGTTAAAATCTCCTTCCTAATCTGTTCATCCTTCGGCACACAAATACGCCCTCCGAACATAAGTGCTTTATCGGAGGCAATCTCAAAACCTATCCTCCTTCTAGTCCCAACTTCAGATCTGATTTTCTCCAAAAATTTATCACCTCCCTGAGTTGTCACAATTCGATCCCTCAAATCTAGGGTGACCTGCGTAAGGTGCTGAATGAGCTTCAGTTAAAATCTCCTTCCTAATCTGTTCATCCTTCGGCACACAAATACACCCTCTGAACATAAGTGCTTTATCGGAGGCAATCTCAAAACCTATCCTCCTGCTAGTCCCAACTTCAGATATGATTTTCTCCAAAAATTTATCACCTCCCTGAGTTGTCACAATTCGATCCCTCAAATCCAGGGTGACCTGCGTAAGGTGCTGAATGAGCTTCAGTTAAAAGCTCCTTCCTAATCTGTTCATCCTTCAGCACACAAATACGCCCTCTGAACATAAGTGCTTTATCGGAGGCAATCTCAAAACCTATCCTCCTGCTAGTCCCAACTTCAGATCTGATTTTCTTCAAAAAATTATCACCTCCCTGAATTGTCACAATTCGATCCCTCAAATCCAGGGTGACCTGCGTAAGGTGCTGAATGAGCTTCAGTTAAAATCTCCTTCCTAATCTGTTCATCCTTCGGCACACAAATACGCCCTCTGAACATAAGTGCTTTATCGGAGGCAATCTCAAAACCTATCCTCCTGCTAGTCCCAACTTCAGATCTGATTTTCTCCAAAAATTTATCACCTCCCTGAGTTGTCACAATTCGATCCCTCAAATCTAGTTTAACAGCAAGATTTGTCAATCTGCTAGATCCTCGAATTGATGGGGCTTGCACTTCGATTTTCAAATTCTGAAGGTCTCGAATCAACTGGTCTTGCGTTGTTCCCAAAACTGACAACTGACCAACATTCTTCCTGCTCAAAGCATCTACAACCTTATTTGCTTTACCCGGATGGTAAAGAATAGTGCAGTCATAATCCTTCACGAGCTCTAGCCATCGACGCTGCCTCATATTTAATTCCTTCTGAGTAAAGAAATACTTGAGACTCTTGTGATTGGTGTAAATCTCACATTTACTCCCGTACAGATAGTGTCTCCAGATCTTTAAAGCATGCACTACAGCTGCAAGCTCTAGATCATGCGTTGGGTAATTCTTTTCATATGGCTTCAACTGTCTTGAAGCATATGCTATTACTTTTCCATTTTGCATCAATACACCACCCAATCCATGCTTGGATGCATCACTGTAAATAACATAACCATCCGACCCATCCGGTATAGTCAATACTGGTGCTGATACAAGTCTGTTCTTCAGTTCCTGGAAACTTTGTTCGCACTGACTTGTCCACTGGAACTTAATTCCCTTCCTGGTTAACTGTGTCATAGGACCTGCTATTTTAGAAAAACCTTCTATAAATCGCCAATAGTATCCGGCTAACCCAAGAAAACTTCTCACATCTCCAACATTGACAGGTGTTGGCCAATTCATTACAGCTTGAACTTTAGACGAATCAACTTCAATACCATTTATTGTAACAACATGACCTAGGAAGGCTACCCTCTCAAGCCAAAATTCACATTTCTTGAATTTGGCGTACAACTTTTCTGCTCTCAGTGTTTCCAATACTATCCTCAAGTGCTCTTCATGCTGTTCAGAATACCTTGACTAATCAGTATTTCATCGATAAAAATGATAACAAATTTATCAAAATACTGATGAAAGACTCTATTCGTCAAATCCATAAACAATGCGGGTGCATTCGTGAGACCAAATGGTATCACTATGTACTCATAATTCCCATATCGCGTCCTAAATGCGGTTTTTGGTACATCAACTAGCTTAATCTTGAACTGATGATAGCCAGATCTCATATCGATCTTCGAGAATATAGCTGTACCTTTCAGCTGATCAAATAAGTCTTCGATCCTGGGAAGAGGATACTTATTCTTTATTGTCAATTTGTTCAGCTCTCTATAATCAATACACATCATCATGCTTCCATCCTTCTTTTTCACAAACAACACAGGTGCTCCCCATGGAGATACACTCGGTCTGATAAAACCCTTTTCTAACAATTCCTCTAGCTGAACCTTCAATTCCTGCAACTCCTTCGGTGCCATACGATATGGAGCTTTAGATACCGGGGCAACTCCTGGTACCAAATCAATGGTGAATTCCACTTGTCTATCAGGCAGGGTACCTGGTAGATCATTTTGAAAAACATCACCATATTCACATACTACTGGCATCGACTCGAAGGTGATCTCCTCTGATGGTGTGTCTTGAAGGCTAACCAAATAGCCCTAAAAATTGCCCTTGGCTAATAACTTCTCAGCTTGCAAAGCTGATACAAGACGGGGAAGAGCCTTAATCTTCATCCCATAAAATCTAAATACTTCTTCACCACCTTTGCGAAAAATAACCTCCTTCTCATGGCACATAATTGCAGCAGGTTGGTGTTGAGCCAATCCATACCCAGAATAATATCAAAGTCTTTCATTCGAATAATATTCAGGTCTGCTTCCAATACTTGACCATCAAAATCAATTTGTACTGCTTTGACTATCTTATTGGTATCAATACTTCCTCCTGATGGTAAACTAACCTCAAGTATACTACCAGTTCTTCTCCTATTAAGTTCAACCTTTCTAAGCATGTATCAGATATAAATGAGTGTGTGGCTCCCGAGTCTATCAGAACATATACGGGAATACCAGAAACAGATAATATACCTATTATCATATAAGCTTCAAAATAGGAAAGATATACAATGCAGGACAACAATTAGGACATACATAGGAATACTGAAATAATTAGTATACCTGTGATCACGTCCGAGTCCTCTGCTGCATCCATGGCAAATACTCTTGCTTTTCCTTTCCTGTTTTGATCTGTGTTCCTCTTCTGATTAAAACCTTGTGCTGGAGGAGCACGACAATCCCATGCAAAATGGCCCGGCTGGCCACATTTATAGTAGACTCCCTTACCATAGAGGCACTCTCCCTTATGCAATTTCTGACACTTAGGGTAGGGTGGAGTATGATTAGTCACCTGTCCTCCTGGGATTCTTGAATTATGTCTCTTATTAAATGGTTGATTTCAATTCTGGCTGCGATTCGGCCCTTGCCACTTTCTTCATGATGATTGCCTTGGTTTCCAATCTTTACTCCCGCATAGGCTACTGCTTGAGCATTCTTTACCACTTCTCTATAGGTCGGAAGCTCGTGCAAACCAACTATCTGTCTAACCTCCGAGCGTAGACCCCTCTCAAACATGCATGCCTTCTTAGCCTCCGCCTCCACCAGATGTGGAGCATAGCGTGACAATTCCTCGAACTTCTTTTCATACTCAGTTATATCCATATCTCCTTGAACCAGGTGTAAAAATTCAGACTCTTTGTGGTCTCTGAGGGCCGGTGGAAAGAATTTATCTCTAATCTCAACCTTGAACTCCTCCCAAGTTAAAGCTGCCTGTTGTTCTAGAGTCTTGGTTCGGGATGCTGATTCCCACCAGAATCCAGCCCTACCAACCAGCATAAATTCTGCACAAATAACTTTCCCGTCCTTCGGGCAAGAAATGTGTCTAAATATTTTCTCAATCGTCTGCAGCCATTCTTCCACGACTAAAGGGTCGCTACCACCGTCAAAAGTAGGTGGACGACACCTTCGAAATTGTTCAACTATTGGAACTGAGGAACCAGTAGGGGCCTGTCTCAAGTCCTGAACTGCCTGAAGTAGATCCCTAATGATATTGGCCTGGTTTGGGGGATCCTGCCTTGGAGCAGTCTGACCTTGGTTGGTCTGGTTCGGTGCATCTCTGATTAAGCGCTGAGACATTTTCCTTTATCACATAAAACAAATAGGTTTATTATTTCTCGATAGGAAAATACAGATAACCAATCACCTCATACATTCAATCTTAATAACAATGTCAAACATAGCTCGTGACATAAAAATAAATGAATCTCTTTATTAATAAATGAAATTCCTTTAATGAGGATACATTATTATTTCAGGAATGGAAAAACTGTTGAAAAGGGAAAAATGCCAAAACACCTATCACTAGTCCTATCCCACTAAATCTGACTGTTGACAGGGGTATTCCCGGGCGTGCCAGGTGTATAGTCTGGGGCACCAGGTGTGACACTTGGTGAACCTGGGAAGTAATCTGGTGATTCTGAAACATAACCTTGTAACCCAGGCGTATAATCATAGATTCCTGACTCGGCATCAGATATCTCATTTAGCCGATCTCTATTATCGGTTCGGGGTATCATTACTTGTGCTGGTGCTGGTGCAATTGCTGGGGTTCGAAAAAGGTCCCAAAGTATTATAAACTCATCACATATTGTCTTAAAGTTCGCGTTTTCTCCCCGAGTTCTTTTTATGTCCTCATAAAACTCATTTGCCAATTTACGCTCATCCTCGGGAAAAGTTGACAAAAAGTGACCAATAGTCTGTGTGTCAGTTATCTTAAAGTCATGCTTTATTGCATCCTCTCGTGAGATGCGGTAGTTTTCTACATGCTCATCTATCTTCTTGTAATGTCCCCTCTTGAATGATAGGTATTTTGAGGTCCATCCATCTAACTTTCTTTGTTGTTGTCTTGTGAATGGTGCCATGTCTAAAACAATTATACAAAGTCCAATTAGGGTCCTTTATTCTCCAAGTTCGAGGACAAAATTATTATAAAACAATTCTTTAATCAATAACTATTTATTCTCATTATGCTCAAACTCGTTCTTTCTTCTTTCTTTCTATTTCGGATACAAATCTTTCTCTTTTTTCTAAGTCTCATAAATCATTTAAAATAAGTATCCGAAAAATAAAACAACATAAACTCATAAACTTCTTTACCTCGGAGTTGGCAGATCGAATGATGGCAGTTGGCATTTAATAATGTAAATTAATTTTTAAAAACTTCCTCTTTTGAAAATTTTTCCAGTCTACAGAAACGCAACCTGGCTCTGATACCACGCTTGACGCCCCGGGTTCTAATCACCCGACTCGTCACGTCATCGTCTCGTCAAGATTTTGAAATAATATTAAGCGGAAGAAAATAAAAAATTTTAATTGGCAAGATTTATTTAAATAAATTCAAAAATTGACAAACTTTAAATATTCACCAATTTATGGAAATAATATTTGCTAAAACATTTCCAAATAAAACAAACTGTTCAAAATCTCAACATTTCTCAAAATGTGATTATTCAACTGAAATAATAATAAAATCTAATTATTCAAATATTAATGTCACAGCCTGCCCATCATTCGCCTCCATCTCCGATATCTGCAATTGTTGTTAAAAATAGGTGAGCATTTTATTGAAATACTCAGCAGACTCATCGCCGATTAATAAATTTACATAAAAATTGAACACATAAACATGCAATCATATAGTAACAACTTCATCATAAATAATAGGCTTTCGTAACATAGGGTGTGGGTAGTCTCGTCTCATGCATTAAATGCACATAAGTTATGCCAAAGCATAACAAAATCATAATCTCGTCTCGTCTCATGCATTTAAAATGCATATAAGTTATGGCATGCTCATAACACAAATATTTCATAAGAAATATAAATTCTCGTCTCATCTTATGCAAGTAATGCAATTAAATCACATGAAGCATATAATTACGTGCAATTAAAATGTAAACAAATTAATGGGGGCGAGTGTACCTCAATTCTCTACGAGTGTGGTTGCGCGAAAAAATATATTTCAGTTCTCTAGATCTCCATACGTCTCGTCTAGCCAAGATAAAATAAAATTTGAATTAGTTTCTAGAAATTCAAAGTTTGAAATAAAATTAGAGTTTTGAAATAAATTCTAAAGTTTGGAAATGAATGATTTTAAAATCTGGGGACAAAAATAGAGTTTTTCGAAAATTAAAGGACTCATTAAAACGCTGCTTAAAATAATCAGGGACTAGAATAAAGATTTTGGAACTTAAGGCTGAACTATATACATTTAAAACATTTTAGGGACTGAAACAATTAAAACTACAAATATGAGGACCTAAAAACAAATTTTAAAACAAGGTTATATATATATATACATACACTCCCTTCTCTCTCTATGCTACGAGAGAGAGAGAGAGAGAGGGATGGGAGGGCGGACGCCCTCCTCAATGGCCAATCGCCTGCAGCAGGGCCGGCAATAATACCACTGGCGCGGAGCAGCGACGGTGGGGGAACCTGGGTAGCAAGAAGATGGAGTTTTGGGTTTTTTTTGGTGCGGTTCCAAGGCAAACCAAGGCGGAAACTAGTGGGTTCTCCGGCGAAAAATAGCGGTTGAGGTATGTAAATAGGTTCTTGGGATTGTGGTTTGTATGTTTGTGCTTTCAATTTGAGTTTTAGGGATGATCGTGGTGGCAGTCGAGGTGTGGTGGCGGTCGAGGTTTGGGAAATTGATGCTTGGTTTTGATTTGGGTTGTGGTGTGATGCTCGACGATGATGGTGATCGGTTTGTGGTGAACTAAGCAGATTGGTGGTTGGGTTTGCAGTGAGTTCACGATGTAGCAGAGGTAGTGGTTCGTGGATGTTGATCACAGTGGTGATAATGGTGAGGCTGAAACAGAGATTTTTCATTAACATACCTGAATTGAGAGGTAGTGCCGTGAAGAAGGTCTGATCGTGAAATGGGAATTAAATTGGTTGGGTAGATAGTCTTTGATTTGGTTTCGAATTTGAACTGCAGAAAGATTTTCGTGATAGGATTGGTTGATTGAGAGTTGGATAGGATCATGATTTGTAGAGATAATTGATGAATTTAAATTTTGAAGTATAATTAGAATGATAGGCTCAAATTTGAAATAAGATTATCTGGAGATTTTATTTGAATAAATAAATAATTAAATAAAAAAATTAAATTGGATTTTTTTTAAAAATAGATTTTAAATTTTTTTGGACATAAAATCAAATTCGACTGAAATTTATTATTCCCGGCTCAAAATTATATTACTTGGCTAAACGACGTACGTGAACTTTAAATAACGGGTTAAATTATAGCAATACGGTTTTTAGTAAATAAAATATTTATTTATAATAAATTCAGAAATGTCTCGATCGTTACACATAGTCATGAAAACTAACCATTGGAGATGAGATTTTTAAATAATTATTTGTTTTTCTTATGTAGCAATAATTTTTTTCACAATTCATAAATCATTAGAAATACTCTTACCTCCTCTTTAGAAGAATACATGATTTTAAAAGTATTTACAATTTTACCTGATATTGCTTCTCTCTTTAGAAGAATACATGATTTTAAAAATATTTACAATTTTACCTGATATTGCTTTTCTCTCTCTAATCTCACAGTTACATTTTCTCTCTCCTCTCTCCTAGAAATTTGCTTAAACATTTCTCTCTCATCAATTGAATGTGAATTAGTCGTGTCCATTCTTTTTCTCCTATCAAAATATTTTCTCTCTCCATTCTCTCTCTCTCTCTCCTATCAATCTATTCAATTTCTCCAAATCGAACAATACATCTCTCTCTCTCTCTCTCTCTCTCTCTCCCCCCCCCCCCCACTGCCCACCAACTCCGACCACCGCCATGGAAAACCAATCACCGCATTTTTCCTTTCCCAACCGATGGTGGATCGACGCACACGTTTAAACCCAATCGTAAGGGAAAGAAAATTCAAAATCAAACCCACGGAAAAAATCCTCAATCGCGATTGTAGATGTAGGATTTGAGTTGTGCTGGAATGTTGTTTATGTGGTGAATCAAGCTAAATCAGAAAGAATTTCGATTACAGGTCAATAAAGATTTCAATTTTTCGAAATCCCTAGTTGAAACCGCCATTATTTTCTGCAAATCGAACCCAGAGAATAAACTGGAGATGATGCTAATTTGACAATTTCTTTTGTAAGTGAAATTCTCCAAAATGCTGAGTAGTTAATTAGGATGGGTCTTCATCCTGTTGACTTGTGAGATTATTTCTGGGTACACAAAGGGAATAAAAAGACCATTACAACAGGTGTTAGAAGTTAAATTTGTGTTTGAGATGTTGTTACTGTCATGATGTTTGTTACATGACATTACAAGTATATCATAGTCGAATAGTACAAGTGTTGGATTGATTGTTACCAACACAACTTCACTAAATATTTATAAATATTACAGGACATTACAAATCATTACGGCACATGACCGAACATTACAACGAGTGTAATAAGTTTCTTTCGTGCGTTGGTCTTGTTGAGATTGTATCACAATGCATCATGTTTTTATGATAGATGAAAGTTAGAACAGTAGAGGTATGTCATAGCTGAAAAATTACAAAACGTTACAAATACATCATAGAACATTACATTTAGTGTAATTACATGCACTAAATCTAACACATGTCGTAGATAGATTAACTGAGATTAAATAGCTTTTAGCTAAAAAAATACAAATTGTTACTGAACATTACATAATTACATCACAATAATGTATACAACTATTACGTAATTACATGTACCATAATATTATGAAGACCTCGATCATCCATAACAACGTGATTAATAATTAATTGTCGAGATTTTACATCAATTTCAAAATTAATGAAGTCAATCAAATAATACTCTCTCTCTCTCTCTCTCTCTCTCTCTCTCTCTCTCTCTCTCTCTCGGTAATACAATATTACAATGATTGTAATTGTAAATTTAGAGTAACTACAATTACACAACATTACGATGATTGTAATATTGTTTTAGATTTCAGTTGAATGACTATCAATGATACCGATACAAAAAATGATATTACACAACTCTGATCGTAAATTACAACACGTTACATAACATTACAGAACGCAACCAACACTACTCAAACCGTGATGTAACATTACAGAACGCAACCAACGTTACTCAAACCGTGATGTAGGTTGAAAGCAGTTGATTGTAGAGTAATTATTGATAATTACAAATTGCCTAATTTAAATCCTAAATAAAAGGTAACAATATCCTAAATAAGTTGAAGTTCTTGATTGTAGAGTAATTATTGATAATTACAAATTCTCTAATTTAAATCCCTAAATAAAAGGTAACAATATCCTAAATAAATATTACAATATATAATGATCCTTATCATTTAATAGTTTCTCTTACATCAAATCTGGTATTCTTCTAAACTATGAAAATAAATTGTGTAATATTATGAATAGTATGAAAAGTCGGTATTTTTCAATTACAATACATTACAACCAGGCATTGTTTGGTAATGATTATAAATCTAAATTTTAATCTAAATTAAAATAAACAATTAATATCAACCACATGTTTTATGAAATCCATAACTTTTTAACCATACATTTCATCAATTTCTACAAAAATCTTATTTTTAATCCCCACTAAACAAGGGCTAAATTTAAAAGGAAAATTTACACAACTACCTGATTATAATAGTTGGTAATTGAGAGAGTGTGAGAGAGAGAGAGAGAGTATTACTTGATTAAAGTTATTAAGGGGGAGAGAGAGAGAGAGAGAGAGAGAGAGAGAGAGAGAGAGAGAGAGAGAGAGAGAGAGAGAGAGAGAGAGAGAGAGAGAGAGAGAGAGAGAGAGAGAGAGAGAGTATTACTTGATTAATTTTATTAAGGGTAACCAATGCAGGGATGTGTAGAGAAAAATGTTATTAATTACTATTGACTTAAGTAGTTCTGGTAACATTAATTTTAGGGATGTGATTACATTTAAAATAAATTAATAATTATGAAAGTTACAATTATTAAACATGTATTTGGTAAATTTGCAAAAATAGTTTATAAATTACATAATTTTTCAAATCACTTTTTAACCATACACATTTTTCTCTCCAATTTTCAACCACTATTTTTTACTTCAAAATCATAAACAAATCACTTTATAAACTAAACAATGTTACCAAACAAATCATAAATTAATTTAATAATATGGAGAGTCATCTTTTAGATCGAACATGACACTACCTTATTAAAATATATGCGTTATTGCAACATGTTTGGTGGGTGCAAGTACACAAGTTGGTATGTTATTATGCCCACTTGTGGGATAATAAGTAATAAAATTTCTATATCGTTATAAGTTTACTTCAATTTTATAATATAATTATTAATATTAAAAATCCGACTTTTCACTTGATTTTTTATTTAATTAGTTTGAAATGATATTTATATTTGAAATTAATTCGGAATAACAAGGTGAGAGAAATAATTAGAGATTTCTTGTGAATGATAAGAAAGGAAAGAGAAAAGGAAATACTTAGTGAGAGAAAAAGAAAATGTACGATAAGATAGAAATCTAAATAGTGTGTGTTTGATAGAACAATACTACTTGTACAGGGGCCTGGATGTCCAGGCCCCTCACTATAGTTACAGTGGTCATTGTAACATCTACATTGAGGGGCTTAGATGTCCAGGCCCCCATACAAGTACATTTTTCTTGTTTGATAAACATACTTTTTAAAAATAAAAAGTTTTGAAAAATCGTGGGTTAAAAAGTGATTTGAAAAGTAAAAAATTACGGACTTGACATTTTTGGGTGGGGAATATTGATTACTATAGAAAAAAATTGTATTTTTATTAGAAAGTTGGTTTATCAAACGAGGGCAGTATGTAAAATATGTATTTATTTAAGTGGTAATTACAGATCACCAGGTTTATATTTGCACTAATTCACCTTTACATAATTAAACTAATTAATTCATGTATCATGTGTTAATTATAATATTAAATTCGAATAAATTAATTTTAACTCACTCAACCCACCTTACCTATTTCAAACCAAAATTCTCATTTGACTGTCTCTCCCCTCTCATTTCTTAGTGGAGACTCTGCTACATGCTGCTGGAGACTCTGCTACATCCACCTACAGGCGGAGACTCTGTCGTCGGAGACTTTGCTACAGGCGAAGACTCTACTACAGGAGGAGCATCTCTTGCCGCAGGAGACTCTGCTACAGGCAACCGCAACACCAGCTCGCTAAGCCCCCTCCACCGGTCGGTAAATGTTTGGTTGTGTTTAGGTTTGTTGGGGCTGGGTCAGCACCAAATTGATTTCTTCAAAGCTGAACTCCAATCGGAAACGAGAGTCAGTAGGGTAGAATCAACTCCAAGGAACTCCGGCGACAAACTGAGGCAGTACAGGCGGAATCAAATTTCAACAGTTTTTGAGGCATCTATGATTCCAATTTCAGTTGTGGTGTTGCAAGAGAAATGTGCGGTGATGAGGTATAATATGGCTACAGCCTGTGGTGGTGATTATGTTACGATGTGGTGGTTCAATGTGCAATGGTACTGCTTCCTCGATGATAGCACCGGTGCTGCTTCCCAGAGCTTTTAGAATTTTTTCCCCATTAACTTTCTCACTTCTCATGTTATCCAGATTGGCTGATTTTGGAAATATTTGTTGTTGGAGGTGGTGATTGTGGGTGAAAATGGTGGTGATGATGGTTGTGGTGGTCGGAGATTTTGGTGGCGTTGGTTTGGTTACACTCGAGGATGAAACCATGGTGGCCACTGGTTGTGCAGTGGTGTAGAGTAAATTGGTCCAGCCCAAGCAGTCCACCTTTTTTAGTCCAAGAATCGGAACTGGGCCTTCCACTGTTGATCATTTGAGCTTAGCCCATTCCAATGTTTTAACCCGGTGAAATAAGGCATTCTTGAATCACGCCTTTATCCCTTTTGAACTGAATTCAGTTGCAACCGTAGATCACTTCCAGCTGTTGAAACTGAAGCCGTTGGATTAATCTTGTTGAATACGCCATATGAAAAGCTGAAGACGTCCAGATTCATTCAATCAATTCATCATTACGTTCTGAACTCTCTCTCAAAAGTCTCTCTCTTCGCCTCTTCTGTTCTTGGCGATTTCACTCTCTTATACTTTGTTTTCAGTAGAAATTTGTATTACTCTTCTGAAATTGATAAGAGGTGTTTGTGTGTTCTTGTAAACACAATTTGTTGGTGCGATTTTGAGAGTTTTCTGTTGAGATTGTGATACGCAGTTTGCGTTTTGTTATCTTTAGGTTTTCTGTAAAATTACTTGTATATTTTACTGAAACGTTGTTAATCTTTGTAAAGATTTGTAAATCAATAATATTTTGCAGTGTTTTGGGGGTTCTTTTACACTCGATTTCTCTACAGTGGTATCAGAGCCTTAGGGTTTTCTGATTTGGGAAAATTTCTTAGGGTTTTTCGTTTGGGTTTCAGGGATCTTTGTTTTTCTTTTGAAACTTCAAAAATTTTGTGTTAAAACCCTAGATCCTAAGACTCAGAGTTGATTTCTGAAACCTTTGAGTTCTTTGTGTGGATCTGTATATTTGGTTACGGATCTTGTGGTAACTTGGCATCTTGGTTATTGATCTTGAAAGATCTGAAGTCAGATCTGATTTTGCTTGGAAATTTCAAAAGGAAATTCTGAAAAAACGCTGCAATAAGGTGATATCTTGAAATTCCTTAGGGTTTTCTTAATAACTTTGTTTTTCCTTTCTTTTTCCCTCCGTTGAAGCCCTCTTGGACCCTTTTACTCACCTTTGTCCAGGATTCCTTTTGAGAATCCGGGAATCTGAGGGAGTTCTTGGCCTACCCAAGTTGGGTTGAGGAAAAGAAAGTTATAATCTCTGATTCTTGCACTTAGTTTCAGTTACTACTACTGTATAATTTGATATCTGCAGTACTAATCTTGTGCCTTGTGTTGTATTCTGCAGTGGTATCAGAGCCCTCTTGGACCCTTTTACTCACCTTTGTCCAGGATTCCTTTTGAGAATCCGGGAATCTGAGGGAGTTCTTGGCCTACCCAAGTTGGGTTGAGGGAAAGAAAGTTATAATCTCTGATTCTTGCACTTAGTTTCAGTTACTACTACTGTATAATTTGACATCTGCAGTACTAATCTTGTGCCTTGTGTTGTATTCTGCACAAATTGAAATTTGTAAAATCCTGCTTTCTACTTGGTTGCATAATATTGCCTACTTTGTATCATTCTTGCTCTTGTTGTATATTTGTTGATCCCCATATCTGCCTTAATCATGAACACTGCTAAGGTAGAAGTAGAAATATGGAATGGGAAGGGGGACTTTAGTTTATGGAGACAGAAAATTAAAGCCCTATTACTTCAATTAAAATGTGCTAGAGCCATTGATGAAACCTATCCTGAAAACATGACTGAGGAAAGAAGAACTGAATTAGATGAATTAGCCTGGAGTACCCTGTTCCTTCACCTTTCTGATACTGTGATTAGGAAAGTAGGGGATACTAAAACTGCTGCAGACCTATGGGATAAACTTGAAGAACTTTTCCTTACTGTTTCATTACCAAACAAATGTTTTCTATGGAAACAATTTTTTAGTTTTAAGTTTGATTCTACCTTAGGTGCTGAAGAAAACATAGACAGGTTTAATAGGATAACTCAGGATCTTCTAAATGCAGGAGAAAAAAACTACTGAAGACCAAAAGGTTGTGTGTTTGCTAAATGGCATGGGAGATAAATATAAGGATATTAGAAATGCTTTAGAGTATGGAGGGCAAAAATTATCTGTTGAAATAATATACACATCTCTTAAGAATAAGGAATTGGAATCTAGGTCTGAGCACAAAGAGGCCTATAATGTTGAGTCCACTTCATATAGGGGTAGAAACTCATTTAGAGGAAATTTAAGACCCTGGACCCAAAATAAAAACAATTCTAGACAGGCTAAAGAATATCAAAATAGAAATTTCATACCTAACAAACCTAGGGATAAGAAGTATGATCATAAAAGCTTTAATCAAAACAGGTTTGAAACTAAAAGGTATGATAATAAAATTGATAGGAAGCCTGATGAAACTAGAAAATGTTTTTACTGTGGAAAAATAGGTCACTTAGTTGAGAAGTGCTTTAAGAAGATAAGAGATGATGCTAGAAATAAACATCAGGAACCTGCAGACATCCAAAACAATAGTGGAGAAGTTTATGTCACAACCACTTCCAATTTGAAAGATGAATGGATCTTAGACTCAGGTTGTACTTTCCATATGTGCCCTTATAGGGATTTATTTGATACCTTCTCTGTGCATACTTCTGGTTCTGTGAAACTAGGAAATGATGTATCCTGTGACATAAAAGGAATAGGTACTGTGATCTTAAAACTAGCTGATAATAACAATTTGACCTTGAATCAGACTAGATATGTCCCTGATTTAAGAAGAAACCTAATATCTTTAGGTATTTTAGATGATGAGGGTTATGAAATAAGACTCAGCAGTGGATACATAAATATTTTGAAAAATAATTTGTTGTGTTTGAGCACAGTTAAGACCAATGGCATTTATATATTGTCTGTGAAATATTCTCTTCCTACTTCTCTGACTATTGAAACTGTTGATGTCAATCTGTCTGATTTGTGGCATAAAAGATTAGGCCATGTAGGAGAAAAAGGACTTAAAAGGTTAGAGAAAAATGGATTTTTTGGAAAGAATATTTTTCAGAAACTTAGTTTTTGTGAAGAATGTGTTTTGTGAAAACAACAAACTTCTTCATTTGGCAAAGCTGTTCATAAATCCAAGGTAATTCTTGAATACTTGCATGCAGATCTTTGGGGTCCTGCTCCTGTTAACACAGTTTCTGGTTTTAGATATTTTTTGTTGATTGTTGATGACTATTCCAGAAAGTCTTGGGTTTATTTGTTAAAAAGCAAAGACCAAACTGTTACTGTTTTCAAAAATTTCATTACCTTGGTTGAAAATTTGAAAAACAAAAGGGTTAAAGTGATCAGAACTGACAATGGTTTGGAGTTCTGTAATTTTGAATTTGATGAGTTTTGTAAAAATCAAGGCATACTTAGACATAGGACTATTTCATACAGTCTACAACAAAATGGGGTTGCAGAGAGGATGAACATGACCTTGTTAGAAAGAACAAGGTGCATGTTAATCCAATCAAATTTGCCAAAAATATTTTGGGGGGAAGCAGTTAAAACTGCATGTTTTCTTATCAATTTGTGTCCTTCCAGTGCTGTGAACTATAGCATTCCAGATCAAATCTGGAATGATGCAGTTCCAGATTATTCTGTTTTGAAAATTTTTGGTTGTTCTGCCTATGCTCATCAGGTTTAGTCCAAACTTGAACCAAGATCTTTAAAATGTGTTTTTGTTGGTTATGGGGAAGGGGTTAAAGGTTATAGACTTTGGGTCAAAGAACAAGGTGGATTCAAAGTTATTTTAAGCAGGTCTGTTATTTTTAATGAAAAGATTTTTCCTTGCAAGTTTGAAAAGAATGAAAATCCACTTTGTGAAAAGGATTTTTTGATAACTGAAGTAAGCTTTGATGGTTCTTACTTTCAGCCTGAGCAGCCCCAACATTTGCATAATAATGTGCCTGCACCACCTGCACCCACTTCTCCTACACAGTCAGAACATGATGAATTTGTTTTAGACAATTATCAACTAGCCAGAGATAGGACTAGAAGGGAAATTAGACCCCCTAGACCCCCTGTTAGATTTGATGATTTTGAATCCTATTCTGTTTCTGTTTTGTCTAATCTTTTGGATCCTGAACCTGCTTCATTTGAAGAAGCTATGGAATCAAAAGATAAAAATTTGTGGATTGCTGCCATGCAAGAGGAAATGAATTCCCTAATTAAGAATGAGACTTGGACTTTGGTAGAAAGACCCCCTAATAAGAAACTAATTGATTGCAAATGGATATATAAAATAAAAGATGGGGATTCAGAAGGGGGCAAACCTAGATATAAGGCTAGGTTAGTTGCTAAAGGGTTTTCACAAAAAGAAGGCATAGACTATACAGAAATCTTTTCTCCTGTTGTGAAATGCACTTCTATTAGAATCTTGTTTGCTTTAGTTGCTCAAAATGATTTAGAACTTGAGCAAATGGATGTGAAAACTGTCTTTTTGTATGGAATGCTTGATGAAACCATTTATATGTCTCAACCAAAAGGTTTTGAACAGAAATCTAAAACTGATCTGGTGTGTTTGCTTCAGAAATCTCTTTATGGTCTGAAGCAAGCACCTAGACAATGGTACAAGAGATTTTATAATTTCATTCAAAGCCTAAAATTTCAGAAAAGCTCATATGACTCCTGTTTTTACTTTAAAAATGATTTCTCTGATCCTATGTATCTTCTTCTGTATGTGGATGATATGCTCATAGCTGGTAAGGATCTGCAGGCCATTTCTAGTCTTAAACTGAATTTGAAAACTGAATTTGAAATGAAAGACCTAGGACCAGCTAGGAAAATTCTTGGTATTGATGTTTTTAGAAATAAATCTGCAGGGAAAATTTTTCTGAATCAAAAGAATTACATTGAAAAGATTTTGAAAAAATTTTCTTTATTTGATTCTAAATCTGTTTCACTTCCTCTGCCTGCTCATTTTAAGCTTTCTAGTGATCAATGTCCTAAAACTGCAGAAGAGTTTTATAGAATGAAAAATGCTCCTTATTCAAATGCTGTAGGATCTGTTATGTACTTAATGGTCTCAACCAGACCAGACATAGCTTTCTCTGTCAGTGTTTTAAGTAGATTTATGAGTAATCCAGGAGAACCCCATTGGGAAGCTCTTAAATCTTTATTGAAATATTTGAAAGGAACCTTGAATTTGAGTCTTATGTTTTCAAAATCTAAAACTGCTTTTGAACTTAAAGGATTTGTAGACTCTGACTTTGCTGGCAATATTGACAACAGAAAGTCTACATCTGCCTATTTTTTCACTCTTAATTCTGCCTGCATCAGTTGGAAAGCACAACTTCAGAAATTAGTTGCACTTTCTTCAACTGAAGCAGAGTATATCTCAGCCACTGATGCAGTTAAAGAATGCATGTGGCTGAGAGGTTTACTTTCTGAAATTGGTTGCTTGAGCAAACCTGAAATTGAAATTTGTACTGATAGCCAGAGTGCTTTATATCTTTCTAAAAATCCTGTGTTTCATAATAGTTCCAAACATATAGATGTCAAATTTCATTTCATTAGAGACATCATTGAAAAAGGTTTTGTAAAAATGATTAAGATTCCAACTCAGTTAAATCCAGCAGATGTTGGAACCAAAATCATACCTATTTCTAAATTTAAGGATGCTCTGAATTTTCTTAACATTTTGGAGTTTGATACTGCTTTACTGTACTATTGCAGGGAACTAAGTATTTGGAAGCACAGCTTGTAGATATTTAAGGACTTCAGGACCGATCTAAGGAGCTGAAAGAGGACATAGCTGCAGTTTGAACCAATTGAGGGGAAGATTTGTAGAGTAAATTGGTCCAGCCCAAGCAGTCCACCTTTTTTAGTCCAAGAACCGGAACTGGGCCTTCCACTGTTGATCATTTGAGCTTAGCCCATTCCAATGTTTTAACCCGGTGAAATAACGCATTCTTAAATCACGCCTTTATCCCTTTTGAACTGAATTCAGTTGCAACCGTAGATCACTTCCAGCTGTTGAAACTGAAGCCGTTGGATTAATCTTGTTGAATACGCCATATGAAAAGCTAAAGACGTCCAGATTCATTCAATCAATTCATCCTTACGTTCTGAACTCTCTCTCAAACGTCTCTCTCTTCGCCTCTTCTGTTCTTGGCGATTTCACTCTCTTATACTTTGTTTTCAGTAGAAATTTGTATTACTCTTCTGAAATTGATAAGAGGTGTCTGTGTGTTCTTGTAAACACAATTTGTTGGTGCGATTTTGAGAGTTTTCTGTTGAGATTGTGATACGCAGTTTGCGTTTTGTTATCTTTAGGTTTTCTGTAAAATTACTTGTATATTTTACTGAAACGTTGTTAATCTTTGTAAAGATTTGTAAATCAATAATATTTTGCAGTGTTTTGGGGGTTCTTTTACACTCGATTTCTCTACAAGTGGGGTCACTGGTGGTTGTGTGATTGTGTAGTGTGGTCACTGGTGGTTGTGTGACGGTGTAGTAGGGTTGGTGGGGACAATGATGGTGGCGTTGACATCAGTTAAGGTCACATGTCAATTGTTATGAGATGACATTGAAGTTGAGCCTTAATGGGGATGGCACTGAGGTGAGGATGTGGTCACATGCACAAGTCACAATCACATATTGTTTGTTTGTGGTCACTAAGGTGGTGGTGTGGTGGTGTAATGACCATTGTTTGTTTGCGGTCGCTGAGGTCACATGTTCAAACTACAGGTCACATAATACATATTCAAGTCACATGTCACACGTTTAAGTCATGAGTCACATGTTACATATTCATGTCACAAAAAATCGCATTGCACTCACAGGTCACATGTTATGTATACGAGTATACGAGTTACAAGTTATATGTTCAGGTCACATGTTCCAACCACAGTCACATGTCATAGGTCACATGTTTAAGTCACTGGTCACGTGTTACATATTCAACTCACAAAAAGTCACATTGCATTCACATGTCACATTTTCAAGTCACATATTCAAACCATGTTTAAGTCACGAGTCACATGTTACATATTCAAGTTACATGTTACATTTTCGGATCATATGTTTCAATCAAGGTCACATGTCACATAATAAAGTCCATAGGCCACATTACATCGTCACAGATCACAATTATCCAATCACAACATGTTAGGTCACATAAGTCACAATTCATATGTTACTGGTGAAAGAAGCAGATGCAATATGTAAGTTTCAGATTTTAGAATCGGTGCAAGAGACAAAGGCAATATGTAAGTTTCAGATTTTATTTTTCTTGATCCTTAGATTTTTTTTTTTTTAATTTATATATATACACAGACATCACTTTCTGTGATTATAGGAAGCTACAACGATATGTCGAAGGTTATGATGAAAATGTGATGACGACAATACGGTGGATGTAGTGGTGGTGGTGGCAGGGGTGTGGTGATGGTGGTTGAGGTGGTGGTGGAGCTGAAGACAACGAACTTGAGTTAATGGACTATGAATTCATTTGAATTGGATGGGATGGGATGAGGGTGATTTTTTATAATATATTAATTAATTATTTAGCACCTAATTGATGAAGTTTTAAACTTTTTTCATTAAGTTTGAAATGTTGTATAATAACTACATTGTTTGTTTATTTTTCCCTTTATTTAATGACACTAGATATAACTTGTATGAAGTCCAATTAATCCAAATTAATTAAAACCTATAAAAGTGAGGTCTTTGGCCGAATTTCTTTTAATTAGATAGAATGGTCACCTCTGTTTGGCAAAAGTGTTTTTAAACAAGTTCTTAACAATACAATTCTCAAAATCACTTTTTAACCGCACATTTTTTCTTTCTCCACTTTTCAATCACATATTTTAGAAAACATAAAAAAAACAAATCTTTAACAAAGAAATTCCGAAAAACAATTCCACATGAAATATAAATCTTGACCCTCAGTCTTTGTGCAACCCAAGATTAACTCACCGTTTGGTAAATGTCCTTTTTTTAGTTTATAAATCAATTTACAAACCACAAAATTTCTCAAACCACTTTTTAACCACACTTTCTCTCTTCAATTTTCAACCACTACTTTTTTCCTCAAAATCATAAATCAACTAGTTTATAAACCAAACAGTGTTACTTTACAACAATCACGACAAAATCAAGAATACCAAAACATGGATAAACATAGAATCCTGAATCCTACATAATATTACAATCAAAGTTAAAAATGAGCAGCCTACTTTCATTTGTAAACCAATAAACATGTGAGTTACAAAAGAAAACGGGTCGAGCAGAGCATCTTTGTTACGAAGTAATGAATAAAAACTAATTGTTTTTCTTAATACCATCGAATACCATATAATCCTCATTAACAAATATGTCAATCCAAGTCTTGATGATCCAAACGGTGCTATATATATTTTGCAAAATACGATAAAGAGAAACTATAGTGACTCATCGTCATCTTCGAGTGCATTGTAAATCATCCTGCACCACGTAAAATTACGAATAGAATAAGGTAAATTTTCGTTGTGATTGCTAGAAAGTCTGTTTTTAGTCACTCACCAGAACAAGGATATGAAGAGAAGTACTACAATGTAACCAAGTTTGATAATCCGTTGTTTCTTTTCCCGACTGAGCAAGTTAAAGATCTCGGTTACATCTACGAGGTGCTGTCTTTGCATGTACCTTCACGGAGAAAACCCCAGCTGAGAAACGATTGGCTCAACTTGGAATTTATCAAATGCACCCAGCAGCCACAGAACTTGGCTAGTTCAACTAAAGCATAAACACTCGGTAAATGTAAACTGAACATAATTGAAAAAGAAACCATGAAACGAACAAGAGAACTTGTATAATTTTTCTTTTCTGATTTAGAATTATAAAGAGAATGAGCTAATTAATAGGGTTACAAAATACAAATAACTATAATATGAAAGTACTAAAACCCAATGCATGGATTTTATCTCAAATCTATGCACATGTAAGCCTACAAAAATAGAATATATTTATAAGAAAATCAATTTGGCTGTTCTAGGCAAAACCTGATTAGAACATAATGTCATCTTGATCTCTATAAAAATGAGGATGACGTGGCAGAAAAACCTGCAGGCCCCATCCCTGTGGGGATCCGCCTTGAATGGGACAGGAACAGGATTGAAAATCAGTACTGCGATGGGTTTAAATAAAAAATAAAAAAAATCTCCACAGTATCATGCAAGCCTGCCCCATTTTTATTAAATACAAATAAAAGGCTGGCGGATTGAACTCCCCAGTGAAGAATGAGATGCCATCCTCGGCCCATCCGCCCCGTAGCCATCCCTAGATGACACCCAACTCTAAAAATACCAAGCAAATCTTGCTCCCACTTCACGGACAAAGGCATTGTTAACAATGTAGATCTTACTTGGTCAAGGATATGAAGTATGTGGGACAGTTCTTTCCATGATCCATTGGCTACTTTATAGTTGAATATAACCCTCTGTTTTGAACAAAGTTGGCTAAATAAAGAAAGATAATCTGATAATCTACCACGTAAGTTCTCATTTTTATGTTCAATCATGCACAATAAAGTAAAAATGCCTTGTTCATGTTTTATAATTACCTCGTTATGCAAAAGTACGTTTCAAAAAAAAATAGAAGTCAATAAAAAAGTGTAACACACGATATTAGTAGAAGATAATATTATAGTCCTTTTGCTTGTAAAATTGAGATGCTCACCTAAAACACCAAACTCCAGATGTCTAAATGAAGACATCCCGAGCTTATATTCAATAATAAAGCATAACTGCTCAAAATACTTATCAGGTGCATTCACTCATTTAATGTTATTATTGGCCTCTTACTACCACTTGCTCTTCCATATATTTCAATAGAAATGTAAAGCAGAATAATCTTCTATATCTAACTTCTAGAAATTATTACAATAGAGGGTTTAAATAGACACAAAATACATAATTTGCTTACTAGTCCCTAACTATTCTAAAATACTTTCTTGGTCCATACAACACATTAAAGCCCTGTTTGGTATTGATAAAAATCATTTCTTTAGTAGATTTTGATAAAAGTTGATAAAATGTGTAGTTAAAAAGTTGTGTGTCCCATAAAAGATGTTGTTAAGATTAAATGTTAACCTTGAATTAGATATAAATCTAAACTTTTAGTACTACCAAACAAGGGCTAATTGTGCATTTCAACACTTCCCTCAAGTTGATGATGCATAGATACAGCATCAACTTGTAAGTGATGTAAACAACAACCTACTACTTGAATTGCAACTCACGTAGTCAGTAGAGTGCTCCCCTTTCTTTTGGTTCTAATAGTCTTCTTGGGTTGATGCGCATAACAAAGGATTATCTGGATACATAAAAATCCACGATCACAATGACACTGTCAACTCAACCATTATTCCGGACACCAAAGTTATACAACGAGCACAAAGAGACATAAAACCAACAAGAGAATCGTCTGATCATTAAGGTTGGCCTAAGAGAGATTGAATTTACGGAAAAAAGGTTGAAAACACTCCAATAAAAATTGGGGACAAGGAAATTAAAAGTTAAGGGGCTGACATTTGAAAGATCAAGGGCTGAAATGCAATTTTTGAAAAATAGGGACCAAAAGATAAGTTCAAAAAGATCAGGGGCTAATGTGAAATATCCAGAAAGATCACTGATTTGCAAATATTTGGAAACTTCACAAAGGTCCAAATTTCTTGTACTAATCTGTTCCAAATATAATCAAGCTCAAATCAAATTTTAGCCCAATTTAAGCCCACTATATCAAACCCTAATCTTATCCACAGCAACCTCTCCATCGTACCTCAGAATTTAAGAATAGCTAAATTGCTTCCAACTTCAGCAAACATCAGGGAGACAATAGTTTTGAAGTTCCATAGCTGTTGACTGTTGTCAAACAAGGAGACCAACTCTCTCGTTTTGTGTCCTCCAAATCTAAAGAAAACCAAACACTGTCTGAAAATCAAGTCTGATACTCTTGCTTCTCCTGGAGACGTTGCAAAATTTGCTGCATACACATTTGATGCTAGCCAAAAACAACGATCAGGCAATATATAGAATTAGAAGCCTCTCCTCCCATCTCTTCCTCCTCCGCCGCTATCCGACCACCAAACACTGATTTTGGCTTTCTCCTCTATGATTCTTTCCTTCTCCTTTTCTTCCTTCTCTTCTTTCCCGCATACAAGCAATAGAAAAAAAGGAGCAAGAAGTGCACCGGACTAGTTGGGGACCTTGCCGGAGCTTGGGGAAGGTGGCAAAGTCGTCGGAATCACGTGGGTGGTTCAGGTTTCTGATTTTGGGGTTTTACCGTTCGAATATTTTTGGATTTTTTGCAGATTCTGGGATCATGATTTTTTCAGATTTGGGTTCCTAAACTAGAACCCTGATTAGATAGGAAAAAGAAGAAGAAAAAATGTATTGACCAGAATTCGGATCCGATCCCAAGTAAAAATGCAAAGCGGAATAATCTTGTATATCTCACTTCTGAAGATGATTACAATAGAAGTTTTAAATATATACACAAAATACATAATTTGCTTACTAGTCTCTAACTGTTCTAAACTACTATTTTGATCCATACAACTCATTAATTTTACATTTCAACTATTTATCGTATCATCCCATAAGCAAATATGAAAGCAACAAACACAAGTTGGGAAAAATAGATATTTAGATCAAATGAACTAGAATCTATTAACATCATTAATGGAAAGAGAAAGACCAAGTTATATATGGGTGCGCTTCTGTTCTCTCTCTGTGTGTGTCAACTGTCAAGAAACAAATTTGTGTGCATCATTCACACATTCATCACAAATAGAGTACACATTTTAAAAATTTTAAATGAGTTTCATTCTGTTAATTTCACATAGCAGCAGAAGGTTAAGGCACGTGAAGAAGAAGCTGAATTTAAGTTATTGCAGCATGGGTGAATATACTTTTTTCTCTTCAAGCACGTTAGTTATTTATTCATGAGAGCAAACTTAGAGTTTGTAAAACCTGTGTCAATACGAGTCTCAAAGGATAGCTAAAGAAAACTTACAATCTCACATTGTAATATAAGTATGGAATGCAAAGAAGTGACATAACCCAGTGCCCTGTCACGAGGAAAAGGAAGCATAAAACTCCTTGTGTAATGAACTCGGGTAAAACTGTTTTGTTTATCCGAGATGAGGAGTCATAAGGATTGATGTAATCAAATTCTAGATCTGCCAAGCACACAAGCTGCATGACATTTGAACATTGTTAGTTTGATGCTCCAAACCTAATGTAACTGACGTGGAAAAACTAATAACAATCATATTCGTTGACCGTGTAAATCTTTTTGTAAAGAATTGTAACAAAATATATTTTAGTACATAGCAAACTTTTAATCCTAAATAAGTGAAACATTCAATATCACATTACAGCTGTACAAGATTAAATTCCTTTCCTATCCAATCCAAAAACTAGGCAACCTTAGGAAGCAATCAAGTATGAGGCCAATTTAAAGCTTATCTAAAACTTATCAGTTTGAGAAGGAATTTTGAATTTTATGCTCCACTTCTAACTCATTGAAGATGATGTGCAATGAAAAGAAAGAAAATTCTTCCATTAGATGCAGAGTTTACAGGAGAAGGTCAAACATTTAATAGCATTCACAGGTAATGTCATAAATGAAGCCACAAGTCCTAGCTCGGAGGGGTTGCACGTATACTTAGGATTTAAATCGGTATGCATTTTTATCCCAAAATAATTCAAATTCCATGACACTAAATCCATCATTAGAGGAAAGTTTTTAAGATCCACACTATAGATAAAAGCTCGACTATAAATTTCATATGACCCTAGTCATGAAGAATTCAGACTGCACAAACATAGAATAGTAGCATGGAATTCTGTACTTAGAAAGTCATTTCAAACAATATGATTCCAATTTATAGAGTTACAACTCTACACAGCCACCTCCCTGGTTTAACATAACATTTGGATTCTGAGAGATTTTAATGAAACGAATTCAAGATCCAAGCATCCAACTCTTGAATCGAGATAAACCGTTCAAGAATCACCCTTACACCCATTTTTTCGCAACTCACCTTGTTGAGCAATACATAATGCTGAAAATAAAACACTACTACATTTAATTCATAATGACACCTTGTTGAGCAATACATAATGCTGAAAATAAAACACTACTAAATTTAATTCACAATGACGAGATTTTCTTTCAAGCAGTACAACAAGATAGTTTTGACCTTACACCTAACTACAATTAAGCTATTCAATTACAGTAATGCTATCTAACCAGTCATGTTTAAAGGTGTCATAATGTCAATTAAATGGACCATATTTCCTTGCATTTAATTGAGTCTATCATTTAATGTTATACATGCTTGTGCTAGATAACATTATAAATTCAATTGTGTAAAAACAATAAAAGCTAATACAAATAAAGAAGGGGGAAACAACCACAAATTCCATCACCTAATAAGGATTTCCTAAACTAGATATATCTCCTAGTTAGCATAACTCTAATTTTAACACAATAAAACGTAAACAAAGCAAGAATTAGAATATCAACTGAATTGATTAACATTATGTGTTCTATTATACCTAAAAATTAAGGCTTTAGAGGAACTGACCTGGAAAACTAGCATGACGAGAATACCAATGAGAATGAAGAAAAAGAGAAGCCACGCCCACACCTCTCCCATTCCTTTTTCTATATTTATGATTGGGAAATAGAAGTCGCTGATTGCAGCCTATCAAGGTGAGGCGAATCAGTGCGCTGGTGATCGGACTTGAAACCCTAGGGGGAAGGGAGGAATATTAAGGTATTACTCACTCGGACTCTGACCCCAGTGCGAGCTCGATTTCTTTTGACACCTTGACAAGTACGAGATTTTGCATTGTTTTGACGATATTATTATCTACTAAGCAATCGCACGCGTGCGATGCACAAGACAAAATTTAAAATTTCATCACTATTTGACATATATATTTTATAAAAATTAATGAAATATGTGATTTAAAAATGGTGTGATCGTGAAACGTGTTATTAATTAAAATTACAAATGTTAACTATGACATAGATTATAATTTTTATTGTATTTTTTATGGGCTTCGTTTATACCCGTCCACGTAGTACACATCTTTCGACAATTTTTTTTAAAAAAAATAATAAAATGCCCAATTCTTTGTTCACCTATTTCGGTATTTCAAAATAGACTAATGAAATATTGTCACGTTTCTATTTATAAACAAAATTTTTAAACGAATTATCAAATAGACGTTTCTCAAGAAATGTGTGGTTATGAAAGATTTTTAATGGAAAAATAAGCAATGGAAATAAAATGTGTTACAAAAAGTACACGTGGTTAAAAAGTTATTTGAAAAAATGTTACAATAATTTTCGTTAATAGTATGTAGTGATATTTCAATTTAAAATAATTGATAATATTATCCGAACCATTTATTGATTTAATCTGAATTAGCAAATAATTTTATTGTAGTTTTCTTCATTGACTCGAAACATTGAGCGAATATTTGGTAGATATATTCGGCCTTTTCTTGATCAACATTATTTTAAACATATTATTATTATTGTAAAGCAATCATTTTTAACTATCCATTTTATCAATAAAACAATTTACCAAATGGTGGCAATAATTCATAGGCTCATTATTTTATTTCAAATTTAGAATTCATTTTTTTATTACTTATGAAACTTTATTAAAATAAAAATCCATTATTTTACCTGAATTCGAAATTTGAAATAAAATAAAATATTGGTTATTTAATTAAAATTACAAATGTTAACTATGACATAGATTATAATTTTTATCGTATTTTTTATGGGCTTCGTTTATACCCCGTCCACGGTGAAATTTAGGCCTACATCCACCTTATTAATATGATTTTTAATATTTGACTACAATAATAATGTAATTTGTTATATGCCACGTGAAGTATATAATTTGGTAAAATATCATCCAATTTAATAAAATAATAATAAAATAAAATTTAAATATTCAAATTTCAATCCTATCTCCTAATATAACTAATCTAGTTAATTACCACCCAGCAATCCTCCCCATTTACGATTCCTATGAGACACCACCACCATTTCAGCCGCAACATCCGCCATTGCCATTTCCATCACCATCACTGACACTTAGCAATCCTCCTCTGTTTCGACATTTAGTGAATTTTATTCCAAAGTATTTGACATAGGCCTTTCCCATCGTCGTCCCTGGCCAAAGCTCCTTGATCGTAACGCCTTCTCCAAAATAGAGTCGCTCTCCAATGCCACTGTCTGCTTCAGAAAGTACTACAACTACTTTCGCATCAATTTTACCTCACTGTAATCACTACCATGCTCAAGGCGCTGTTGGCAAAGGATGGACATCAAAGCAGCAATCTTTGACTATGGGAAACTCGAAACCGTCGTGGAGAAGGTCAGTGGATGAATATACATGATTATGAAGTTGTTGGTATCATACACAAATTGTTGTCTAATTGAGTGAAAGAGTGTTTAGATGAATGCCCTGCATAATATGAGTGTGGTTTCAAGAAATTCAATCATATGAGTGACAATTACGTTGTACATTATTAGATGATGATGATGTTGAATATGAGGTTCACACAATTTTTTACGGATTTGCACTAACTGATTATATCTTGAACTTGACACCAGATTGCCATGGTTACTGCATTTCCCTAATCAAATGACGAGTCTACCCATCAGCAATCTTGTTCTTCCCATAATTTTAAGAAGCTTTACAATGGTGACAAACTTATAAACCAGACAAATTGGGCAGAATGATTTGCTGTAAAATGTTGGACCATAAAATTCTGGATGTTTCACATGATTTTGATTGAAAGATCACTTTGTTCTTGTTCTCACTGATGAGAAGTTAATTTTGTGACCGTTTGAAATTCCCTGTCAATGATTGTTGCATCGTAAAATGGCATTCATCTCTCCTTCATACCGATTGTTAACAGGTTGCAAGATCACTTCTGATGTCGTTCTAAGTGATATAAACTATATTTGGACGATTCTCATATGAAGGAGACTTCTATCCTTTTATCTGGTTATTAACAGGGGGTATCATTGTTTGCAGTTGTACTCAATTGGTGGACAAGGAACTTGTAGAATAATATGTGTACATAGGTTAGGGTAGTTTATTAAAGAAATATGTCAGAAGTAAAAATATATATACCAAATGAGGGAGGGTATAATATTCCTAGTCTTGTAAGGCTTTTTACTTAAAGATATCTATGTTGTCGGAAATTGAGATCAACAACTGTGGTATAATTGTTTAAATAATAACATGATTTATGAGAGAACAAAATTCATATAAAATTTTGGTAACTGATTATCACTCCAATTCCATACCTAAATGCGATAACACCATGTCTCTGAAATTGTATTACTTCAAACACCAGTGACTGCATTGTTGATTCATCAAAAATGTCATTAATTGCTTTTGAGTGCAACATTAGACTTCCTTGTTCAGTTTCTTAACATTAACAATCAAAGAATCTGGATTTTCAATTAGTTGAGAGCATTTGAGGTGACAATATCAAGTCACAACTCATGTTTTGCTGTATAAACATGGGTTGTTCTTCAAGACATCATGCAGTTTGCATACTTCCATCTCACCCTACTGTTCAAACCACCTCTCCGTTCATTCTCTCAAATCATAATAATGTCCATTTGCACGTATTTCAGTTAACACAAGAGTTAACAGCTAAGCTCTGCATCATGAAATATTTTATACTCCATATATTATATGATAACTATATTTCTTCTGATAATTAGTGTTGGACGATTCTTTTTCAATCAGCTCGAATTAATTCCTGCCACTGAGTAATCGTGGAATCACCTACTGACTAGAAAAAAAATTGACATTTAGTATCATTGAAACAATAATTCACTGACTAGGAACGCTTCATATTATACCATCATTCAATCATTAGTTCCCATCAACATTTTGAAATAAAAGAAATACGAATGAAAGTGCCATTTGTGGTATAATGAAAAATGAACATATCCACGTGTTTTGGAACCCATGATCACTTCATTAGCTTTTGAAGGGTATTATTCTTGGTCATGAACATCAACATCACTCATTTCGTCTAAACGCCAAAGTGTACAAACACTGTTACACTAGCCATTTCCTGTTACAAGATCATATATCACCATTTTAAACATCCATATTAGTACATTCTAATGGTTACAAGTGGATAGTAAACACATATTATATTTTTTTTAAATGAATTCAATATGAATAAATCCCATTATGAATCCTACGAAATATCAATGTACATTAACGAATATTTTACGTGTGGTAGTTCTATAATAAACATTAATCAAAGAGACAAAGAGTTTTATCCTAATACAATAATTCTGTGTTGTAATGAAACCAGTCCTTGTCTATGTTAGAAAAAAAGGTGATGCTTTAGGTAGATTTTAGTAAGCGGCAACAATATCATTTATTCAATTGGGTTCAATTACTTTCCAAAACATAAATTAAAAACTTAAACATATTTGCTTGTGATGCTTGAATCTACTCCCCACATAGAGAATACTAAATCAGATTCCACCGCCACACAACTTTAATAATTCAGTACATAATCGCAAACCTGCATGCCCCTTTGAACGGTTACCTATCTCATGGATTAGGTGGTTGGAAGTGATAATATATTTTACTGAAACTAATATAAACGAATCAAATGATCCCCGATGTAGCTCACGCCGCAGTAGATGGATAATTGTAATTTTTTGATGTGGAAATAATGGATTTTGCAATTATGGATATGTGTGCACACTGCATAGACACAATGAAATAAATGAGCAACAATACATACATTATTTGTCAATCAATAATAATAATATATTCGTTTTTTTTTCAGGAAAAGTGCTTCCCCAGCAGATCCTGTTTGCAGTTTCTCTTAAGTCTTCTACCATAGTGTCGGACAAATGAATACTTCCAGCAATCGAACCAGTGAATTCTTGAACCAGTATATAACTGAACTGTTTCCTATCAGACAATTCCTGACTGATCAAATTCGTCCTGTGATCAAAGCAGCGAGTAGTTGTTGATTTAATTGGAATGATACACCATAGTGATATATTGTGTGGCGAAAGTGTTTGATGCCTTAATCTATTGGGTTGCTTATTCACCACACTTATTTAGATCATAAGCATATTCGTTGGCATAGACGCTAAAAGGAGCTATTTTTTGAACGAGAAGAATGATACTACAAAGAATGGCACAAAGTGGGAAGAAGATGGTATGCAGAAGTCTGAATCATCTGTTTTGATGTGGACAGTTATTGAAAATTGTTTATTTACGATATATTACCTTTTTTATTTTTTGATTATGTAACTGAAATGTGATTTTGCTTTTTTTTAAATAATAATCAATATGTTGCTATAATTCAGCATGACATTTATACAATTCATTTCTTTCAGGATGGCATTTCTAAATGAAAAATATTCAAGGTGTCAATATACCAAAACAGGTTTCATTACATAACATCAGTGCAACTTCCCCCCCGTCCACGTGGTACACATCTTTCGACAATTTAAAAAAAAAAAAAAAAAAAAAACCCAATTCTTGACGGAAGCAATTCTTTGTTCACCTATTTTGGTATTTCAAAATAAACTAATGGAATATTGTCACGTCGCTATTTATAAACAAATTTTTTAAATGAATTATCAAATAGACGTTTATCAAGAAATGTGTGGTTATAAAAGATTTTTTATGAAAAAATAAACAATGGGAATAAAATGTGTTACAAAAAGTACAAGTAGTTAAAAAGTTATTTGAAGAAATGTTAAAATAATTTTCGTTAATAGTATGTAGAGATATTTCAATTTAAAATAATTGATAATATTATCCTAGCCATTTATCGATTAAATCTGAATTAGCAATATAATTTTATTGTAGTTTTCTTCATCGACTCGAAACATTGAGCGAATATTTGGTAGATATATTGATTATTCAATTTATAGGAATAAATGGTTAACAATATTTATTTTAGGTCACGTTCTTTGTGTTGGAATAGACACTACATGACAATATATCATCTAATATTTTCGATTCTTCTTCATTTTCAATATATAGCATTCATTCATTCATTCTTTTTACTTTTCTTTTGTTAGGTGATAAGAATAGATGATGGTGCAAGATGCTTAAAATATGTTTAGATAGTTCATGGTTAATCTCGAGTTTTGTGTTGAGCAAATTTTGAGTTTTTCTTTAGCATGTCAAATTTCAAATTTTCTTAATAATAACGAGATAAAACCATTTTCAAAGTGACCGTTTATATTCTCTAGAAAAGAGCAATTTTGAAATTTATATAGATAATCACAATTTTTGTTTTTAATCTCTATAAATCATGAATTTCCATTTTGGGTAAGTGTAAAAAATGCGGGAAACTGTGTGGTATTTTATTTGGAAACTTTATATTGTTATAATATATATAAAGAAAAGATAAAGACTAGAACTATAACTCATTTTTGTGCTACACACTAATACAGATACATTTTTAAAAGCAGATCAATACAACGCCCTTATTTGTTTCTCATTAAAATGTTCTTATTTGTCTACTTTACTCAACATCAATCATCCATTAAAAGGTAATTCCATAATATTTGACTTTTCAATAAAATTTCAAATATCTATTCTCTTAAAAATCACTATTCATTTAAAAAAATTTCATCTTAACTAGAATCAAATAGAAACAATATTTAAATATTGTGCATATAAATTTAAAAATTCTCATTATCTTTTATTCACACATTTTCTTAAAAATCACTATTGTAAAACTCATTTTTTACAAATAATGATTATCAAAAAGCGGCTTTAATGTTTTCTTAGTTACTTTGTAACTTCGTATTGAAGAGAAAGCCAAACTTTAATAACTTCGTTAAAATTAAGATTGAAAGTTCGAAAAGTTTCATAACTGTAGTCTAGAAATATAGTTAACATTGAGTACGAATATGATGGCAAAAAAATTCGAAGAACTCGAGATCCACAGGAATCGATCCCATTAGGGGCGCCCCACTTTGAACAATCGGGTCCTGGGGCGGGTTCGGGGCAAGTCCTCCACCCCGCTCCTGCCCCGAACCCGCTAATTTTATTTTGTTTTTTTATCCTATTAAAAAATAAAAATAATAAAAAATAGTTAAGAAAATATAAACAAGACACTAAACGCCAAACGGGACAGGAAGGTTGGTCCGTCCCGTCTCAAGACTCGCAAGATGCTCGCGGGTCCATGGCGGGGTAGTCACACCCGCTTGGAACCTGACCCATTGTTATCCCTAAATTTGAATTTTTTTTTTATTCTCATGTTTAATTTATTTGAATAAAAACTAAGGACACAATTGTTTTTCAATAAATTGAAGATTGGCGATAAATCCCACTTTTGCAAGAAAAATGTACAAAAGCCCATGTTTAAGACTCATTAAAAATATAATACATTTTTCTCTTTTCTTTTTAACTACACATTTGTCAATAAAATAATATTACACATAAATTAAAAAAACTTTCCTACTTTTTAACACGTTCTCTTATAAATCACTATTTAAAAAATTTATTTTTTCAAATAAACTCTTAACTGGGACAAATTGTAATTGTCAATATCCAAACTATGGATCCTGGTTTTGCAGCAAGTCGTCCATATTGTGAGGAGCATCATTTGCACTTGATAACCACATATAACACAAACCATTTCTTTTAGTTACATGCAACAAAATTTGAAATGATTTTTATTTTTTTCTTTCAATTTTACCCTCTTTAAAAAAAAAAAAAACAAAATCAAACTTGAGCCCAGATCATTGATTTGATAAGACTTCATTCTTACCACTTAAGAATGAGAATGAGATAACGTACATCATTCACGGGTTCTATATTGCAATGCAGGTAAAATTCATTCACTTTGTTGTGTTAATTTTAACAATGTCCCATACTACACTTCTTATACATGAAATAATTATTTGGATAGGATGAGAAAGCCTGCAGTATTTATCTTTTATAAGCCAGCTACATAATGAAGTTTGTCCCTTGAAATTCCACCACAACTTGCTGTTAAATGTCATGTTCAGATCCACCAATTTATTGCAACCAACTCCTCCTTCTTCACAAGGTAACATATTTTATCCCAAGCTATCTAATGTATCTTTTTGGTTTGGCTAGAGTTTCCCCATATAAATCCATTTATAATTCTTGAAATTTTGGAAAAGGTAATGATAGGAGGGTTCAAAATATGGATCAGGTGACTAGGCATAGAATTCAAAACTGATTTTATAAGAGTGATTCTCCCTCCAGCAAATAACCACTTGTGTTCCCAGCCCAGTAGTCTAGCTTTGATTTTGTTAATTAGCCTCTCAAATAGTATAGCTTTCTTATGACCCTTGTATAAAGGAACCCCCAAATAACTGAAGGGTAATGACTGGTATTGAAAACCAGTAAGTTTGCTATCACTTTCCTGTGGATTTCTTTTTTGGCAGTGAAGGAACATTTAGAGCAATTTATGGATTGTCCAGAACCTTTAGTATAACTATGAATAAACTTTATAATTTTTTGCGAGGATCTCTGCTCATCGGTAAAAACCATCAAATCACCCGCAAAAGCAAGGTGAGATGCATTTATACTACCACCATATCTATAATGGATATCTTCATTACTGAGGAATTGATGCGAACCCCTTCGGTGTGTTGACCGAAAATTCCCACAACAATTTTAATACCAACCCAAGAAAGCTAAAGTGGTAAAATAAAAGATAAACACCTTAACCCAAGTTTAAATCTAACCCAAAATTCAAGGATTAACAAACCCTAGCCCAATGGAAAGAAATAAACAAATTCCAAGGTGGCGGAAATAAAGAACAACACAAGAATAATAATACTCAAGCAAAGTTGATTAACTTCCAAGAAAATACAAGATCAAAGAGGTTTAACCTTACCTCAAGAAGGGGGTCTTCAAGACCTAGCTCTCAAGAGCAATTCTCATTAACATCCAAGTTTTTTTGCAAATGAACAAGAAATATGTATATAAATACAAAATTGGGCAAAATGTGCAATTTCGGTATTTACAAGAAAAACCCCGTTTTTGTAAAACGGAGTGTTTCGGTCGACCGAACTGGTCGACCGAAATTATTTCGGTCGATCACTGGGTCGACCGAAATGGGACTTTCGGTCGACCGCCACTCAGCCGAAAGCGACTGAGGTTAAAACAAAAATTCCTCTGCAGAAGTTCGGTCGACCGAAACTTGGCTGAATCTCCAAACTTCTAATTTTTGGCCCCAACTTGATTCTTGACTTCTTTTCTCGATTTATTCACAAGGTTTAGCCTCGAATCTTGAACATCTTCGACGTCGGATCTCGTCATGGGTCCCACGGCCACGTGCATCGATGTTTGGATTTCTCGATTCTCATCATCCCCTCCCTCTTGAAAAGGATTCAACCTCGAATCTTGCTTGAATGCACTATCGTGAAACTCCTTGAACTTTGATCTTGCAACATTGTGGATCACAGGTTCGTGCAATGAAGTTGGACCCTCGTGATTCTCATCATCTCCTCCATCTCGAAAGAGATTCGACCACGAATCGACACCTACAATAAAAATAGAAAATTCAGACACAATAAATGTAACTGAAATTTCATACTCACCGTGCAAAATCAATTTGTAGGCGTTGCGAAGAACTTGAGAGGTGCCAACATCGCAGGGTAGCATTTTGGATTTTAATCGATCGGGAACCCGTTCTCCCCTTGAAAAGAACCATTTCCAACCACCCGGATCAAATACAAATCGCCTCCTACCATGGTTGGCATGGTAAGTATATTGTATGCCCATCCCCTCAGATGGAGGCATGAGCCTCCTGTGAAGAGGCTTAACCAGATTTGCTTTGTTATGCCCACCTATACTAACATTTCCATCAATAAATAAGTACATCAAGCTCAAAAGAGTTAGGAGGCTAGGGCCGTAAGCAACATCAAGTGGAGAAAATTTGTTAATAGGATGAACACTTCCATTGCAAGCAAATTTATCAACCACAAATTGAGCATCATTTTTATGCAAAGGCACCACTCCCCCAAAGAAAAGATTCATCAGGTTGATAGCAATGCGGGTTTCATGACATGTAGTAAAATGTGAAAGTTTAATACCCCTATCAACATCCACAAAATTAGCATCATTTCTTTTCTTTAGTCTGAGTAAACCCAACACAAACTCCATAGAATGATTAATCCAAGGTTTACTGGGAACGTGCAAATGTGTGTATAAAACTTGAGGTAAAAACTTGGATTTAGCCACTTTGAACGATCGGCCTTTACCACAAGCGCAAACATGTTTATCACCAATTTTCCAATGAGGCCAATAAAAGCGATCACAAAATATTTCCACGGCCCCCTTGGTTTCAAAGTGCCCAATCAAACAACCAACATGTGCCCCCACCCATTAGAAATTCGCGCATGGCACATTTAAAAACAAACTAACTAATTTCCCAAGACAAATAATCATCATGTTCATAGAATCTAGCAAAATCTCGCCTACCACATGATTCATAGAAGTTAAACAATTTTGGGTTTTTAGCATGCATGCTCTTGACACGTTCAAGACAAGATGAGTTGGTTAAGGAGGGTAGGAGAAAAATCATTTCCAAGCCAAAATAATTGGTTAGATCTCCCTTATAGACTTCCCAAACTAGCAATTCCCCTATAAGACAAGTAGGCACATTGAGCTTGTTTTCACAAAATAGGAAGTCATGCTTGTTTTCGCAAAACAAGAAGCCACCATGCACATGAAGGCTATCAAGTATAACATTTTCACACTTCAACAAAATATTTGCTAAGCTTCCATCGATGTCATACAATCCTCTAATGTATTCAAAACATAACAACCTTGCATTTAAAGAATTGTTAGGAGCATACCTCCTTGATGTGACGTCGGTTATTTCATTTTGTTTACCTCGGTTGTACTTGTCGTGGTAGGAAAATGTTTCCAAGAATTTCTTCCATAAGGCATGCTTTTGGAGTTCTTTGTTGCTTTGATAAGTTGGCCTCACAATTTCCTGCAACAAAGAAATAACCAAACTAGGGAGAGCATTGTTAGAATATTTAAGAGTAAAGAACATTTTGGGGTGATCTTTTCTCTCAATTTTCTTTGTGGCACTCATCACTCCCTCACCTTTTTCTGAGGTAGTAACCTCAACTCTCGGTGCTTCTCTCGCCTCTCTTTTTTCTGGAGTCGTGGCTCCAACTCTCATTGCCTCTCCTTTTTCTAGGGACGTGGCCCCAACTCTCATGCTCTCATTTTTGTTTTCTTTCTTCTTTTTGTTTTCTTCTTCTTCACTTTCTTTTTCTCATTCTCTTCCTCAAATTCCTTCTTGAGCTTCATTTGGTCTTTGCATACTTCTTCCGGGCTCAAAGATAGGATCACAACATTTTTTCCATCCATTTGGAAGCTACACCGGCTCTCCCTCTTGTCATGTGTCACACTCCTATCACTTTGCCAAGGTCGCCCCAAGATTATGTGTGTAGTGTGCATGGGAACTACATCACATATCACTTGGTCACAATAGGATCCAATGTTGAAGGCAAGAAGAACTTGTTCACTCACTCTCACTCCCCCATCATCACCCAACCTTTACAATACATACGGATTAGGATGCTTCTTAACCGGTAACTCCAATTTCTCCACCCTACTAGCACTCACCAAATTAGTGCCAATCTCCCAATCCATCATGAGACTACATGGTTTATCACTCACTAGGCACCTAGTATAGAAATTATCCTTCTCATGTTCCTCCACCTCATTAGTATGGGCCATAGATTGTAGTGGCTTAGCATATATCTCCTTCACTACTTCTTTACTTCCACTACTTCTCTACTTCCACTACCTTCCCTTCTATTGAATGATGAAGTCTTCATTTGCTCAATATCAACATTCACATCCATCCCATCTACACTCCTATCTACCCATTCTTTTCGTCTTCTACCCATTCTCCAATCTTCTTCCACTTCTCCACTTCTACCCATTCCATGGAGTGATGAATTTTGCATTCTCGCACTATCGATATTTTCATCAACTCCATTTCTCCTACCTTCTAACCACTCTCTTCTTTTCCTATTCAAACTCCCATTTTGTTCACCATCCTCCTCATCTCTCCAATCATCCCCACATTTACCCCTAACTTCTTTTCTATTCAAACTCCCACTTTGTTTTCTACTTCCATCCCTATACACAATGTTCCCACATTTATCCCTCAACCTTCTCCTGCCATCCCATTTTTCTTCACCACTACTAGTTGATGTACTCTCCCCTCTTGTTCCTAAATTTTCCAACTCACCCCTACTTTTCTCCATTTGTCTAGCCATGGTGGTTAAAAGATTTTGTAATAAGTACTTCAAATCTTGAATTTGAGCATTGAAATTTGACATGGTATGCAAGTGTGAAAGTGTTCTAACAAGAATAATTTTCACTCGTGTTTCACTCAATTTAGGCTTTTACCCTCTAATGAGCTCACCACTCTTGCCTTTTTCCACTCAAAATCTCCTTTCTCAAGTTCTCCAAGGAAGGTAATCAACTAAACCACAAAGTATAATTATTGTGGAGTTAAAGAAATCACCAACAAGGAAGAATGAATTTAGAACAAGTAGACACAAATAGCAAGTAGAATTTATGTGCTTGCTATATTCAAAAGGAACAATGTTTATGTGGGATAAGATGCTAGGATCACAATTTCAACAATGGGATTGAATAACCACAAGTATTAGGCAATGCATATATGTAGAGCAAATAAGCACAAGAGTGTAAATTTCAATGAGGCAATTTATCAAACAATTTGTACTCAATCTTTGAATGACCTTGAATGTGTATAATGTGGATATATGAAAACCCCCAACAACACAATTGTGGCAAGGAATGAATGATCAACAATTACCCAATGTATGGAGCAAGTGATATATATAGAATAAAATGTTGATGACACTCTCAATAATGGGAATTGGATAGCCCCAAGTGATTAGCAATATATGGGCATTGAACAACAAAGCATGAATGTGGTATTTTTCTTTGGGACAATTTATCAAACACTTTGGATAATGTAGGAAAGTAAGTGTTTGGTTAATAGAAACCCCCAACAAATTCAACAATCAATATACCCAATACATGAAATTAACAATACACATGGACATATAAATTTTCCCAATTTTTTCTCAATTTTCGGATTTGTTTTTTTTTTTTTTTTTGAATAACAACAACAATAATGTAAAGGATAGGTTTACCAAATTAGAGCCAAGCTCTGATACCAAATGATGCGAACCCCTTCGGTGTGTTGACCGAAAATTCCCACAACAATTTTAATACCAACCCAAGAAAGCTAAAGTGGTAAAATAAAGGATAAACACATTAACCCAAGTTTAAATCTAACCCAAAATTCAAGGATTAACAAACCCTAGCCCAATGGAAAGAAATAAACAAATTCCAAGGTGGCGGAAATAAATAACAACACAAGAATAATAATACTCAAGCAAAGTTGATTAACTTCCAAGAAAATACAAGATCAAAGAGGTTTAACCTTACCTCAAGAAGGGGGTCTTCAAGACCTAGCTCTCAAGAGCAATTCTCATTAACATCCAAGTTTTTTTGCAAATGAACAAGAAATGTGTATGTAAGTACAAAATTGGGCAAAATGTGCAATTTCGGTATTTACAAGAAAAATCCCGTTTTTGTAAAACGGAGTGTTTCGGTCGACCGAACTGGTCGATCAAAATTATTTCGGTCGATCACCGAAATTTGGCTGAATCTCCAAACTTCTCATTTTTTGCCCCAACTTGATTCTTGGCTTCTTTTCTCGATTTATTCACAAGGTTTAGCCTCGAATCTTGAACCTCTTCGACGTCGGATCTCGTCATGGGTCCCACGGCCACGTGCATCGATGTTTGGCTTTCTCGATTCTCATCAGGAATAGCTTATTCAGACCCCGAGACAAACATTCTGCCAATATTATGAAAAGAGTACGGGATATTGGATCTCCTTGTCTCAAGCCCCTTGTTGATTTAAAATATCCCTTAAGTTCACCATTGATAAGAATTGAAAATTCACAATTATTAATACGTCATTTTATTTATCGATCCACTCTTTGTTGAAGCCAATTTTTTCCAGAATCTTGTATAGAAATTGCCAATCAACCCAGTCATACGCCTTAGCAATATCCAGTTTTAATATGAAAGATTGATTGCGTGGTTTGATACATGATTTAATTGTCAACGAAGAACGTGATGTCGAAGTCGATGAAAATATAGGAGCAATGGTGGAGTATAAGGCTCTAAAGCTTGTGGGAAATATTGGTATGATGCACATCGGTTTGCTCTATATTCACGACGTGTAGTTGATGATGCTTAATGATATATGTTCATTGCCAAGAAATTTTACTTTTGTTGTTAAAATTACATGGTCAATTTTTCAGTAGATGCACAGGCTACCAATGTGGACGGGACATATGTAGAGCTATATGATGTACCCCCAAAAGATTGTAGAGGAAGTGGAGTTTGACCATTCCAGTACAAGGAGAAAAATTTGTTCCATCAGCACTAAAGTACCATCGGTCAATACACGTACGCCTTTCACATGGACTGGAAGAAAGCGTTCTAAGAAATGAATGTCTATGTTCGACAAGAAACCAATTCTTGGTTCATCTCCCTTTTTTCCCATGCTATAGACTCCGACGATGAGGATGAACCATCTCCAAGATCTCGAACAACTATTGAACACATTCCTTTTCTTGATTTGAATGATGTAATGAGCTCGGCTTCACCCTTACACAATGAGAGTAATGAAGATGTATTCAAATTATGGTTCCAAACATGGATGAAGCTGAAGATTAGGATAGCACAATGACATATTCATCTCAATAGGTGGTCGTCATTAGTTTGGATGACGGTGAAGAAGAAAATGCTAGCGATGCGTCCACTATTAATGATAGTTGAATTGGATGACTATTTCTTTAGATTACGTTGAACATAGTTAAGCTATTATCTTTATGTAATGTAGAACTAGGCTATTTTCATTGATTATAATGTGACAACATAATTGGATTAGTACATATTATCCACATAAAAATTAACGTGACTACAAAATTACATATATCAATCCAAATGAGAGTTACCGGAATACATTCCAACTATTATTTCGCCAAATCGGATTGGTACACGTCACACGATTGTGCCCTACACGACCACGTCTAGAACATTTCTTGACTTTTATATATATACGCCAACAAAACACACAATTCAAATGCCCCAACTTTCATAACATATACTGGACAACTCCGCATACAATTGTCCATAATCGTGCACGCGTACTTTGTGAATCAACAATTCAACTGTGGGTGTTGGCATTTGGAACTGTCAAGTTCGACATATTACTTGTCGAACTTGACAATTCGTATTACGCGACTAGGCATCAAATCACGAGTTTTTATCAAATTCTTTATCTAACAATTAATGTTCTTCATAAATCTTGAACTGTCAAATAACAAATATGGTAAATAATGCTTTATAGTATGAAGAATATTGCAATAATGGAGGATTATATGAGGTAAAATAAGTTACCATCCTACTCCAAATCAATGTTCATCAAAATTCCAATTCTTTTTAAGAAGAATTATTTAACAACTTCAAAATAGTTAATGCAACATAAATAAATATAACAAACTGAAAAATGCTTACTTCTCCGAATAGAATGTGAAGCCTGTAATTACATCTTCTTCAAATGTCAATGAAGATGAAGAGAAAATAATAATAGTGTTGAGTAGAAATTACAAAATATTAAAATAACAATTATATATTATTACATTTTTAATTTTTCTTGAGAATTGATTTTTGTCTAATTCTTCCATCCATTGTTTTAAATCTTTATCTATTTATTTCTTGTGTGATGCAAGCATTAATTGTTTCATCACTGCAATAAACAGTTTCTCAAAATGATATTAGGGGTAAAGTAGACATTTCAGGCCTGAAATTAGACATTTTTAGCACATTTTGAGAAAGGGTAATTAATTATATTGACACCACAACATTTGTTAATTACACCATATTTTATTTTTAATGAATATTCCCAAACTTTTCTTATTTTTTTACTTATGCTCCCAAGTTTTTTATATAAATATTTTATCATCAATCGTCTATTAATTTTCATATCTTGTCCATAAAGATGATTTTTGTCAAAAATATTTATTATGAGGACGAAAAAAACTTATTTATCTCTCGTATTTTTAAATAATCGAAGTAAATAACTAATACAAAAGTCAAAAATAAATATTTTTCACTCTTTTCAATACACAATAGCAAAATAGTTGGATATAAATTATGATTAAAAACAAAATATGTTGATTAATTGAAAGTTAAGAATAATAATACTTTTAAAAAATTGAGTACGTAGAAGCAAAAGTGAGCAAATATTAAAAACTTTTCATAAATTTAAAATGTGGTGTAGATATAAAAAATTGTAGGATGAATATAACTACCCTTTGAGAAATTGTCAAATTTTGTGTACATTATGCATTGTAGGGTCACCAATGCACTTTTTTTCTTGGGAATTGATTTTCCTCTTTCATATTTATATTGCTTTTATCAAATAAAATGAAAATAGTTAAGAGAACTACAATTTTTACCCCTGTAAATTCAGTAATGTGCTTATCACACGTTTATTTAAGGAAAGAAATTGTTGAAATTTGACAAAATTGACGATTTGTACCCGTAAAAGTTGATTCGGGGGTAAAATATCAAAATAAAAAAGATAGAATGATTTGCGCAAAGGTAATAGAAGATAGAGAGATGTTATGCCATTAACCTTGTTTATGTTACCCATGTTGGTGGAAAAGATTTAGTTTGAGCCTTTTATTTACAAAAATAAGATTTGTGTTATAAATTAGAGAGAAAAAGAGAGAAAAGTAGAGATACCAATAAACTTGTGTATTTTTATGAATTAAAGCCCCCATATATATAGGGGGAATAAGGGATACATAATGTAATAATACCTAAGATTTTAGGGGTATAATTGTCATTCACTAATACCATATAATATTTACAACACTTCTCCTTGAATGACATATGATATTACAAAATATCTGTCTCGTTAAAACCTTGTTTAATAAAAACCCAATGGTAAAAAAATCAAACGAAGGAAAAAGAGTACAGTTATTTTGGAGTATTACAATAAATGCTGCATCGTCAAAACCTTGCCAAGAAAACCCAGTAGGACAAAACTTGGGCGAAGGAAAAAGAGTACAGCTACTCCCCCCTAGTGTTGATCGTTGTAAATCATCGAGTTGATGTATCCCAATCTCGTGAACTGGTTTCTTGAATGTAGATGTTGATAGTACTTTTGTAGATAAATCAGCTTCATTGTCACTTGAGTAGATTTGTTGAAATTCTGGAGTATTTTGATGTTGTCTCGTTAAAACCTTGTCAGAAAAATTCAGTGGGAGAAAACCTGAACGAAGGAAAAAGAGTACAGCTACTCCCCCTGATTCAATATGTATTGAATCATTCATATAGTTACTCCCCCTGATTCAATCTCTATTGAATCATTCATATCTTGATCTTTTCAGGAGTTTCGTATAAGAGAGTATATCAATAGATATTGATGACAGCTACCTCATTAAAAACCTTGCCAGGAAAACCTCGTGGGACAAAACATCGGTTAAGGAAAAAAGAGTGTAGCGTATATTAGCTCCCCCTCATTGGAACATTAGAATTATATTGATACTGCATTTAATTATTTCAGTTGTAAATCGGTGCAATATCGAATATGTTTACCAAACATATATAATGGTGCATATCTTGTATTATTTGTTTTTCGAATATAAATTCAATTATTGCTTTGAACTTGAAGAACTATAAAATATTTTCAATTATTTGAACATGCTACATTGAGCCATGTTCTATAATCAATTTTCATCAATGCATTTAATGCAGTTCTCAAATCTAGAAGTGACTTATTCACTTCAATGAACAATTAACTTATTCACTTCAGGTGAATAATTAACCATGAATTTGTATATTGAAAATCAATTGCCTGAATTTTCAAATATAATTTTATACGACAATCACATTCAATTACAAATTGAATCTTTTCAAGGCATATTAAATATTCAGATCGCAAAGTATATGTATACTTTGATCAAACAAATTTCTTAAAAATTTGAACTATATATTTTAAATATATTTAATCCTTCAAGGATTATACTGTATGCTTCAGGCATCGTATATGTTTCACATTGCAATTGTCAAATTGCTACCACCAAATTTAAGTCGTGAAACTTTAGATAGATAACAATTCATATATTTCAAATGGATTTTCTCTAATTATTTCACCGCAATCCCAAAGTACCGAGGTATTGATTACCCTTTTTAATCTCACTCATTGGTACTTCAAAGAATATTCCCAACGTACCGATTTGATGATCATACATTTTGATATCACTCATTGGTACATCAAAGAGCGCGAGATAGTAATCATAGTAAATCATTTTTCATTATTTCTAATAATCATATATTTATAGGCACTTATTATGCATTTTCAGCAAATATAATATTGTATCTATGCCAGATCTTTGAAACATTAGTTGCGCAACAAGTCGTGTATTACGACTATACCTATAGGTATTTTCCTGGCTTTACACTTTTATGTGTTTGTACTTCAGGTCCCAAAACTTCAGGTTTTGTAATAAGTTTAATTTAGCCTGAATGCATATTTTTGCCAACTATTTTTATGTCAATTTTCTTCGACATATTTTCTTTTATTATCCTCACTATCATTCAAATTATGATGCGGCTAGCTTCGCAATTTGCTTTTGCATAAGTGCTTTAAAAAGTGTGTCGACACAATTATCATCTCAATTTGATTTCTTTCCCCACGAGGCATAACTATAGAGATCTCAATTTTCAATATTTCAAGTACTTGAACATCTTATGGAGATTTACAATTAATTATGTCAATAAATACTCTCTCACGAGTATATGCCTCCTCAATAAGACCATTGTAATCATTTGCTCTATTTTTATTTATTTGGGGATCTTTATTCGAATCAAATATCGCTACGCTTCAGAATGCTACATATCAATATAAGATAGAGCATGAGATTTTATTAATCTCTTATGCATCTTGGAATTATGTTATCTTTGAACGTTTTGTTCATATTTTCAATCGAACTTCTGGTTCGTATTATCAATCGCGAGGATATATATAACATAATATGATGCATTTGTTTGATTTTAAGCTATTTCCCCCTAATGTTGAGAAAATTGTCCAATCAAATTGACAATCATTTTTTTTCGACGTTGTAAAATATCACCCATTTGGGATAAATGTTCAAACAACGCATTTTTCTCAACATTCTTTATTTCCCATATCAGTGCATTGTGGTGGATCAATTGCACTATCAAAAAATTATTTGGGAAAATTATGCTCTAACCCCAATTATAATAGGGAGAACTATGATATTGACATGATGCGTAATAGAATTTCCTAAACAAAAAGGGAAGTATTTTGTTCTCAATTAAATTAATTAGAGGCGTTTAACAAACAAAAATGTTAAACTATTTATCGACATCCCAACTAATACTTATTAAAATGCTGAGATTCGTGTCCACTAGCATTATCAAGACACTTTCTTGATTATATAATCTGAAAATTATGCTCATAATTCATAATTTGAGCAATCATTTCGCAAACTTCAGGTTGCGAACAACATGCAGTCATCTAGTACATGTATCAAATCTATTGTATACAAATAATATTTAGATGATCAACGTGGAAGATGATGGGTCCCCATTTATCACCCCAATTAATTTTCAGAAATATAGGGAATTTAATCCCTATTTTAGCTAGTGATAATGAAAAATTTCATGAAAGAGAATAAACATCATATATGATTGAATTAAAGAATCTTCTGGTTCTTCATCTAGTATCAATTTTAATTTCGCATCATTATTGATCCAGTGATGGTCCAACTGGTCATGCCAAATAATAAAATTAAATTGAACTTTTGGTTCAATATAAGATATAATTCAATGATTAAATATTGTATAATCATTTATTATTCAAGTAGTCAAACTAAACAATGTCCTTATGACATTAGTTATATGTTTTCCTTCGGGGATAAATATGAACTTAAATGAGATATTCTTCGAAACATATGCTACTTCGAAAGCACGTTTTTATTGCTCATTCAAAATCAATATGTCAATATTCTTCTGGAATATTGAAATTATAATATCATATTCTTCAAAAGCGGATAATATTATTTTATAAATGTTGTGCTTCTTCGGGAGCAACAACGTATTGCTTCTTCAAGAGTAAAAATGAAATATTCTTCTGGAATATTGAAATGTAGCAATAACGCAATATTTTTCTGGAATATTGATTCGAATCTCATTCAATTATAACAATAATTGATATCTATTGTGATATTTAGGAGCAAAATAACGAATTATTCTTCTGAAATAATTATATTGCTAAAATTGTAATTCTTCAAGAATAATAAGTCAATATTCTTCTGGAATATTGATATTAATTATTCATTCTTCCTTTCAAGCCAACAATATTTGTGCTCTACACGAGTGACGTTAAAATATTCTTCTGGAATATTTATCTAATGTGGGTTGTGTTTATTCGAGAACACCAACACCATATTCATTTAAAACATATTTTAAATTATGCTTCTTCAAGAGCATTGGATCAATATTCTTCTGGAATATTGAAATTGTAATATACTGCTCGTGACAAGCAAGAAATGTTCTTCTAGAATACTACTATTGTTGTCCTACTTTGTGAGCAACAATATGATACATTATTAAATCAGAATTTAAGAATGAACATCTACAAATATTTAATCATCTTAAAGAATATTAATTACCATATAAACATAATATGAATTTATATACAAAAATGAATTACCAAACATATATCAGGAAAAAGAATCTCCATATATAGAAGTTAACAAAATTGACTAAATCTTTTATTGGCTAAATCTTTTACCAATATGCAAAAGATACTAAACATGCACGTGAATTCCATATATAAAAATTAGATATATAACTAATATATGGTAGAATCAAATCTAATAATGTATTTGAGAATTCAAAATAACGTAGTGATTTTCAATGACAAAATTGAAAGAGCAAAAAATAATAACAATAATAATTTGCTGGAACAAGGTATACTTTAACGAATTTATTTCGATTCTTCCAAAATAAATAATAAATCAATATTCTTCTAGAATGTTGAAAATTATAATTCATGCTCTTCAGGAGCAAATAACATCCTTATAGGATATTAATTATAATGTTGTACTACTTCAGGAGTAACAACAAATTATTTATAATAGACAAATTTACAATTAATATTTTTCTGAAATATTAATCATCCGTTGTGCTACTTCAGGAGCGAGAACAAATTATTGTTAAAGATTTTAGATATTTGCTCTTCTAGAGCAATTGAATAATAAATCTTTCAAAATTATGCTCTTCAGGAGCAATTAATATTCTTTACGAATATTATTATAATAAAAATTGTGCTACTTTAGGAGCAACCACAAATTATTTTTCTTGAATAATTATAGTTCTAAAATTTCGATTATTCAAGAATAATAAATCAATATTCTTCTGGAATATTGAAAATTATAATTTATACTCTTCGGGAGCAAATAATATTCTTTTGAAATATTAATTATAATGTTGTGCTACTTCAGGAAAAACAACAAATATTTGTAATAGATGGACACAGATCTATGATTAGTATTCTTCTGGAATATTAATATAATGTTGTGCTACTTCAGGAGTAACAACAAATGAATTAATAGCATCAATAAATTTGTAATGAACAAATCTATAATTAATATTCTTCTGGAATATTAATATATACTGTTGTTCTACTTTAGGAGTAACAACATAATGAATTATCAATATAAAGATCAAAATCTGTCGAATTGGTTGGAGAAAATTAGATTCAGATTTATGAGCCGCAAGTGCTAATGAACAACATTGTAATGAATAGATGTGAATTGCAATTGAATAGTAATAAAAAAAATTCATATGTCATCAAATTAATTTCGGTGTATATGATTTTACCATCTAACTAATATTTTGATATATGGGATTTTGAAAAAGAAAATTCTAACTCAATTTGGTAGAGACTTGTGCTGATAACGTGTTATAAACTAGAGAGAAAAAGAGAGAAAATTAGAGACACCAATAAACTTGTGTATTATTATGAATCAAAGTCCCCATATATATATGGGGAATAAGGGATACATAAGGTAATAATACATAAGATTTTAGGGGTACAATTGTCATTCACTAATACCATATAATATTTACAACAATTTGTAATAATAAATTTTTGAAGAATGTGTGGATGAAAAATGAGATTTTTTTTTGATTTATGTGTAAATTATTTTATTAATAAAATATATAGTTGAAAATAAATTTTAAAAAAATAAGATTGTAAATAATGAGGCTTAAACATGGCTTTAGTCAACATTTGGGTAATTTTTAAGTATGGGTGGTCAACATTGGTGTCCCTTGAAAAAAAATAATAATAATAATAAAAAAAGGAATTGGTGAAATTAAATGAGAATTCTAAAGTTGTTCTTTTTCTTGTCTCATACTTGTTTGAGAGATCACATTAACCATGATTCACAGATGCAAGAAAATCCTAGAAAATCTGCCTCGAGACATAACTCAGCTGTTAAAGACTGAAGTGACTAAAGTTTGTGTTGTTGGCAACTACAGGGTGATGGTTCAAATCTAGGCAAAATGCTTTGGATTTGATCTCCTTGCAGTAGAAATCAGTTAGCAAGCTTCAAATCTTGGCTAACTGAGACACATTTTGCGATTTATCTTCTTCACAAGGCTCTCGAGCGGGGCAGTGGGACCATCAATGTTGCGGTTCAACCTTTTAAGAAAATCCTTAAAAGCCTCCGCAGGTATGATGCAATGATAAAGTGAGAAGAGTTGAAACTAGAGAATCAGATGTTTTAATCTTGGTTCTTGAAAAATAACATTTAAATATTGAAAGAAAAATGCTTACATATGGTCATGGTGTGCCCTTTCCCCTTCCAGGGGTCCTATCCTCACGATGTAAAGGGGGTTCATGAGGAGAAGAATTATTACCCGAATGTCTACTCCAAATTTGCAAATATTGTATTCGCGTTCATATTAATCTGGAAGGCGAACTAGGGGGAAGGTCCCCCAGGATTAGTCCGACGAAGTTTGGACATTTGAGTCATTAAAAAAAATCTTTAAATATATAAATCTGGAAGGCGAACTAGGGGGAAGGTCCCCCAGGATTAGTCCGACGAAGTTTGGACATTTGAGTCATTAAAAAAAATCTTTAAATATATAAATCATAATTGCAGTAAAACCCCAAAATATCTTATTGTTACACCGATTACCCTCTCTTTAAAATTACGGAAATCACCTACATGAATGAAACATAAATTTTTTATTTTTGTTATCAAATTTTATACCGTCGGTTTCACTTTCCAAACATTTTCTGAAGACAACCTTGTAGAAAAGAACCAGATTCAATTTGCTCCCCGGGGTGGGGATGGGGGGGGGGGGGGGGGGCTTTATTCGTCAAAATATTTTGAGAAGGATTACCTTGAGCAAAAAGATAGAATAAATTAGATAAATTTCTTTAAATTTAAAAATAAATTGAAAAATAAGTTACAAATATATATTTGCTTTCTATTGATACGAGAAATTTATATATTTATTATTATACTTGCCAAATACATCCCACAATGTAGGACAATTTGATGAAATTTATGGTAGATAGAGAAAAGATAATAATCAAACAAAAAGAAAACAAGAAGATAATAGAATAATTGAAAATGAACAAAGTAGATTCGATCACATAAATCGTTGTCCTCAAACGATATCTGCCTCATCTCGATAATTTGAGTGGTTAAGGACTACTTGATAAATGATTTGTGTATTTAAATCAAGTAAAAAATAGAAGAAAATTCAGAGCACTTAAATTTCTCGGACTTGAAGAGCACAAAGATTGGAATGAATTTAGTATATTTTGGACAAAACTTTGTTTTGATATTGTTGATATTGTGTGTAGGGGTGGGCGTGGGTTGGGTTGGGTCGGTTTTTTGCCCAACCCGAACCCAACCCACTATGGTCGGGTTGATAAAAAATCAACCCAACCCAACCCAATCAAATTTCGGTCGGGTTGGGTTGGGTGGTTTGGACTTTGGTCCAATTAAATAAAATTCTTAGAAAATTAAAAAATTATGCCCATAAATCAACTATTAACTCAAATAAATTATGTACAATACAATAAGCTCAAATATAATAAATTAAATACTTGTTAATAAAATTAAAATATGTTCAAATTATATTTGAGTTTCATCCAAGTTAAAAATGGATTTAAGATTCTTGAAATTTAAATAGTCTTATATTTTTAAAATTTTGCTTGGGTTGGGTTGGGTTGGGTCGGGTTGGGTTGGGTTGACACATCCAACACAACCCAACCCAATCCAAACAATTTTTTTTTTTTTTTTATAACCCAACCCAACCCAATTTTCATCAAAACCCAACCTAACCCGATCGTGTTGGGTTGGGTTGGACGGTTTTAGCGGGTTGGGCGGGTTGATGCCCACCCCTAATTGTGTGTTTAAGTTGAAAATTTATCACCTATTCATAGTTTTCCAGAAACCTCCACGAATGGTGCGAATCGCAACATGAGAAATCATGTTTTTTCATCAAAATGCATGAAAAAGTGTGAATAAAAAACGAATGGTGCGAATCGCAACATGAGAAGTCATGTTTTTTCATCAAAATGCATGAAAAAGTGTGAATAAAAAATTTTCATCGGTCACTTTCAGACCACCATGCGATCGCATGGCACGACATTTTCAAAAATTCCACTAAGCAATCGCTTGAATATTATTTTGCTTTTTACTCAATTTTATTTTCATTTCGTTCAACTTTAATCCAATTTTCAATATTCCGGGGTGGGGGGGTGGGGGTAGGGTTTAAATAGCACAAAAAGTTCCTAACGTCTGCACTTCTTATGAAAATTCTCCATAACATTTCAATTTTGGTATTTACACCCTCAAAACCATCTTTCAACTGTTAGAAAAGATGGGTAATTTGCACATTTCGTCCTTAACATTTAGAAGTTTTGTGGAATACATCCTCATCCTCTCATTTTTGTGCAAAACATCCATAACTCACTTAATTATTGCTAAATACATTATTTTTATTATTTTTACACATAAAATAACAAATTTACCTTCCCTCTTTAAATAATAAAAAAAAGAAATGTAAAAATTAATTGCACTCACAGCATTAAATTTTTCAAAAGTGCAAATGGATCAAAATTTGAACAATTACAAAAATAATAAAAAAAAAATTTAGCAATAAGGTATTTATGTATTTTAATTTAAGATCATATAAATGTATTAAAAAGATCGTTAATTTAATAAAATTATTTACTTCATTATTAATATAACTTTGAAATTCAAAAAAACAAATTTAACGGCCCATTATTCTTATTGAACTTAACATTGTGATAGTTTCTACATATGATTTAAATTTATCATAGCATTCTATCAATTTTGAATTCAATGGTCATTGATCCAAAATTAATCATTTGATTAATAACAATTTACATATTAATCAGGATTTTATCTATTCAATCAATAATAGATAATTCAAATTTTATATGAAAATTATCATAATGTCAACTTTAATCCAATTTTTACTCAATTTTATTTTCATTTCGTTCAACTTTAATCCAATTTGCAATATTCGGGGGGGGGGGGGGGGGGTGTAATAGCGCAAAAAGTTCCTAACGTCTGCACTTCTTATAAAAATCATCCCTAACGTTTCAATTTTGACATTTATACCCTCAAAATCATCTTTCAGCCGTTAGAAAAGATGGGTAATTTGCACATTTCGTCCTTAATGTTTCGAAGTTTTGTGGAATACATCCTCATCCTCTCATTTTTGTGCAAAACATCCCTAACTCACTTAATTATTGCTAAATACATTATTTTTATTATTTTTACACATAAAATAACAAATTTACCTTCCATCTTTAAATAAAAAAAAAGAAATGTAAAAATTAATTGTACTCACAGCATTAAATTTTTCAAAAGTGCAAATGGATCAAAATTTGAACAATTACAAAAATAATAATAATAAAAAATAGAAATAAGGTATTTATATATTTTAATTTAAGATCATATAAATGTATTAAAAAGATCTTTAATTTAATAAAATTATTTACTTCATTATTAATATAACTTTGAAATTCAAAAAAAAAAAAGAAAAGAAAATTAATGGGCCATTATTCTTATTGAACTTAGCATTGTGATAGTTTCCACATATGATTTAAATTTATCATAGCATCCTATCAATTTTGAATTCAATGGTCATTGATCCAAAATTGATCATTTGATCAATAACAATTTATATATTAATCAGGATTTTATCTATCCAATCAATAATAGATAATTCAAATTTTATATGAAAATTATCATAATGTGAAGTTCAATAAGAAAGAACCATTGAAAAGTCTTTTGAGTTTTAAAGTTACATTAAATAATGATGTAAATGATTTTTTTAACGATCTTGTTAATAAATTTATATGATCTTAAATTAAATTAAAATAGATAAATACCTTATTACTATATTTATTTTTTATTTTTATAATTGTTCAATTATGACCCATTTGCACTTTTGAAAAATTTGATGTTGTGAGAGTGCAATTAATTTTTACATTTCTTTTTTTATTTATTTAAAGGGGAGGGTAAAATTGTCATTTTATATGAAAAATAATGTATTTAGCAATAATTAAGTGATTTAGGGATGATTTGCACAAAAAACGAAAGGATATGGATGTATTTCACAAAACTTATAAACATTAGGAACGAAATGTACAAATTACCCATCTTTTCTAACAGCTGAATTTAACGGTGCTTGATGGAAGGATTATTTTTGCAAAGAAAAGTGATTTTGACTTTTGAGAATGTAAATGTCAAAATTGAAACGTTAGGGACGATTTTTACAAAAAGTGCAAACGTTAGGGACCTTCTGTGCTATTTACCCATTTTTTTCTTTTTCTTTTTCTCTTTCCCCATATTATCTCCCCTTTTTTTATACTTTGATTTTGACATTTAAATGTGTCTTGCATATTTCATCCCTATCTATTAAAAGAATTGGTTTGAACTCAGTATTCATAAATCATTTAAGTCAATTTGAGCCGTTTAAGTCATTTAAAATTTTTTGTCATTTGGGTAGTTGTTTTTCCTTTTCTTTTTTTCCCCATATTACCCCCCTTTTTTTGCACTTTGATTTTAACATGTAAATGTGTATCCTGCATATTTTACTTTGATTTGAAATGCAAGTTTCTTATTATATGATCTTCCACTCAATTTCTTAGCTTTCAGAATATTGAATTGACTTTTATATTATGTTATTAAATAAAAGGTTGAACGTCAACCTTAGACGCCCCACCGTCCCTGCACTGGAGATTGATAGAGGAAGTAAATCGAAGGTTATACCCCAAGCTTGATATGGTCTTGGTATCACTTACTGGACTAATAAAGTGCTTAGTAAATTTTAACTTGTGAGGATTCGAACATATGACCTCTATGCTGTCAGTGTTTATGAATCCCAGCATTTGTCAGTTGGAATGTGTCCTGGGGCTACGTTATTAAATACACCATTAAAATGATGCGCGTGCGTCTCACTAGTAATATAAAAATTGGAGAGAAAATAGAAAAAGTATTTTCCATGGTGAAAAAAGATAGAAAAAAGCCTATTTTATCCCACAATTACCTGTTTGACCCTTTTTTTTGTTTAAATCAAATTTATTCAACACTTAATCTCAATCATCCATCTTAGTTAAGTATATCAATTTTGACTTTTTAAATATTTTTTAACAATACATTCTCCAAAAAATAATATTTAAAACTACATTATTAACAATTTAAAGGGGCCAAACGCACACTTAATATTCACTCAAATGAATCTATTTTCAAAATTCAGTATAAAATATAAAGAAAAAGAAAACTCGATTGCAACAAAAAAAAATTCTAAGAGATGACAGCTTGTTTAGCAAAATTAGCAAAAGACCTACTTATTTCAAAGAAAGAAGTAAAAATGAAAATTGATTTAACATTAAAATTCTTAAAGACTTTTAATATGTCGAATGATTAAGGCAAACTGGCTGATTTTGTCATAATGTATGTAATAATCCACTAATAAACTAAATGATAGAAATGTATGACGACAAAAGTCAAATATTTGCAATTAACCATTTTTTCTTGAATTTTCGATTTTGAAGTGAATTTATCATTTTGCCCTTAACTGATTAATGTTTCCAATAAAGTATACTTTAGGATGTATGATGCTAAAAAAATCAAATATTTAAATGTATTTATAAAAGATTAAGGATTGAATTAGCAATTAACCTATTAAAAAATTAACATTTCTTTGTCAAACCACCACTTACAATCTTCTATTCATCAAAACAACACTAAACGGTGTGTTTTGTAAAACGAAGTACCAACCAAACTACAGTCCACTACTACCCGACCCCATCTTTCTCCGATTTCTCTCTATCTACAATAACTCCATTGTTCTTTTTGAATTGGACTCAAAATTTTTGAAAGAAACTCGCCGGAGTCCACCATGGACAGCCGGCTTCCTCCGCTGCGCCTTGGCTAAATGCACCAAGGACATCACTTCCTACGTAGACTACTTGAGTTGAAGTTGAACAGTGTGTACAGTGTACTTACAAGATTTTGAACTGTAATGGCTGCATCAAACGCCACCACCCCACCGGCGGTAGAATCTACTTCGGCATCCGCATCGTTATCCTCCGACGAGGTGGCGGCAAAGGCGGTGCACAAGAGATATGAAGGGTTGATGATGGTACGGAATAAGGCGATTAAAGGGAAAGGTGCGTGGTACTGGGCGCACCTGGAGCCAATTCTCGTGCACAATTCTGAAACTGGTTTTCCGAAGGCGGTGAAGCTGCGGTGTTCCTTTTGCGCTGCCGCTTTCTCCGCCTCTAATCCGTCCAGAACAGCCTCCGAGCATCTTAAGAAAGGGACGTGCCCCAACTTTGCTTCTGTTCCTGTACCGATTTCTTCAGTGCCTTCCGTTTCCGTTCCAGTTGTGAGTTTGGCTGAGGATACTACTAATACGTCGCAACCCCATAACCACCGTAAGCGTAGTTCGAGTTCCGGTGGCAATCGCGGCGGCAAAGGTGGTGATGGAACGGCATTTTCTGTTCAACAAGTTCCACCAGTAGCCATTGTCGATCCATCAAGATTCAAAGTGGAGTTAGCATACCCACCCGTGATTTCAATGGCCAGTAGTAGTACTGTTCCTGTTTCTGGTAGTGCAAGCGGAAGCGGCGGCGGGCGTGTGTACGGACAGCAACAGCAACATCAGCAATTGGTGTTGTCAGGTGGGAAAGAGGATTTGGGAGCTTTAGCAATGTTGGAAGACAGTGTGAAGAGGCTAAAGAGTCCCAAATCATCACCTGGTCCGACATTAACAAAATCCCAGGTCGATTCTGCACTTGATTTTCTTGCAGATTGGATTTATGAATGCTGTGGTTCTGTCTCATTTTCAACTCTCGAGCATCCCAAATTCAGGGCATTTCTCAATCAGGTGGGATTGCCTGCAATATCAAGAAAAGACTTGATGGGTTCTAGGTTGGATGCCAAATACAACGAGGTCAAGGCTGAGTCCGAGGCTAAAATTCGAGACGCAATGTTCTTTCAGATAGCTTCTGATGGTTGGAAGTCGAAGGAATACAGTGGAGACGGGGGAGAAAGTATAGTGAATGTTGCAGTGAATCTTCCAAATGGGAGCAGTGTTTTTAGGAGAGCAGTTTTCTCTAGTAACTGCGTGCAGTCTAAATATGCAGAAGAAGTTTTATGGGAAACTATCACAGAAATTTGTGGGAATTCAGTTCATCAATGTATAGGAATAGTTTCAGACAAGTTTAAGGATAAGGCATTGAGGAACTTAGAAAATCAGCACCATTGGATGGTTAATCTTTGTTGTCAATATCAAGGTTTTAACAGTCTGATCAAGGATTTCAACAAGGAGCTTCCGTTATTCAAGAACGTGACTGAAAATTGTTCAAAACTAGCTAATTTTGTTAACACTAAATCTCAAATCCGACAGAGTTTTCGTAAGTATCAGTTGCAGGAATATGGGCATGCCGCTTTGCTGAGAGTACCTTTGCCTGGTTGCGAAAGGTCGGATTTTGGATCTGTTTACTCAATGGTAGAGGACGTATTAGGCTCAGCCCGGGCTCTTCAGTTAGTACTGTTAGACGAATCTTACAAGATAGTGTTACTAGAGGAGCCAATCGCTAGAGATATCGAAGAAATGATGAGGAATCCACACTTTTGGAACGAGTTAGAAGCAGTTCATTCTCTAGTTAAATTGGTGAAGACAATGGCGCGGGAAATCTCGATGGAGAAACCAAGGGTGGGGCAATGCTTGACCCTTTGGGAGGAGCTTAGGTTGAAGGTGAAGGATTGGTGTTCGAAATTTCACATTGTTGGAGGAGGAGGAGCTGTGGAGAAGGTGATAGACCGGCGGTTTAGACGGAATTATCATCCGGCTTGGGCTGCGGCTTTTATACTCGATCCGCTCTATTTGTTTCGCGACACGAGTGGGAAGTACTTGCCCCCATTCAAATTCCTGACGCCGGAACAAGAGAAGGACGTGGACAGGCTAATAACTCGGCTGGTTTCTAGGGATGAGGCTCACATTGCTCTTATGGAGCTTATGAAATGGAGAACCCAAGGGCTGGACCCGGTTTATGCTCAAGCCGTGCAGTTGAAACAAAGGGATACGAATACGGGGAAGATGAGGATTGCCAATCCCCAAAGCAGTAGGCTCGTATGGGAAACGCACCTAACCGAATTCAAGTCATTAGGAAAGGTTGCGGTTAGACTGATTTTCCTTCACGCGACGTCGTGTACATTCAAATGCAACTGGTCTTTACCAAGCGCGAATCCTCACTCTCGGGATAGGGCTCAGAAATTGATGTTCATTGCTGCTCATTCGAAGATGGAAACACGAGGTTCTGAACTCTTTGCCTTGGAAAACGGCGACGACGATGTGCTCAATGGCGTTTTCGTCGATACGTCCTCCGCGTAAGATCACTTTCCTCCGAATCTTTTATTTTCCGAATTATTTCCTTTTCGATTCTTAGTAGGAATTGGTACTTTTTGCAACAAGATTTCATGGCAATCAAAGAGACTTTTAGATTATCCGAGATTAGATATTGAATCTTGAATGGATGAAATTCAGTGAGGAGAAAATTTTTGTATCTCCATTTATTATTAATTTATTATAAATTCAATTTAACATTTGCAATTCAATGGACATTTCTATAGTTTTCATGATTGATTTTGCTTGTTATCTTGTTCTACATGGTAATTCGAGACTTCCTTCTTATATTCATTCATCGAAAGAAACGGAAGTTGCCGGTTCTTTATCGATCCGATATAACAAAATATGTTCTAGGATCCCTTGCTCGAGCATCTCGAGTTGCTTTAATTAAAAAGCTAATGAGACAACATTTCATCATTATTGTGTTGTTATTTATGATAATATTTGCTAGCACCTGATTTTCAATTTTTCCTTGTGCAGAAGCATTTGACGAGAACCTTTTTAGACCGCCCGGTGTTCCACAAGATGCTCGGGATTTGTAATTTGTGAGACGACGATTCAAGAACGCTTTCGCTATCGTTGTCAATCAACGGTCAACTTTTTAGCTGGATGACTTGTTATCTCATTCCTTTCTCCGGATCCCGTGGGTCCCATATCTCGAATGACGTGGAACTCGATTCCCAAGTTTGGTGGTTACATAGAAGTTTCTTTTTAAAAAAAAAAAAAAAAATCACACTTTTCAGTAACTTCTTCTTTAAGCATTCCAAAGTTTGTGATGTTGATGCAGAGTCATTGGATGATGCCCATAAAAGGTTGTAAAGTTGAGCAATGCTGTCCCCATGGAGCAACACAAAAAGATGCCCGATGGTGATTTTCTAACAAAGATTTAAGCTAATTTCCTATCATTACCGGGTAACGACTATATTTTTATCGAATTTATTTATTGCGCTTTCATTGTTAATCTATATATATATATGTTTATAGTGCGTAAAGTTATTGTGAAGTTCGCTTTTTATAGAATTATACTTTGGTAACTAATGTTTCTTAGATGATTATTATAGCGTTGAGTTTATTTATTCTCTCTTTCTTTATCAACTATGTAATTTCATGATGACACAACCACATCGAACTATGAATGAATATGTACACTATGAAGCAAGGACGCGTGCAGCATACCGAAAGTATCCCTCCAGCGTTAAAAATTAAAAGAAGTTCATAAAAAAATGAGATACAATATGTGATGGGTTAGATACAAGACATGATTTTGTGAGTATCGATGTCCGACTTGATAAAATACACGTCGAGTACAATTTACACTGTTTTTAGAACATTTTCAACACATTCCGTGAATTGGAAAAATATACTTGACATGTCAGCAAATAACAGAATATGGTAAAGATCATACTCTAATGCACAACGTGAATTATGATGTTAGGCTGACGTGACTAAAAAAAAAAGACATTTTGGACTGTTCTGTCTATATATAGATACTCTTTGAAATCTGCTGACTTGACATTAATTTTTATTTTTTAATTATTGTAGATAAGGACGTAACCCAATTAAGTTGTATGATATAAATTATTTTCCTTTTGGACTCTACAGTAAGTCGGAGGTAAGGTCGCAATTAATTTTTTTTTTAAAGCTACATAATCAATATTATTTAAATGTAGAATGAACAATTGAAAAGTAAATTTTAGAATTGTCATTTTATTTATCCACGCTCTCTAGAAATTCATCTATTTCATTGTCACGTTAGTTCCAATTCACGGAGTGCATTAAAGATGTTCTTATAAGAGTGTTCGTGATTCGTGATATACCGGATTCAACCCATCCACCCCCACTGAACCCCACCTACCAAGAATCAATGGTGACTTTAGGTTAGGTAAGAGCGTAGAAAGTAGAAAAAATGGTGTAGAGTATAGTATTCTCACATTTATGCCTACTTTTTTCTGGCTTTATGTCTTGTAATGTAATTACATTGATTAGTGGGCATACACATTCCTGTCGGCAGGAGTGAATTTTAATAACATTTTTCAAATACTAGAAAAGGATAATTTACTGCTTAGTGCTTACCGACTGATAATTAGTATCTTGTCTTGTATAATAATTAATTATGTAGAAAGGACATTCTTTTCGTAGAGGTGTAAAATTTACAGGGTTGCATCGTGTAGCGACCAAGAATTACGCAATTAAATAATTATTTTAAAATTATGAAAACGTGTCGCTGCGATCTCACCCATTTTTAAGTTAACGTCGCGACGTATTCGTCTAGCCAAGTCGAGAAATATCGAGTTTATTTGATTTTAAATTAAATTTCGAATTTCCAAAATTTTATTATTTTATTTATTTATTTAAATTATTATTTTCAAAATCATTTTAAATCTCAAATTACGTCGATCTCATTTTATCAGTTTCATTCTTCCGACTCAATTGAATTCGCATACGATTTTCCTTGAATTACGTACAATGCTTGTCTAGATTTTCACACTATCAACTTCCATCTATCACATCAATCTCATACCATGCCATACCCTAGCTCTATATCACCTATCCCTCCAAACCCATCTCAGCATCATCTCACCATCCCAAACCGTCCCAGTGCAAGCTCCATTACAACCAGCCTCTCCTCTCAACCGTCCCAGCCTCCTCCCAGCTCCATCTCCATCGCAGCCACTGCAGTTGCCTCATCATGCCACCAACCTCCATCATCACCACTGCCCGGCCAGCACAACCCACACCTCCACTTTCATCACCAAACCACAACTTCCACAGTTCGAGCTCCATTACCCTGCTGCCAAACCCAACCCATTTCCACCATCACCACCGACATCATCATCATCACCCCCCCAAAACCACAACCAACCTGCAGCAGCAGCACCAACCAACCACACTGCTGCCGCCTACTGCTCAACACCAAACCCGCACCAAATTTCCACCAAATCAAACTCAAACCCAAGAAATAGACAAAACCCAAGCACTTACCTTGGCCGCCGGTTGTACCGCCGATTTTTCGTAGCCCAAACCGCAACTTCCAACCACGGTTTAGCCATCGATCTCGCACCCAATCAGCCCAAAACCTAGCCTATTGCACCCTCGTCGCTCGCTGCGCCGGCGTTGTGCTGGCGAACCCCCGGCTTTGGCGCCGGCAGAGCACCCCCGCCGGATTTTTCCCTTCCCCCCATCGCCATCGCACCCTCTGTCTCTCTTTCCTCTAACTGAACGAGAGAGAGAAATATTTGTTTTATTTAAAAGTTTTTCTTAAATTTGCACTTTAGTCCCCAAGCTCCAAAATGATTTAATTCAGCAATTTTAGTTTTTAAACGATTTTTAATCAGCCCTTCATTTTTAAAATCACTTATCTCAATCCCCACAATTTAATATCCATTTTTGAGTTTCAACCCAAAGTTTTGAAAAGTGTTCATTTTAGTCTCTCAACTTTCAAAGTATTCATTTTAGTCCAACTTTCAAAGTATTCATTTTAGTCTCTCAACTTCCAATTTTACATTTTAGTCCCTCAACTTTCAAAGTATTCATTTTAGTTCCTCAACTTTCAAAGTATTCATTTTAGTTCCTCAACTTTCAAATCTTCAATTTCAGTCTCCAAATTGTAATTTATCATTTTTAAATTATAAATTTCAAGAGACTAATTTAACTTATTTTCTAATTGGCTAGACGAGGCGTACGGAGATTTGAAAGATTGAAGTCATTCCCGCTCAACCACACTCGTTAAATTTAAGATAGATTCGCCCATATTAATTGATTTAAATTATGATTGCATGTGAATGTATATGTTATGTGACTTATGTAAAAGTCATTTTTGTGAAAAGAGACGAAAATGTATTTTTTTGGAAATATTTATGTTGTTATGCTTGTCATAACTTATATGCTTTTATGCATGAGAAAGAAAGAAGAGAATATCTTGCAAGATAAATGATGATGTTATGCATAACTTATGTGCCTTATGTGCACGAGAAGAAAGAGCAACCCACACTAAATAGCCTGCATTTACGTGTTCAATTATATTGTAGATTAATTAATTAGCGATGAGTCTACTGAGTATTTCTATGAAATGCTCATGTCTATTTTAACAATATCTGCAGATTTCGGAGAGGGTGGCAAGTGATGGATGATTGTGGCAATAGTTGTTAAATGGTTGAAAATCTTATTTTAATGATCCGTATTTCCAAACATTGGATAATTTTGAGAATTTCAATTATTTGAGAAATTATGACATTGCCAATTGTTTTACAATATCAATGGCTTGATTTATTATTTCGAATTGTTTCATAAAGGTTTTAGATTTTTTCGACCATTACAGTTTATTTAATGTTATCAAAAATGAATTTCAGTTATTTTTTCTGCTAAAATATTATTTTAAAAGTTAGATCAGACGATGACGTGGTGAACCGGGTATTTAGAACTCGGGGCGCCACACATTAGGGTGGGTTACATCAAGCCAAAAAATAAATCAAATTCGTTTAGTTTACTATTTCGTTATAAGTGTCTCGTATCTTGAAGAGTTAGGTCTGATATGATTTGCCTCTCGATGCAATTAGTTATCTATGGAGATGATTCATCATGATGATAAGTACTATATCGATTTTGTAGAGGTGTAAAATGAATAGGGTCGCATTATGAAGTGTTAGATTAGGCTACCAAATCGTTCAAAATTGTTTAGTTATTAGTTTACATTAAAAAAAATCATGTAGCTTGAAGGGTTAAGTCTGTACGACTTGTCTTCACAGACAGTTAGCGACCTCTAGCTCATCGTGACGAGAGGTATTAATGAATATAATTAATGTGTATAAAGGTATGCATTTTATTTTATTTTTTGCCCACGACGCGCATAATAATCGAAAGAAAATTAAAAGAATATATTCTTAATCAATTAATTAAAATAAACCAAAAAAAGAAGAAGGTGGGAATGGTGGATTTTTTAAAAAGAAAAAGTAAGACATGTTTGGTAATTTGGAAGCAAACGTGAATGGTGGGCCAGGCAGTCGTACAATGTGACCCATAATCTGCAATAATTGTGTGTATTGTTATAAAACTATCAAAATACTTGAACAACATAGAGAGAGAAATGGAGAGAGTTTAAAGGAGAGAATTTCTCTTCAAGAATTGGTCTAATAAATTGGTAAGTATAGGCTCCTATTTATAGGAGTGGACAATGGCACAATCGTAATATTGTAAAGTTTACAGGGATATAATGGTAATGTCATTCACATATATACATTATTTATAACACTCCCCCTTGAATGACATATTACGCAATTGTCTGCCTCGTTAAAACCTTGCTAAGAAAACCCAATGGGATAAAACTTGAGCGAAGGAAAAAGAGTACAGTTGCTCCCCCTGATATTGGTCATCGTCAATCGTTGAGTCTTAATGTTTAAGTAGAACAAATCATGTATTGAATCTTTGAAGTTCTTCAATGCTTCAGTGCTGCCTCGTTAAAACCTTGTCAGTAAAACCCAATGGGACAAAATCTGAACGAATGAAAAAGAGTACAGCCGCTGCCTCGTTAAAACCTTGTCAGGAAAACCCTGTGGGACAAAACCTGGACGAAGGAAAAAGAGTACAGCATGACAGCATGATTCTCCCCCTGAAGTGTGCAATCAAGTATTCATGAACCTTTTGAATAATGATATCATCTTTCGTCTGGAATGTGTATATATGAAAATCTTCTTGTGTGTATCCGATATCATAACATTCTTCATAAGATGTGTATGATTTTCTTCATTTGTTGATATCATTCCAGTATAACAATGTGTTGCTGAGTTTTAGCTTGTTGATAGCTATGATGATGTCTCCAAAACCTTGCTAGAAAAACCCTGTGGGACAAAACCTCAAGGGAAAAAGAGTACATTATTCTCATTAATTTTCATCAATACGCCTCAACTGTTGCCTCATTAAAAACCTTGCTATGAAAACCCTGTGGGACAAAACCTCAGCTAAGGGAAAAAGAGTGCAACGCGTATTTATTCCTTTCATGGAATATTACATGTATATTGGTGCAATCACGAATCTTTTCATTGCATCTTTCACTTCTGGTGAATAATCAAATTTAGAATTCACTTCTGGTGAATAATCAAATCTATAATTCACTTTCATAGATTGCATCTTTCACTTCTAGTGAATAATTAAATATTCATTTTCAAATTCACTTCTAGTGAATAATCAATTTCAAATTCACTTCTGGTGAATATTCATTTTCGTATTCACTTCTAGTGAATAATCAATTTCCCAGATGTCATAAATAGTACACTCCAATTTCACTTTCAACATATTATATCATGGAGTCATTTGTATCATTCTATAGTGATACTAATCTAGGCATATTGAATCTTTCAATGATTTATACATGTATGTTCTTGCACTTTATAAACTGCAATTTCTAATTTTGCAGGAGCATAATCAATCATTGAAATAGATATCAATTTCGACATATAATCTACAATCATTTTACTTGAAATCCCAACGTACCGCGATCAACTGGTACATCAAAGAATACTCTCAAAGTACCGAGATGAGAATCATACATTTTGATCTCACTCATTGGTATATCAAAGAGCTCAAGTTAGTGATTTAGACTATAGTCTATCCACCATATGTCATGCCAGTTCTATGAAAAATTTTGCGCGCAACGAGTCGTCTTTTACGACTGTGAAATATTTTTCATTTGTACATATAATTACCGGCTTTACTCTTTTAAGCATTTGGACTTCAGGTCGCAACGAGTCGTCTTTTACGACTGTGAAATATTTTTCATTTGTACATATAATTACTGGCTTTACACATTTAAGCATTTGGACTTCAGGTCCTTGAACAATAATCCCTACATTGGGGTTATATACTTGGCCAAAGTATTATAATTTCATCAACCTCATTTTCATAAGAGAGTTTGCAGTCGACTTATTTATCGATTCCATCTCAATATAACATAGAGAGATCTCTTTATATGTTCTATCATCAGGTACCTGAGTCTCTTACATTCAATTATGTCCCTTTTACTCACCATGAGTATTTAGTCTCAAAGGGATCATCTCAATCATTCAAGAGATATTTAATTTTGGAATCGATAGTCATTATGCTTCAGGCATAATTACGCTTCAGGCGTGTTTTCCTCAAATATTATATTATATCAATTAGCTAAAATGCCGCACATGTAATTTCGATCATATATCTCGGTGCGCTTTGGTGGATTGTATACATATCGCACTTTTATAAATCATAAAGCTTCTCAAGCTAATACCGTTTATTATAGAACTTCTGGTTCAATACGGTTTTATTTCATTTTGATGTATGAATATTTGATTCAATAAATATTGCTAAACTTCTGGTTCAATACAATATATATTCCATTTATGAGCTTCTGGTTCATACTATATACATATTTCACTTGTACGTATGAACTTCTGGTTCAATACAATATTCATTTCATCAATATGTTTTTCTGTATAGTTGAACTTCTGGTTCAATACAATATTCATTTCATCAGTACGTATTTCTGTATACCGAAAAATCAGGTACAATATCCAAGGAAATATATCACGATCTCAATCATGTCGCCAAATCTTCCCTTATATCGAAAAATGTAACGACGCATTATCTAATTGTTCCCACCTTTTCAATAATTTATTCAATTATTTCTTAATGGAATCACTGACACGCGGAGCCATCGCTCTTTTACGCGTTGAATAATGCATTTAAATAGATGATTTGGGAAGAAGGCTAGATCCATAGAAAAATGGATAGCTTACTTTCAAATTTTCGCAAATATTATTCCAATCTTCCAGTAAATGATTTGAGAAAAAATTTAGCCTGTTATAAACAATGATGTTTTTGGCTATGCATTGATACAAGGTAAATCATTTGATATATATATGCACATATAAAATATTTTTCTGTTTCCTTTCATGAGTTTTTATAAAGGCTAGAAAAATAAATCACCGAAAGGTGAGTAGGATGATTTTATCAAAAGTAAATCTTCACTTTTTCAAAAGACGAGCAGAAATAGTGAAGTTCTTCGATTTTAAATAGCCAAATATTTTTCATAGTTCATGCATCCCAAAATAACATTTTCTCGTAAGTTTTTCCTTCTTTACTTTCAAAAATGGAAGGATCAAAACTTCGACAAATCAAAACTATCTGTGTATTTTGTGGATCAAAAGTGGGAAAAGGTTTTGGGTATCTAGAAGCAGCCGTGAATTTAGGAAAGAAATTGGAATCAAGCGAAAATGGATCCGGTTAATGTAAATTAACTCAAGAATAGGTGGTGGTAGAGTACGGAGTATTCTTACTCTTGAAACATACCTCTTTGAATGTTTCTTTATTTCCTTAAAAGATCAGAGGTGGTAGAATACGGCTACTCCCGAAACACATCTCTAATTTTGAGGATCATAAATGTTTCCCATTTTGTATTTTGTGTATGACTTGTTTATGCTTCTTCAGGAGCAATAATAATAATATCATTTCAGTATGTTTAGAGGATAATTTTTACTTCTTCTGGAGTAAATATGTACTTCTTCTGGAATACATAATTGCTCGTGCAAGAACTTTTCTGGAGTAAAAATGTACTTCTTCTAGAATACATAAGTGTTCGTGTAAGAACTTTTCCAGACACTTATCATCTAATATTCATCTCATAATACTGATGGGGTTATTTTCACATTAGGCATATCCATGCTATCAGGTGATATTATCTTATCATATATCAATAATTTTCTTATTGGATAATTCATTTTTATCTATCTTTTCAATACAGATAATGGTAACTTCTGGTACTTTTTGATAAAATATTTTTTATCAATATCCAACAACAATAATAATATCAACCTCTAAAAAAAATTAGTTCAGGCCCCCCAAATTATTTAATACTAATGATTAATAATCATGTTAATCAAGTATTATAAAATATGGTTAATGGCAAAATCAGGGACCTCATGTTCTAATTGAGAATCATGTTAATCAAGTACTTTTAATATGCTTAATGTATTAAAAAGTATACTAACCTTTGGTGGACATCACATTTTTCACTTTGGCTCATAGTTGTCCACCAACTTTGTAGACAGCTCAACTTTGGCTCATCATGAGATTCTTTCCCTTCATAGTCGTGTAGCTGAGATATAAGTTTACAAGAACCTTATGCTTTCCAGTTCCAATCATTTTAATATGCTTCACAGATTTTAATTCTGACTTCATTTTTCTCCCTTAATTTTCTGATGCATTAACCATCAGCAATTTGAACAATTCCCAGCAGTAAAACATCTGGCCAAATCCAATACCCTTTTCTCCATTACCGAATTTAATATTCCACCAATTTTACCTATTTCCACCAATTTCCCACTACCTAATTTAATATTCCCCAATTTCCAATTCACATGCATCATCACCATCCACTATCTCCATTAATTTTACGAAGTTGAATTTCTCTCACATGCATCATCACCATCCACTATCTTTTTCATCATCACAATTCTCATGTGCACTCCACTATCATTTTCATCATCACAATTCACATGTGCACTCCACTATCATTGTTGCCAAATCAAGCTCGCTCTCAGTGCTGAAACCTCCGCCCCCACCACTGCTGGATCACGGCGGAGCAACACTGGTTTTGGCCTACGGCGTATGTGTGGTGGCAAGATATGGTCCGGGACTTGTGTGCAGCAAGGAAGTGGAGCCTGCCACTGCACGGCGGAGGTGGAACTCTGCTGGACTTATTTATTCCATGTAGCGGCGGCGGTGGAATCAGTCGTGGTGGTGTTCATCCTGTGTTCCTCCTCAGTCCAGGGATTTGCTACTCTTTTCTGCACCTTCTTCCCGGAATCCACCAAACACTCGGCTTCATCAGATTCCGCCGCCGTGTCGTCTGTATATATAGGTGGCGCAATTAACCCATCCTCGATTAATGCTAAATCATGCAACAAATCATCGTAATGTTCTTCAATTTCCAGTGACGATTTTCCCTCAAGTTTTGCAGCAATTTTAATTTGCTCCCATCGATTTTGGAGTCCCTTCTGGAAATTGAACAAGATCAAACTCGAATCGCTTATTTTCTTCCCAACTCCAAGAAGAATTTGCCATAATTGCTTGTTTTCTCTTCTTCCCACGAGTTATATTGAAGATTTCTTCAAGTAATGCTACTCCACCTCCATGATATGGATCTGCCTCTACGTGGTGATGGTCGAGCAGGGTTTTGCCTTTTAACTTTGAAGGTTAAAGATGAAGCCATAACTATGAAGGACAAATATAGTCAGATAATTGATGAAGGTAGAATCAGACTTGCTTCTAGTACTGAGGATTTGGGGAAATTGGAGGGTGTATGGTCTAGTTCTTGAGATGGGCTTATTGTATAATTCGAATTTTCATTCCCTTTTCCCATGAGACGGGGTTTAGGTTCGGGAAGGGAGGTACGCGGCGGATGGCCGTGATGGTGGTGACCGTAGAAGGTGGAGGTGGTGAATGGTGGCTATAAGCCTCCCTTTTTTTTCAGTTCGAGAGAGAAAAAAATTGATTAGTAATAATCAGGTTTCTGATACAGAAGTTCATCATTTAGATGCAACTGTAGAGCATACTTCCATCGTATCACTCAATGGCTAGAGACTCGTGCTGATAACGTGTTATAAAACTATCAAAATACTTGAACAACATAGAGAGAGAAATGGAGAGAGTTTAAAGGAGAGAATTTCTCTTCAAGAATTGGTCTAATAAATTGGTAAGTATAGGCTCCTATTTATAGGAGTGGACAATGGCACAATCGTAATATTGTAAAGTTTACAGGGATATAATGGTAATGTCATTCACATATATACATTATTTATAACATGTATAATGTTTTGTGATGTATTTGGACTCAATGATATTAGGCAATAATTTATAGAATTGTTTGATAGCCATTAAAAATATGATTTTAATTTAAATCAAATTCAACAATTAATTTTAATTACAAATTTAATGAAATTCATAATTTTTTCAACTACACAACTCATCGACTTCTATCAAAATATAATAAAAATCTAATTTTAATCCCCTGTTAACAAGAGCATAGTATGTTTGTTAAAAAATTTATATTTAAAAATATTTTTTTTATGTATTTGAAGTAAAATATGTGGTTAAAAATTAGAGAAGAGAAATGTGTATGGTTAAAAAGTTATTTAAAAAATTATGTTTTTTAAAAACATATATTTTTTTAATGTTTACCAAATAGAGGCTAAACTTGTTTAAAAATAATTTTTTTTCACATTTTTTAAATCACTTTTGACTATTCACATTTTTTTCAAAATTATTTTTCAATCACACATTTTATATAAAAAAAATTGAATATTTTATTTATAAACAAAAATGGATGCTAAACAAAAGCGTAGATACATCATGTAAATTTCACCTTAGATTTTAGTTTATCCTTTTTTCGTGACAAAAGAAATAGATGGCCAAACAGTCCCTTAAATTGACTAGGTCAACGGTACTGTTGTCCAATGAGGCGTCTGCATCTATATGATTAACAGTGGGGCCATTAGATATCATATCACGTGCGTAGCAAATGATTCAATGGAATAGAATCTTTTTTGTTTCCCCACCATGACATCATAATTTTTCCACGTGGGATTATGCCACCAAGCTCTTTGCTTATAATTGGGGGTAAATGTTTTACCTATTATGTCGTTGCATTTAGAAAATTTAAGCCACTATTCGACAACTATCCTTAAAAAAAAAAAAAAAAAAAAAGATTTTTTTTGTTGTGTTTCAAGTAGATGGATGGTTAAAAATTGGAGAGAGAAAATATGTAGAGGTAAAGATTGATTTGAAAAATTGTATAGTTTAAAAATTAATTTAAAAATCATAATCATTACTTTAAAGAACGGAGGCTAAATCGCCAAGTAGAATTTTGATTATATGTACTTAAAACGTATCTTAAATAATCAATCAGTCACCATCAACTCAATGTTCTTCGTCTTCACATGCCAACTCAACAGAATTTAAAAAAAGGTTTAATTACTTTGAACTCGAACACTATAATTCTTTGTTAGAAAACTGACATCAAACCAGGTCATTAGTGTGAGTGAAGTTAAAAGTTTACGGAAATTACCCCTTAGGATAATGACACTAATGTAACAAAAATTAAAAAAAAACTCAAAATACAAATAGATTCACTTTCAGAATTATGACTATTTAGTGCAACACAGCTAGAAAAATTAAATATTAAAAGGTGAAAAAATATTGAGAGCATTTTATTTTATTTTTTTGGCTACAAATAGGAATGTTGTACAACTTTCTAGGGCTCTCATTATTACATTGTTTTCATACTTTGAAAAAATAAAATAAAATAAAATCAATGTTTAATATCTTCTTTTCTTTGCCTGAAAGGCTCTATGTGATGTTGGTTTGACTTCATAAATGATAGAGACGAGTAAAAAGAAGTTCACAATTTAATTGATACAATTCAATTAGTTTTTAATGTGATCTAGACTTTCATATAAAAGGTGAAATTTTATGAGCCTAACTCAATGGCTAACCTATTTGACCGCCCGTAGTCAGGCTATTAAATTTCTTTTCTTGTAATGCTTTGAACCACTCATATTGAATTGAATTTTTAAATCCGTTAATGACCTAAATTTATATTTTTTCTAACTACGAGAAAATAACTAATCTTGAACAGGTCAACCTCACACAAGAACACGGGCATAGTACCTAATGTCACATGAGGTCGTTAAAAACAGCAATTTTGCTACAGTCACAATTAGGGTTACAACGAGGATCACAATATTCTTACGTGGCGCAATCTTCTCTTTCCACACATCACATCATCTTTTTAATCAACAACAATAACACCTCCACATCATCAAATTGTCATTTACATTGTCACCACAATTGTGAACTTAGATTAATTCTAAAAACAGCTAGACAAATAGTCATGACAAAACGTAGGACCTTCCCTACTTAGCTTTCAATATCATGTAACAAAATCATTGCTAATATTCTTTCACTAATAACAACTTATAGGGTCTACTTAAATATTAATATTCTTAATTCTATTATTATTAAAGTACTTCTAATGTGGGGGCATAAGCTAATTGGACATTTATTATTTTTATTAAGTCTAAATTGTTTAAAATTATTGTCATAATAGGGTCATTAAGGTCTTTTAACGTTCCAAGGTTTATTGATCTTATTTTAGGTATTTAAACACCATTGTGCACTTTTGTTTGTTCTCGAATAAAAGGAAAAATTCATCCACAATAGTTACCAATAAGCATTCTTAACATTTTTTAAAGTTAGAGATGAGCTCCAAAACAAGATCTAATATCACCACCTATTTTAATTGATAGTTATTAATTTTATTTGGTGAACACATTTTGTTAATTAAAATAGAATAACGAAGAAATTTATTTATTTTTACATTGTTGTCAAATGAGTTATTTTCAATATTTTATTAACTTACTAAAATTATATTTATTGATTTGATATTAGTATTTAGGAAAACAAGATAATAATTTTATAAACGTGATAAAAAAAATCCTTTAAATAAAAAAATATTTAATGAAATATAATAATTAAAGATTTATGAAAAAAAAAAAACATATTATAACATAGCGCTATTTATTATTTTGTTAAAATTATTTTGATCTATTTATTTATTTATAATGTCATATTTGTAAATTATTATCCAGCAAATTGTGATTTTGTAATCATTATGCAAAATGTAACAGTTAAAGTGTAATTATATAAAAGTGTGTAAATATAATTACACTTTTATAACAAATTTTTCAAAAAATTACTTCTAAATGGAGATTAAAAATCAATTTTTTATCAAAGTCAAAATTAACAATAATTATAACCACATAATTCATGGGTCTCATAAATTTTTTACCACACATCTCATATACTTTTATCAAAATATACTAAAAATTTTATTTTAATTTCCACCAAACAGGACTGAATATAATATTATTTTACATGCATAGAGGTCTATGATTTTTTAGGACGAAGATTGTCGAGTAGAGATTTGCTTTTGCTTATTTTATTAGCATCATGTTTGGCAAGATTTTGTTTACAGAAGGCCACTCTCTCATATATCTTTTTTTTTATTTTATTTTTAAAATTTAACAATTTCGATTGATCGAAATATTTTAACTAACAATTTTTTGCTTTTCAAAAAAATTGACCAACAAACCTCTTCTCTATTTATAAACAACTATTTATAACTCAGATTGACAAACAATATAAGACCCCCTCCAGTCTCTAATAAAATATTTTTAATCTCACATTCTTTCAATAAAATAATTTTACAAGTAAATCCAAAATATTTTTATCTACTTCTAACAACGTTCTTAAAAATAATAATCAATAAATATTACAAATTATTGCTCAAACATAAATAAAGCACCATCTTATGATATTTTCTTCTCAGCATTTCTCGTCTGACGTCAATCAAATTCTTACGCCTATTCTATGAAATATACATGTATGCGAACATATATACGTGTAAAACACAATGAAATTGAATACATTAACAATAAATGCAAAATAATCTTAAAATTCAATCACAAAGATTCATAAATCGTGTCTAATATGACATCAAATATCAGACATATATGACACATAATTGTTCTTTTCGGCAAATTTGTCATTCTAAAAAATGGAATTTAGAAATTGGAGGTGGAGTTGGAGTTGGTGGGTATAAAATTACAAGGTCATTAGATTGCTTAACACAAAAGACATTTATGAAGATACTGGGGATTTTGTCCCCCAGGCAAGCTGGCTCATTTCCTACAGTGTTTTACATGTGACGAGATACAAATATTAAAAAAAAGAAATATATATATATATATACACAACCACCATAGACAAAAAGTTATGAACACAATGATGTATTTAGCAAATTAATTAAGTAGAAAAAAAAATGTCAGTTTTAAGGACCACTCATATATTACTGGATAATGACATCAGCCATGATAAAATTAATACAAAAAATATACTATTAAAATAATAAAAGAAATATTTTAAAATTTTAATGTACACCAATGGAACAGCTTCTGCAAGTCTAATAGAAAACATTAGGGTTAGGCTGCCCATATTAGGAAAAATACATTTATGCCCTTGTTTGATACCCATTATTACAAAGCACATATTCTACAATAAAATAAATTTACAGGTAAATCGAAAACTTTTCTTCTTTTTAAAACCACATATTATCCAAAAAATCAGTATCCCAAAATCTATTAATCAAAATAATGGTCTCAAACAATGGCTATATAAACTATGCTGGCTGCAAGAGAATTATACTTACTAATAATATGGAAAAAATCATGATTCTATTCCAAAACTGCAAGCCAAACACGTCTCCAAAAAAGCAAGTACACTAGTAAAGGAGATATAGGTCGAAAAAATTATAATCCCCATAATTTCATGGAAAATGAGGAACTAAAAGACTTGGGTACGTCAGAAATACAGAATTGAGAAATGTAAGAAAGAAAATATACCATTGAAAAGGTCTATGAACTTCAGGATTTTCCGATCAACAAAATTCCAAAAGTGACAACTCTTATATTTATACATGCCGAGGATTGCTAGAGCCTCGAAAAATCAATTACAACACAGCCATCAACCACTTGTCCGGGCAAGTAGAAAACAATGTGAAGACGAATTATAAATAGAAGTCCAAGAAACTAAGACATCGAACTGTATAAGGATATATGATTTACAGATGGAAAACAGACCCGAGAAAAATTGCATGTGTAGCTTTACCAGCCACAGATATCTAAATCTGAAGATCATCCAACGAGAGTTCATCTGCAGTCAACAGCTTCATTTTCTGAAACAACAGATGGAGGAAAATCAGATGCATAAAAACATTCATTGTCTATTACTCTACATGGATTTTGACAAATTCGATTATTTATCTTGTATAGTTTTTGCATGCACTTTGATATGTCCATATCTTAAGCATATAAACTTTTACATACCGTAAATGACAGTTATAAAAGAAACATTATATTGGAACATGACCTACTTACCTAATTCTAGTTCCTTATGTTTAGCATGTATATATTTTGGATTGCTTGGGATCCCATGAATCATGGGCAGGGGCAGAACTAGGATTTTTAGATGTAGTGTGCTAGAAAAATATGGGGGTGGAGCCGAATTTTTTTTCTCGAGCAATAAGATTAAAATCGACGATTTTGAGTCCCAAATTTAGCATAAGAATAATCATATATATGTTGAAATTGTTCCATTTCGACATATGCTCTTCAAACTTCATCCTTTTTTTAATTGGATAATGTAATATGAATCATATGACGGTGCTAGCAAAAGAAGGGTCTGTTCGGCAACTGTTATAACATCTCATGATTGGTGTTATTTGTGTTTCTAGGTAAAATTCGTGGTTAAAAATTTGAGAGAGAAAATATGTATAGTTAAAAAAGTAATTTGAAAATTGTGCCGATTATAACACTTAGTTGCCGAATGATGCTAAATCATTTTTTAACCATATATTTTACCTAAAAATATAAATAAACCGATTTATAAATTGCTAAAATGTTATCAAATAGAGCATAATCGGCAAAGAATACGTGTTATAATACTATAATATAAGCAGTGTTTGTTAAAAGTTTTTTATTTAAAAATAGAGAATGATATTTTCAAGGTAAAATACGAGATTGAAAAATGATTTTAAAAAATGTGTGACTTAAATATATTGTTTAAAAATATGTTTAAAAAAAAGTTTGCCAAATTGAGGCATAATGGTCGAACAACTGTTATTACTTACATGAAGGGGCGGTGACAAGCCATTTCTCAATTTTTAATTCATTTCTCCCACATCTGGTATTATTGACTTGATGGGAATGTGACAGAGACAAGCTTTTTTGCATTGGAGAATGGATAATCAAATTTTGATTACAAGCAAACGTTGGACGAATGAACAAAGGCTAGTGAGCTAGGGAATTTAGGAATTATTTTTGGGCTTAATAAATTCACTTTTCAGAATTCCTCAAAAAGTCTAGTCTGCTAGGGCGGACTAATGCCATAGGCTAGTTCCGCCCTTGATCATGGGTGTAATACATCTGTCATATATCACTTAGATAAGTTGTCAAATTTAATTAGGATTCTACCATCATTAAGAAACTCTAACTAGGGTTGCCTCTCGTGCACTGTTGTATATATATTCCGCCTTCCTGTTCATTTTAATATATTGGAATATTACAGCCAAAAGTGCTTCCTTTATGTTATTATTATATGGTATCAGAGCATCACACTCAACGACACTGATCATGGCCAGCCACAATAATTGAGCAGACCATCATCCCCAACAAAAACACACCACCACCACCAACTCCCTCCATTCCAAATTCACCTATCGTTGTCAATGCACAAGCCCAACTCTCCATCAAACTCACACCCACAAACTTCCCCACATGGCATATCCAATTTCACAGCTTACTCATCAAATTCAATCTCCTTGGCTTTGTCGATGGATCCCTTCCTTGCCCAACATCACACATCACAACTCAAACCACCACCAGTATCAATCCGGATCATTCTTGCTGGATCAGACAAGACAAGCTTCTTTTTAATACCATTGTTAGCCCTCTCTAGCCCAACTTGGTCTCCTTCTCTGCTGTCGCCAAAACGTCCCGTGAAGCCTGAACAACAATCACCAACACCTATGCCAAACCCTCACGGGGGCGCATCATGCATCTCAAAAGTGCCCTTGGTAATCTTCATAAGGGCGACTCCACCATCATGGAATATATGCATGGAGTAAAGAGTATCCTCGACAACTTGACTTTCATGAACTCCGCCCCTAACCCTGATGAATTGGTATTCCACGTTCTTTGTGGTCTTGGTCCTGAATACAATGGACTTTCGAAAGTTGTTCGTGCGAGGGAACCTCCATTACGTTTCACCGTCCTCATCAACCACTTCCTCATCACCAGAGACAATCCTGACTTCCCACCCTATCACTACACTCCCATCTCCACCTGGTTTCTTCCCCTCTTCGCCAAAACAACCACCACCAATCACTTAATCCCAATCCACCCATCCTATGATTACTCGCAGCAAAGTTGCTCACTCTACTACAACCAAACCATCCTACATCTCCATTCCTCACAACCCCATCCGTGAACCATCTACTGTTGCCCAGGCAATGAAGGACCCGAAATGGCGTGCCGCCATGTCAACTAAATTCAATGCGCTCCTTAAAAATGGGACTTGGACTCTCGTCCCTCCCACCATTGATCAAAATATTGTTGGATGGAAGTGGGTTTTCCGCATCAAACGGAAAGCTGATAGGTCAATTGATAAGTATAAAGCTCGTTTGGTCGCCAAGGGATTTCATCAGCGACCAGGGTTGGATTATCATGACACTTTCATCCCCGTGGTATTACCGTCGACTATTAGGCTGATTTTATCCGTAAGTGTCATGCATGGTTGGCCCCTATGCCAACTCGATGTCAACAATGCATTCCTGCATGGGTCATTATTAGAAACTGTGTACATGAAATGGCCCCTGGTTTCATTGATCAACAGTTTTTGGAGCATATCTGTCACCTTCAAAAGTCCTTATACGGACTGAAGCAGGCTCCTCGTGTCTGGCACACCGCCTTAAAGCAATTTCTCAGTGTTGGTTTTCGCAGTTCCAGGGCAGATCCCTCTTCCTTCGGCATAACTTTGTGTCCCTCTTTCTTGTGTAAGTTGACGACATTATTTTGACAGGTAGCTCATCCACTGCAATCACCACTTTTGTACAAAAACTTGCTGACAAATTCTCCATCAAAGACTTGGGGCATCCGTCCTACTTTTTTAGCATGGAAGCAATCTCCAATGATCGGGCCTCTTCCTGTCCCAACATAAGTATATTCTTGATCTGCTTGACAAAAAAAGATACTCAACTCCAAACCAGTTGTTAGTCCCATGGCACCATCCCATATCCCAACTATCCATGAAGAGACCCTCTCACCACTCCATCTGATTTCCGCTCTGCACTTGGCGCCATGCAATACCTTGCACTTACATGCCTGGACATTCCATTTGACGTGAACAAGCTATCCAAATTCATGCATTCTCCAACCACTGCACATCGGGCTGCGCTCAAGAGGTTATTGCGCTATTTCCATGGCACCTTTGATCATGGACTACTTCTCCAGAAACAGTCTCCCTTTTCACTTCATGCATTCTCTGATGCGGATTGGGGATGCAATTTCAATGACCGCACTTCAATTGTAGCCTATATCGTGTTTATCGGTGCAAAACCAATCTTATAGAGCTCCAAAAAGCAAAGCAGTGTAGCTCGTTCATACACTGAAGCAGAATACCATTCCATTGCTGTCACAACTGCAGAAGTCACTTGGCTCCAGTCCCTTATGGTTGAAATTGGGTATCACCTGACATCCCCCAATGTCATTTACTCAGATAATGTTGGGGCCACCTATTCGTGTGCGAATCCAGTCTTCCACTCTCGCATGAAGCATATTGCACTTGATTTTCATTTCATTCGGAAAAAGGTTCAGTCCGGCCATCTACATGTCACTCATGTGCCCTTTGCAGATCAACTAGCTGATGGCTTAACCAAGTCGCTTCCAAGTTCACGAAATTGGGTATCACCTGACATCCCCCCATGTCATTTACTCAGATAATGTTGGGGCCACCTATCCGTGTGCGAATCCAGTCTTCCACTCTCGCATGAAGCATATTGCACTTGATTTTCATTTCATTCGGAAAAAGGTTCAGTCCGGCCATCTACGTCACTCATGTGCCCTTTGCGGATCAACTAGCTGATGGCTTAACCAAGTCGCTTCCAAGTTCACAGCTCGTTGCTATTCGAAACAAGATTGGAGTACACTTGTCCTCCATCTTGAGGGGGCATATTGGAACATGATCTACTTACCTAATTCTAGTTCCTTATTTTTAGCATGTATATATTTTGGATTGCTTGGGATCCCATGAATCATGAGTTTAATAGATTTGTCATATATCACTTAGGTAAGTTGTCATATTTAATTAGGATTCTACCATCATTAAGAAACCCTAACTAGGGTTGCCTCTCGTGCATTGTTATATATATATTCTGCCTTCCCGTTCATTTTAATATATTGGAATATTACAGCCAAAAGTGCTTCCTTTATTTCTGTTATACATTATAGTAAAAAAAGAGAAAAATCAACATTTGTTAAGAGTTCAGTTCTGTGTACTGACTACTGAGTACTCCCTGTATACTGCTTTTATCCTTCACTAATTTGTTGACAAAATATGGACTACACCTACCAAAAGAAATGCATTATCATCGAATGTATAATTTCAAGCAGTCGGAAATTTGAGTGTCCATAGAGTTGTGGAATGAGGTGGATTGTAGAAAGGAATAAAGTCAGGTACAGCCTTACCGTAATAAATTGTGGAGGATCATCAAGACTGGATGAGCCTAGGACGATTTCCCGCTTCAACTTTGTTGTTAACTTATGACAAACCCGCAACTGAGGATAAACAATAGTTTTAGAAGAAATGTGAGAGAGAGAGAGAGAGAGAGAGAGAGAGAGAGTAATACCTCAGATCGCGTTGCCCCGCCAACAATGAATACAAAAACACGTTGACCCATTTGCTTGAAATCACTAGATGCATGCCTCAAAATCGAATCACTGCAGAAAAGCATTAACTAACTGAAGTACTAGACTAAAAAAAAAAAAAGACAATAGACTGGATGGCTTTGAAGAAGTAACATCTTTATATGTGGCATTCTTATATATACCAAACGATTAGAATAGTCAAATTTATATGACTACAGTAACACATAGAAAAAGAAAGATAATTCTCCACTGATATGAGGGTGCACATACAGTTTATTTGGTTTGGCTTGGATTAATTTGGTCTGATTCTCCCCTGTTTATTGGTTAAATGTTTCCAGAAACAAAACTGAATCAAATTATACTTGATTGAAGTGAAACCAAACCACAAAAAAAAAACCTGGTTCAGCGCAGGTTGATTTGGTTTTCTGGCCAATTCTTAACAAAATATAACTAAAGACAAAAATAGGATACAAGAACTTCACTTCTTAATAAGATGGTAGTTTGGACGTTCTAAAGATTACTGTCGGTGGCCACCTGGTTGGTGGAAGAGAGTATCTTAAGGCATGGTCCTTCAAAAACTACCAACAACCTAAGGCTTGTTTGTCAAAGATTTTTTATAATCATTTTCCCCCAAAACCTTTTCAATCACATATTCTATGGTCCCCACAACTTCCTTCCACTTCTTAACCAGACATTCTCCAAAAAAATCATTTTTCCCATGGAAAAATCTGTGCCAAACAAGCTTCTAATTTTAGAATTCTAAAAAGTAGAAACCAGTTATAAAAACATACCTTGAATATCCATCATCAGAGTTTCGAGGACGGGCCCATGTTGCCGTCCGCCTTGATCTCATTGAATGTGGAGCTGGAATTTGACTCGTCGGTGCTGACTGAGACGTTGCGTGGAAGGTTGGACTAGGGTCATTCATACATGGGTAGTCATCCTTTGACAGTTCCGCTTTACAAAGTTTTTCAATGAGTTCCTGCAAGGCAACAAGAGCATCAGTATAGTATTCAGCTAATTTAGGCCAGGAGGCAGCCTCAAGTAGAGGGAAAAGGACAACACGTGGTGCTCCACACGAGGATGCATTTGCTCCAAACATAATAAATAAAGGTACTCGATACAAAATGAACAAAGCACAAGCCGGGTGTTGAAATACAAGGATGAAAATATAATTGTATTTCTTATATTATGAAAGTGTTACAAAGCAAGATATAAATAGAAAACCTAAAACGCATAATTGCCTACTAATTCTAAACAACTATCTTGGTCCTCACAATATTAATTCAACATTTCAACACTCCCCCTCAAATTGATGCAAAGATAAACATCAACTTGAAAATAATGTAAACAACAAATTTGAACAACAACTTCAAGTAAATAACAAGGTGCTCCCCCCTTCTTCCAATTCAATAGTCTTCTTGGACGATGCCATAACGAAGGATCAACTTGGATACATTACAATCCAAAACCCGTAAACAATGAAAAATCCTTATTCCGGACACAAAGGAAAGCCAACATAAAGAGACATAAATCAGTCAAGAAGCGATCACCACGTCGACCTAATAAAGGAACTGATCTTACGAATAAAAGGCTAATAAAAAGACACCAAGAAAGAAAGTGAAATTGGACAGCTAGGGGCTGAATTGCACAAATTGAAAGACTAGGGACTGAAATGTAAATTCTGGAAAATGAGAGACCAAAATGAAAATATTGGAAGTTCAGGACTGAAAATGAACTTCCAGAAAGTAGAGGGACTAAAATTGATAAAATAAAAAGATAATGGGCTAAATTGTGAATTTTGGAAGTTGGGGGCTGAAATATAACTTTTGGAAAGCTGAGGGCCCAACTTGTCAAGTCGAAAACTATGAGGGTAGAATTGGGCAATAAACAGCTCAACAAGACAACAACCCAATGATGAATCCAATAACAATACAAGCCCAATAAACCAACTCAACACTCCCCCACACTTTAGGCCCAATCAACAAATAAAACCAAATAACCCTCATTTATCTCCAAACCCTAACCCTAAACTCAAGATTCACAAATCTCGCCACCATCGCTGGAATCCGGCGCAGTTGTCGCCAGAGAATATGCCGCCGCCATCGCCAGAATCCGGCGCCGTCACCGCCGGAAAATATTTTTCTTTCCTTCTTCTCTCATTCTCTTCCCCCCCCCCCCCCCTCTATTTTTTTTCCTGCTCGCATTCTTTCTCTCTCTCTTCCCTTTTTTTTTTTCTTCAACACCGTCAATAGACAATCCCTTCCTCAACATAAACAAACACAAGAATGTGAAAAACCATGATAATAGCTAACATAAATCTTGTCCATTGCATAAACAATCATGAAGATGAGGAGCTACATGTTTCACGGGTATTATTCTTGCACCAAAGTGATAGCAGGTGGCGGAGAGCTCACTGGAGGAGGGGTCGTAGACTCGCAATCTCGCCTGCCGGGCCGGGCCGGAATGTCCTGGGCTAGCAACAACAGGGAGAAACAAGAAGAAAATGATTGGAGTTTAGTGGTTTGGGATCCAAAATTTTAACAGAAAATGGTAGGAAACATGATTGATGTTTATCAGAAAAAAATTGGCAGGAAAATAAGAAAATGGCTGGACGAGCGGCATTGGCTGCTCGCCGGAAAAAGGAAATGACCGGAAACTTAAGCCAAGATCAAATTTGGCTCTGATACCATGTTGAAATACAAGGATGAAAATATAATTGTATTTCTTATATTATGAAAGTGTTACAAAGCAAGATATAAATAGAAAACCTAAAACACATAATGCCTACTAGTCCCTACACTATTCTAAACAACTATCTTGGTCCTTACAATATTAATTCAACATTTCAACACCGGGAAATCAAAACTTCAACTAGTAAGCTATAGAGCATGAGCAAGGATAAGAAAGAAGATACAGAACCACGAAATGGTAAAGGAAGGATTAATTAGGATGCCAATACTTGAGAAGGCAACAATTTATGGATGATAAGTGTGCATATAACTGGTGGGTATGTCAGTTAGGACATAGATAGATTATGCTGTGAGCACTTAATAGAATTAAATTTCCAATTTATGATGCTATGTGTAATTATGTTTATAGAGACATGTTGCATTGATGCATTCAACAAAAGAAATCATCTCTCTCTCTCTCTCTCTCTCTCTCTCTCACACACACACACACACACACACACACACACACACCCAATGAACCTTTCATGGGTGAGTTGGTTTCTCAACTCCATTGTGGGTGTGTACATGCTTGCATGTGACTTGGAGTGATACGAGCAAGGGAGAACTGAATGGAACATCCATGATCCATATGTCAGATTTCAATTCCTTCAAAGTAGTAGTAATTTTCCCAGTTTCTACTGCCGATGGACTTGCTAAACCTGAGTATGAACATTTGATAGTATTCGGATCTAAAATTAAGAGCCTGTTTGGTGTAGGAAGTTTTTGGGAAAAATTGGAAAAATTTAGATTTTTAGGAGTATGTGTGGTTGAAAAGTGATTGAAATGTGTGAAAAGTGGTGTGTCCCATAAAAATGTGGGGTTGAAAATGAATTTGAGGAAAAAGTTGAAAAAAATAGATAGGATCAAACAACTTCCAAGTCAAGAGAAGTTCCTTAATTCAAGATGGATTCAAATCAACACACTATGTTTCACGATGCAGATATAAAATGTCCATTTCACATTTTTTAATCTGAAGGGTACCTCTATAATAGGGTAAAAGCGAGATAGTTGCCAAGCCACTTCTTCACCAGGGCGGTCTTTTCTAGCAGCATGCTTCTTCTGCAATTTCAAAAGCAAAAAATCAACATCTGTTGGCAGGGTTAACCAATCGTAAAAATTAGTTTAAAAAACCAATCAATACCTTGTGAACGTCAAACTTAAGAGAAAATGGTATAATTGAGCTTTTTTTGGTCTCGGATGATGCCTCCAGAAATCTCATATTATACACAGCATTCATATCCTCTTGTGGTAATCTTGCCAACTTCAAGAAATGCAAGATGTGTATCAAGATATTAATTATTTTATCACAAAAATTGAAGATGAATCCCAGGAATGAGTGCTTAGATAATTAGACCTAAAGCAGTTTTCATTCGCAAGAGTCGTGCCATCCTTGTAAAACATGATAAATAGAGAGAGGTATCTAAAATTTACATAGGTATGCCAAAATTTACATGGTTTGACCTCATTGTATAAGATTTAAGTTTCTTGAATCTCTCAAAGGGGGTTTCTACATCGAACAGAGCTTACAAATCAAAATCTATCTTTCAACGGATTCAAAATATATCATTGCCAATTCGGCTAAGTCAATTACTCGTAGCAGATATGACCTTGGGCAGGTCAATAATGGCACTAACCTCCACGAGTTTTGCAATTTTGCCATCTTCAAGCTTCTCTGGATGAACAGCTGCATAGATCATCAATAGCCGTAGTTTATTTTCTGGTGTTACATCCTGACAGAGAAAGCAATTGTATTATAAGTTACATGCTGTAATCAATATGCTGAAGGTATTTTTACACAAATAATACCATTCCCACCTCTTTCGTTCTCAAAAAATTGATAAGATCTTTGGTTCCTGCATCTCCAAAAACAAGGTCCTGCTCTATTTGCCCGAGTTCTTTAAGCCCCATTTCGCGGATAATTTTGTTAATTTTTCCAGCAATCTGAACCAGTGAAGTATGATTACCAAGAGGTCAAATTTCCTAAACGACTCTATCACTGAAAATATACTTTTTAAAACAGTTGTTGCTTAATGAAATAAAGTACGTCCTATTTTTGGTAAATTAAACTTGAGCCAGTTTTACAAGTCATCGGCAGGATCCTTAAACAGGAAATATACAAACTGCACATTCAATTCATATTTTATTTTCAGCTGCTCGTGTATATTATTTTCTTAATCGAATTTCAACTATTAAACCTCAAACTTTTTCAGCGATCAGGTTTCCTTAGCAAGTAAGGATTGTAAAAAGCACAAAGATAGTAGGCTAAAATTCAGATCCCTTCTCAAATAAAAAACTACAACATCGTTCTTTGTTAATTTTTTTAGCATTAAATTGCATATGTAGTAACCAAAGGAAACCTTGCCAGTTAAGCTCTCGAGACACTCAAGTCTACCGGCGGATATGTTTTCCAAACATGATATCAGCGAGGTTTGAACATAAGTCTAGTTTTTGCATCATAAACAATTATCACAGTTGCAGTTAGAAATAAAAGAGACTCACATCAACATGGAGGGAGAGTTTTTCAATTTGTTCACTATATTGAGGCAAAGCCTGAACCATCTTTTGCAAGTCCCGAGTAGACAAATTACCAGCATCTCTGCACAAAAATTAATATCCTGTGAGAAGACTGACAGTAGCCAAAAAGCGCTACTAAAAAATGAAGCAAAACCAAGCCAATATACTGCATAAATCCTGAAGCTAGCAACCAGAATCTGCAACTCAGTTGACAATCAATTAAAGAAAATGTGTGGAGGTTTAAAAATAAAAAAATAAACGTAAAATCAATTTACAAGCAAACCTATGACATTGGGAAATTCAATGAATGAAAGTCATCAGATGCAAAACTAGTTAAATAGTGAATGAATATAGAAAATGACTTTCAAGATATCCATGTAATTAACAAACAAACAAAAGCAACTCATTTAAATTGGGTCAAAGACAACATTATCTCTTCGAAAGCTCTGGGATACAGGATTGACAACTCCCATCAATTATGATGCACAAATTTCTTTCATGCAAAAGAAAAAGTCAGAAATCTTGATATGTCAATTAACACCAAGAGATGCATAAATCTAACATCCAAATTACAGGTCCACAACAGATTCCAAGAACTGAATTTCAGCTGACAGTTATAAGCAAAGATTGTTCACAATGCAGAACTCAAGCCAACCTTGAACCGTGGATTTGTGCAGCTTTGTTTTTTGTTACAAAGTTAGTCATCTTCTCATGCAAGCGTTCACTAGCCTGACAAAGCAACCATTGAACAGAGAAACTTCATAACTCTTGAAGACCTAGAAGGGGAATAACAAAGAATTTGCGTATTCTACATACGTCAGCTATATGTGAATGGCGAAGCTCTAGCCAGATTGGGTCATGATCCTCCAAAAGGACCTCTTTCTTCTCAGGAAGACCACCTGTTCTGTTTGGAACCTGAGCATTATCATTACTTGACATAAATTGGCTGAGAATTGTATGGACAATCAAGCAACTATGAACACAAGATCTTGAGGTCTTACCTCGTGCACATACTTATTTCCTTCCATATTAAGTAAATCATGGCACATGGCATCATATGTCCATTCATGTATGATTGGAGCAATCTGCATATGAAAATACATATGTAAGCATGATAATTATAAAATTGGATTTCATGGCCTATGCTAATTTTTTTTTTTTTTTTAAAAAAAATGAGAATAAGAACCTGATCTATCGATCTATCCAGGATGAGCAACTCGCATGTCTCTGACTGTGGGAAATTTGGGATGTTTTTGTATTTCATGAGACAATTCCAAACACCAGCAGCAAGTTTTGTAGGAATTAGATCACGAAATGTTGTCATTGTGTTAGAATCAAGGGATTTGGCCGCACGGTAGCGCACTAATGGAAACTCCTGTCAGAGGACAACATTATGCAAGCCTTGGAGACTATCAAATATGTATGAACAATGGGGTCAACAGAAAAGCACTTAACCATACCCGCAATGATGCAAAGACGGTAGCTATGCGGGTTGCCATCAAATTCAAACATGCATCGCCTTTGCGAGAACTTTCTTCCTCCCCAAAGAGTTCCTCAAGAGCTTTCTCATTATCAGTGATAAAACCCTACAGTTATATTTATTGTACCATTACATGTAACTTCAATCTCGTTGAAATTTTCTACTAATTTGGAACCACACAAGAGAATGAGATTAAAACGAGTAGCAAGAAGAGAAACAAAAAATGTCTTAAGTGACGAGGACCGTGTAAGGGTAAAATAAGGATGGGACAGCAATTGGGTCATCAAGATAGTAATTTTGACTTGGATCAGTTAATGGGTCTTGTGATTCGAGTTGAAATGTATATACTTATTCTATTATTGTACCTATATAGTACCTAATAGTTGTTAGGGACTAGGTTGGTAATTGTTGTAATATTCTTGTATATACTAGTTCAAGTGAATGAAAAAATTGGATTCTACTCACCAAATATTCTACATGGTATCAGAGCCTGATGTGATCCGAAGTAGGAGACCAAAGGAGAAGTCGACCTATGGGCAATGTGACAGTGATCTACGCGGGAAACGGCACAAGTTTCATGTTGGAAGCGAACCGAGAAGACAAAGGGGTCGAGCCAAATCAAAGGGGCAAAGTTTGGAGGCCAAGGACACATTCACGGCCGTAAAGTCTCTTGTTCACGGCCGTAACATCCCCTCGGGTCAAAAGCAAGAATTCCAGGATTTTATTACTTACGACCGTAAGACTACAGTTCACGGCCGTAACTCCTTCACTGGTGGAATTGAAGTAATTCAGCGAATTGAAACTTACGGCCGTAAGAGTTCTTGTTACGGCCGTAACTCATTAACAGAAAGTCACTTACGACCGTAAGTGACATTGTTACGGCCGTAACGTCTAATTTTCCAGATTTCGCGTTTTTTTTAATTTAATTCTGTTTTTAAATTATTTACTTCTATGTTTTGGGCTCAATTGGCGGCTAACCCTAGTTAGGTCAATTGTCACATTATATTGCTTTGTTTTTCATTATGAAACAACAACTTGGATATTATTGAATGAATGTGAGAATTTTCTCTCTCGAAAATGAGGATTCATTTTTCTTGTTCTTGAAGAACAATTCATAGAACTTATCAAATATTTTCTGAATATTTGTGGCGTTCCAATCAAAAACTTATCAAGGAGTTTGGCATCCCTTGTGGCGTTTCGAAAACCTCGGTTCTTCAATCCGTACCGTCAATTTATTGCGTCGTGATTGTTGGGTCCAGGTCCTATCGTCAATTTTAACTTCTCCAGTATTTTAATTATTGTGTTCCTGTGTTTTTTTGGCTGAATCTGGATCTTTCCTATCTTTGTTTCGTTTAATTCCGCGTGTTCGTTGTGACCCCCTCCCGGGATCACATCATCTGGTATCAGAGCTTGGATCTAGATTCAGTTCTTGATTTTCTTGTTCTTCGTGCCAGTAAATTTTTCCTTTGTTTGATTCATATAAAATTCCACAAAAAAATTCAATCTTGTTTCTTTTAGTCAATTCTTATCCGAATTCAATTCCGTTTGTTACGTTGCACTTGTAGTTGAATTTCGGATTCAAAAAAAAAAAAAGGTCCGAAAATTTCATATTTATCCTCGAATATTCCGGATTTGTCTCAATTTCCAAGTTTTCTTGTTCTTACTCGTGTCTATCGTGTCCTACCCTTGATTGAGTTTTGGGATTGTTTTTGAAGCGCTTGGAAGGGGGATTCTTTTTGAGTGATACACGAGGGATATATTTTTGTGAGGAATTTTCTACTTATTTCTGTGAAGACTAATAATGTCTAGCAGACGAGATTCATCATCTTCATCAGTTGGGGACAACCAGGGAATTTACAGAAGGGAGCCAGCAGCTTCATCAACGAGCCACAACAAACGACCTGAAGGTATGAATAGGGTGAATAATAATGTTGTAGGTGTGATGGAGACTTTACATGAGCAATTTGAGAGGTTGATGACTAGGATGGATAGGCAGGAGGAAACTATTAACAAGTTGCGTAGGGAACAAACTCATGCGGGTCCTAGAGCTAGGAGGGAAGGCCGGAGAGATCATAGGGGGAGACACAATCAAAGGGTTGGATATGGGTTTGATGATGAAGAGTTTGCGAGTGAAGGAAGTAGTGTCCAATCATCTGTGGCTAGTGTAAGGAGGAGAAGGGGTAGAGGAGATAGGGATGAAAGGACGAATAATAGAAGAGATCATGGTGATCGGGATGAGATAGATGATAATCTAGGTAAAATAAAAATTTCTATTCCACCTTTTCATGGGAGGAGTGATCCGGATGCTTACCTAGATTGGGAGAAGAAGGTAGAATTGATATTTGATTGCCACAATTATTCTGAAGGAAAGAAGGTGAAGTTAGCGGTTGTTGAGTTCACCGATTATGCCATTAATTGGTGGGATCAGTTGGTGAAGGATCGGAGGAGGAATGGTGAAGGGCCGGTGGATACATGGCGTGAGATGAAAACCATCATGAGGAAGAGGTTTGTCCCAAGCCACTATCATAGGGATATTTATCAAAGGTTGCAGGGGCTCACGCAAGGTTCTAGGAGTGTAGAGGAATATTATAGAGACATGGAGGTAGCCATGATTAGGGCCAACGTGGTGGAGAATCGGGAAGCTACAATGGCTAGATTTTTGAGTGGGCTGAACAGAGATATTGCAAACATCGTTGAGTTACAACATTATGTGGAACTGGAAGACATGGTGCACATGGCAATGAAGGTAGAAAGGCAATTAAGGCAAAAGGGGACATCTAAACAATCACCGGGGACTTATCCTACATCACAACCAAGGAAGGATCACAATGATGAGCACGTCCCGAAGGGAAAGGAGGAACTTACAACTAAAGGTAAAAATATTTCTGATTCTCAACCTACTAAGGATAGAAATATTAAGTGCTTTAAGTGTTTGAGGTCGGGCCATATAGCATCACAGTGTCCAAATAAAAAAGTAATGTTCTTACGTGATAATGGTGAAATTAGTTCTGAGGATGAATTTAAGGGAATGCCTAAGTTAGTGGATGTTGAGGCTAGTAGTAGCGATGAAGAGGGGTTAACTTATGCGGTGAAAGGGTCTCTTGTGAATAGACATGTCCTAAATTCTCGAACTAAGATGATTGAAATTGATGAACAGCGGGATAATCTTTTCCACACTAGGTGTTTGGTGGGGAAAAATGTTTGTGGGATGGTAATTGACGGGGGAAGTTGTACTAATATGGTTAGTACATTATTGGTGGAGAAGTTGGGATTGCCTAAGGTGAAACACCCCAACCCCTATAAATTACAGTGGTTAACCGAGTCGGGAGAACTTAAGGTGAACAAGCAGGTTAATATTAAATTCACCATTGGGGGTTACAGAGATGAGGTTGTGTGATGTTGTCCCTATGCATGTTGGGCATATTTTATTGGGAAGGCCATGGCAACATGATAGGAGAGCGGTGCATGATGGGTTCAAAAACCGATATTCTTTCGTGAAGGGTGGAAAAATGATCACTCTTGCTCCGCTAACTCCTAAAGAGGTCCAAGAGGACCAATTGAAAATAAAGAGCGAGTTTGAGGGGAAAAATACGAGCGTTGAGGCCACGACCTCAGAAAAAGGAGAGGGTGTGAAAATTGAAAACAAGAGAATTGAGGTCACGACCTCAGAAAAAGGTGAGCTCGAGAGAGAAAAGAAAAAGAAAAGAGAGTCACCCACAAAAATGAGTTTACTTGCATTTGCTAACACATCCCTCCCTAGTTTGGCTAATTCTGTTTTGTAGGTACTACAATCAAATTACAAAACTAGGGCCAAAAGGAAAATTAATTGCCGGGCAGAACAACCCCAAAGGATGTGCATAGCACAAAACAGGAACAGGTCACTCGAACCAACGAAAGGAAGAGATACATAAAGGAGAGGCCATATACGGATTCGAGGTCGAATCCTTTCCGAGAAAGGGGGGATGATGTGATCAGAAGTAGGAGACCAAAGGAGAAGTCGACCTATGGGCAATGTGACAGTGATCTACGCGGGAAACGGCACAAGTTTCATGTTGGAAGCGAACCGAGAAGACAAAGGGGTCGAGCCAAATCAAAGGGGCAAAGTTTGGAGGCCAAGGACACATTCACGGCCGTAAAGTCTCTTGTTCACGGCCGTAACATCCCCTCGGGTCAAAAGCAAGAATTCCAGGATTTTATTACTTACGGTCGTAAGACTACAGTTCACGGCCGTAACTCCTTCACTGGTGGAATTGAAGTAATTCAGCGAATTGAAACTTACGGCCGTGAGAGTTCTTGTTACGGCCGTAACTCATTAACAGAAAGTCACTTACGGCCGTAAGTGACATTTTTACAGCCGTAACGTCTAATTTTCCAGATTTCGTATTTTTTTTAATTTAATTCCGTTTTTAAATTATTTAATTCTATGTTTTGGGCCCAATTAGCGGCTAACCCTAGTTAGGTCAATTGTTACATTATATTGCTTTGTTTTTCATTATGAAACAACTTGGATATTATTGAATGAATGTGAGAATTTTCTCTCTCGAAAAGGAGGATTTCTTTTTCTTGTTCTTGAAGAACAATTCATAGAACTTATCAAATATTTTCTGAATATTTGTGGCGTTCCAATCAGAAACTTATCAAGGAGTTTGGCATCCCTTGTGGCGTTTCGAAAACCTTGGTTCTTCAATCCGCACCGTCAATTTATTGCGTCGTGATTGTTGGGTCCAGGTCCTATCGTCAATTTTAACTTTTCCAGTATTTTAATTATTGTGTTCCTGTGTTTTTTTGGCTGAATCTGGATCTTTCCTATCTTTGTTTCGTTTAATTCCGCGTGTTCGTTGTGACCCCCTCCCGGGATCACATCAGAGCCTGAGAGGAAGGAAAAAAAAAAAACCCTAGCTTCCAAAAATTACTCAATCGATACTTACTAGTGAAATTCATCCCTGTCGCCGTTGACCCACGCAACTCCGAATCCGGACGCCGGCCGACCACCAGTGACGCCGGCCGACCACCGGAAAGGCTCGCGACTCAGATCGCGAAATCTGCTTGCGATTTAGGCCACATTCTGACTTTTCCGGCTATTCCGTCACTGACTCGGCCATTTCGAGAGCATTCCGATGCCGACGCCGGAACCCTAGTTACCGTAGCTCGTGATTTCGAACTTCAGGCGTTTTTTGTTTTTGTTCCAACTGCTTCAACCGACCCAGCTCGACCAGGTCAGCAGCAGTGACTTCACTACTTGACTTCATCCATCTTTGTTAGAGGTTTTCCCGTCAATGCTACTCATTCATGTACATGGTAGATATGGCTTTTGCAACAGACCACTTGTGAATCAGGACCAGTTTGAATTGCTTAATTTCCATTAGTTATCATTACTTGCTCCATTTTAGAATTCTTGAGGATTATATTGCGGCGGTTGCTTGTGATTTGTAAAATCTGTGGATTAGCTTGCGTTATAGTCTTTTTAGAGTTGGAAAATGGATGGTTCTATTCATACCCCTGTTGCCTCACGTGTTGCTCGATTGTCTCCTGGGGAAGATTCTTTTGGTTTAGCATCAACTTCTACAATATCTAACTATTTGGTTATCGATTCTGGAGCTACTGACCATTTTACTTGCAATCATTCTACACTTGACTTTCTAACCACTTCACATGTTAAATCTGTTCAGGTGGCTAATGGAACTCCTGTCCAAATTATCGGGGCTGGAAATGTTTCATTTTCACCTACGTTATCTTTATCGTCTGTCTTACTTGCACCTACATTCTCCACCAATCTGTTATCTATTAGTCAAATTACAAAAAATCTTGATTGTTCTGTCACCTTTTTCCCTTCTCATTGTATCTTCCAGGACAATCAAACGAAGAAGACGATTGGCACTGGTATAGAAAGGGGAGGACTGTATTATTTGGAGGAGGAAAGTAAGTTGCAAACAGAGACTGGTGCTGGTCTTCAAGTAATTAGTAGATCTTCTCCTAGAGACAGGATCCTTTTGTGGCATTGTAGATTAGGACATCCATCATTTTCTTATTTAGAGCACTTGTTTCCAAAATTATTTCAGAATATTCCTATCTCTAGCATGCGATGTGAACAATGTATTTTTGCCAAAAATCATCGTGTACCTTTTAAAATTAGTCAAAATAGAAGTCATGTCCCTTTTGCTTGTGTTCACACCGATGTTTGGGGCCCTTTCTCTACTCCGTCTGTCTCAGGTCAAAAATATTTTGTTTCTTTTATTGATGACTGTACTAGAGTGTGTTGGGTATACTTTCTAAAATCTAAGAGCGATGTCATGCATGTCATTCCTAAATTCTCAAAAATGGTTGAAACACAATTTCATTCTCAGGTTAAGGTTTTCCATTCTGACAACGGCCGTGAGTTTGTAAACCAAACCCTTGCTAACTTTTTCGCAACTAACGGCATTCTCCACCAAACAACTTGTGCTTACACACCCCAACAAAATGGCATAGCAGAGCGAAAAAATCGGCACATCCTTGAGGTAGCTCGAGTATTATGTTTTACTATGCGGGTTCCAAAACGTTTTTGGGCTGAAGCTGTGTCAATTGCTGTCTATCTTATTAACCGTATGCCTTCCCGCATAATTGATTTCCTAACTCCTCTAAGGATGTTGTCAAGATTTCACTCTATTCCTTCTGTCTTGAATATTTGTCCTAAAATTTTTAGTTGTGTATGTTATGTCCATGTACATTCCCATCTCAGAGACAAACTTGACCCTCATGCCTTGAAATGTGTTTTTCTTGGTTATTCCAGTTCCCAAAAAGGTTACAAATATTTTTATCCTCCTACTGGGAAATATTATATATCTATGGACGTTGAATTTTGTGAATCTGAGTCTTTTTTCTCTGATGATGTGTCACTAGTTCCTCTTCAAGGGGAGATTTGTAGTAAAGAAGAGGAACAAATATGGTTAGAAGAAAAGAAAGTGTGGATTTCTAATGGTAAGGGGGAGTCTGAAGTCGAGAGTGACAGATCACCTAGGTTGTTCCAAAAGTGCTACACCAGGAGAAATATAGATACTCCTTGTACTCCAACACCGGTTACTGAAGGCACTATTGGGCCTTCTTCAGACTTTGATAGTTCTTCAGATGATGCTACTGTGCCATCGGACTCTTCTATGATTGAAAATGAGGTACATATCCCACCTTCTAACTCTCCCATTTCTATTCCTATTCATATCCCTGCTTCTAACTCCAACCCTGTAGCTTTAGACAATGTTGACACCCCGATTAGGAGATATCCCCTTCGGAACCATAATCCACCTGATAGGTTGGGTTTCTCAACATCTTCTTCCAATGCTATATTTCCTATCTCTGACTATATTTCTTATCATCGTTTATCTAATACCAACATGGCATTTTCCCTTCAATTGTCTTCTGTGTCTATTCCTAATCATTTTCAGGAAGCTCTTGATCACCCTAAGTGGAAATCTGCTATGGTAGAAGAAATGAATGCTCTCCAAAAGAACTCTACTTGGGAGATGGTCTCTTTGCCGTCGGGAAAAAGACCTGTTGGGTGTAAATGGGTGTACTCATTAAAATACAAGTCAGACGGAACCGTGGACAGGTATAAAGCAAGACTGGTTGCTAAAGGTTACTCACAGACTTATGGAATTGATTATCAAGAGACTTTTGCTCCGGTAGCTAAGATGAACACAGTTAGAGTCATATTATCACTGGCGGTCAATCAGGACTGGCCATTGAGGCAATTTGATGTAAAAAATGCATTTCTTCATGGTGATTTGATAGAAGAAGTGTATATGGATCCACCACCAGGTTTCACTCCTCCAGGGGATAAGGTATGTAAGTTGAAGAAGGCTCTATATGGACTAAAATAATCACCAAGGGCATGATTTGGAACGTTGAGTTGCTCAATGAAGAAGTATGGTTTTAAACAGGCTTTAGCTGATCATACCCTATTTTATAAAAGGGATGGCCGCGATATTACCTTACTTATTGTGTATGTGGATGACATGATTGTTACTGGCAGTAACTCCGGTGAAATTGAAAAACTTCAGATTCATCTTACGAAAGAGTTTGAAATGAAAGACTTGGGTGCCCTAAAGTACTTCTTGGGCATTGAGGTATCAAGATCCAAGCAAGGGCTTGTTCTTTCCCAACGTAAATATGTCCTTGATCTTTTAGCAGAAACTGGTATGTCGGCTTGTGCACTTGTAGATACACCTATTGAGGTGAATCATGGTTTATCTATTTACCCTGATCAGATTCCTACAAACAAAGAGAGATATCAGCAATTGGTAGGAAAATTGATCTATTTGACTCACACAAGACCTGATTTGTCATATGCAGAGTAAGTGTTGTGAGTCAGTTCATGCATAACCCAAGTGATCAGCACATGATTGCAATTAATCGTATTTTGACATATTTAAAGTCTTCTCTAGGTAAGGGCATTTTGTATTCTAAAAAGGAAGCATCTAGACATTGTGAGCTACACAGATTCAGATTTCGCTGGATCTAGATTGGATAGAAAATCTACGTCGGGATATGTTTCATTTGTTGGAGGAAATCTTGTTACTTGGAGAAGCAAGAAACAAAATGTGGTTTCATTGTCTAGTGCAGAGGCAGAATATCGCGCTTTGCATCATGCAACTACCGAGCTTACGTGGTTGAAAATCCTTCTGAGTGAACTTAGCTTTGGTCTGAGCAAGCCTATGTTACTTTTTTGTGACAACACTGCAGCTATTGAGATAGCAAACAATCCGGTACAACATGATCGAACGAAACATGTTGAGCTGGACAGAAATTTCATCAAAGACAACCTCGACTCCAAGAATATAGAGATTCCATATGTTAAGAGTGCAAATCAACTAGCTGATATTATGACACATGGAGTGGCTAGTGGTTTATTCTATACATCGATATCCAAGTTGGGCATGTGTGATATCTATGCACCAACTTGAGGGGGAGTGTTGAAATGTATATACTTATTCTATTATTGTACCTATATAGTACCTAATAGTTGTTAGGGACTAGGTTGGTAATTGTTGTAATATTCTTGTATATACTAGTTCAAGTGAATGAAAAAATTGGATTCTACTCTCCAAATATTCTACAAATCGCATAGAGGATCGTAAAGTTATACTAAATATTAACAATTAAAATACTTATAATAGATCAATGTCAAATGTTCTTAAAAAGAAATTAACAAGTATAATTAACTAAAATCAAACAATAAAAAACTAAGGTTGCTACAATGCTACTAATTCATAAAGGTCAAAAATTGTGTGAATACATATGTAAAATAATACACTTAAACACAATTCCAAAGTCAAACAATTAAATTTTCAAACATGTATATTATCGAAAAGAAAGTCTTTATCATTTTTTTTTTGAAGTCATCATTTTTATCGAAAAATCATCCTTCTTTCTCAAAATTATAATTGTGACTGACATCATCTTCATAAATTTCAAAAATATCATCACGCGTACAAGGTATATATGAAAAATAATTCAATATTACACTTGATAAAATTTGCAATTCTTTTACAATCCTAACCATATCCTTACGATTGTATAAGTTTGTGATTTTCCAAACGATCCACATCATTTTATCATTTTGGGATCGTATGACCCAGATAGCTATTTTAGAAACTATGTTTAGCAAAGTACCGTATCCCCCTACCCCAGCTCCCAAGAAAAAAAATTCTGATGAAGGCATTACCAATCTACCAGTGTGGTAGCAATTCCAAGCCAAATATGATAAGCAAGATACAGAAGTATAACTCCATAGATACATGTGATAAGAAGGCACCCTTCTATAGTGCATGTCTGCTTTTAGCATGTTAAGCGTTGCATCATTTTACTAATATCAAACATATTTTCTTATCATTGGCTAAAAAAGGAGACATCTAAGCCATACAAGTAAAGAGATTTATTCATTGATAAGAAAAAGGGAAACTGTAAAGGGGATTGAATTGATGATAACATAGAATACCTAGGTATAACTTACAATGTATTTGGAAGCCCTTGGCCAAACATATATATAGAGCCGACAAGGAATTCAATTAATAACCTGCTGTTTTGATCTGTTTGAGAAAGTCCTACCTTCCTATCTATCTCAGAGATGTTTGAGTTTTTCAAAACTTTATCGTATTGACAATTCAATATAGATAGAAATATATCCATATATATGCGTCTCTCTTCCTTTTCCCACTCAATTTGCAATAATTGAACCGTGAGGACAAGTTAACCCTAAAAATATGTCCTCACTAAACCCCTCATGGTATGATCTTCTAAATCCTAGGTCTTCGTGTTTCACTACTACACTTCTCTATTTTATATTTGAAAAATTTTATTATTTCTATCAAATTTGAATAATTTAATTGATTAAAACTAATCACACATTCTTCTGGTATTAATTTGTAGATGGGGAAGTTAAGACAAAAAATGAATCTACCTGACTCGCCAAAAGTATTGATTGGATGGAGATGAATGAAAAAAATACAAGTATCACATATCGAATGCGGAATTTTGTTTTTCCCATAATAGGTCCCATTCCTTTACTGGAAGTCAATGACCATTCTTATCTATTACCTTGACATCAAAAAAGAGTACAATGAAGTACCACATGGGTGGATATCTACATGAACCCAAATCTGTCAAATCAACTCTTTGACAACATGAAGCAACAAAAAAAAAAAAAAAATTCTCTATCCATCCAAGGGACAGAAGGGAAGAAGCCTTGGGTGTCCCCTCCAATCAAGAATTGGGACCTCACAATCACTAGCGAGCATCTTCACAAAAAAGGCTAAAAACTCCAAGTTGTTATTTCCGTTCATTTTATTCATGGTGAAGGAATATCTAAACAAACAGTAACTCAAATGACAAGGCTCAATAGGACAATGTACCTGGCTATCTATGGGAAAATACTCCAAGTTCATCTGCAAGATTTGAGAACCAAAATGAGAACAAAACCAAATCTAGCACTACTAAATAAAGCTAGAATATCAGAAAATATTTTGGATGTCATATAACCTCTCTTAAAGCACCAATGCGAGACATAACACCTTTGTCTCTCTTTATGTGATTAACCAATTCTCGGGTAACAGGTGAACTAAAGAAGACAAATGCCCTAATAACAGAACAAATAAGGGGAAAGAGAGGAGAAAATCATATCAGACCCAAAATTATTTCCCCGTTGGTTCCAAAATTCGCAAAACAAAAAAGACAGATAAAAAAGATACAAAATACTTGGCATACTTTCTGTACAATGGCGATTTTCCAGACATATCAGAAAGGAACATGACAATGCTGCATTAAAAAAAAAAAAGGATAGATGAGGGAGAGAGAGAGAGAGGATAGAATAAATAAGGAAATTTGCATTGCTTAAATTAAATTCAACAGGATACTTCTACGAAACAACATAAAACAACTTAGTAATCTTTCAAAATTTAAAGTGTTCTCACACGCGCACGTGCATGTCTAAGGAAAAAGAGCTTGGTAACAAAGTATGAGTTTAAGACATCTTTAATAACAGAAAAACTCGGGTGCTCCGTGGAAAGATCTCAGCTATTAATTCTATTTTCTAATCCAGCTGAAAAATTATCTACTCATCCATAAAGAAACTATGTCATCAGCAACTAAGTAAAAATAAGATGATATCAACTATTTCAATAGCAAAATCCTTCGCAAATCGCAATAGCATATTGTATAGAATTATGTCACTGTCTGATGAGCAAAACATAGATATTAGAATATGTACTTGCAGGACTTGGTAGTATGATATTAAGAACCATAATTTTAGCTTGATTTAAAAGAAACAACACTAAATGTATAGTCTCATAACATTGACATTTGAGTTGTACTTATCTTTTTGCACCTATCCTCAATTCAAGTTTTAAAGGTGTGATTAACTAATGATTGTTTCAATCTAGTTATCTTATCACTTATGTTGAGCATAAATGGAATAGAATAAAAAAGTTCAACTTTCTGAAACGAGGAAATTTTTGGACCTGTATAAAAACTAAAAAGGCAGAGTGAAGTAATACCCGACAGGAGTAACAAATGTAAGAAACACATAACATGAAAAACGAGTTGATAGAAAACCACCTAAAAATAAACAATTAGGAGGTCGGAAAGGCAAGATGTAAATTATATTCGGACATGACATGTGACTTTGTTAAAAACGCCTTTGCGTGCATCCAGTTGGACTTGCTTTCAAGATAAATATATCATATGCAGGGAGATTTTAAGAACATACTAGGGCTGCAGCAAAATTGGCATCATTATCTCTATTTTTTCAATCCAAAACCTTAAAGTGTTAACAGCACAAGAATGTTGGACTAGAAGTTAGAAAAGAGAATTACTTCTCTTTAGTTGGCTGGATGAAGTATACAGCATCCATGGTCGGTAGTGGCTGCCTTCGCTTGTATATGTCTTCCACCACTGCAGGCAATACATGAAATAATGGCTTCTCGGAGTTAAATTAATATTCAAAAAAGGAACATTAAAGTCAAAACTCGTTCACAAGCCATTATGATCAGGTGAAGATAAGTCCTCATTTGCATATAATTTATATTGAGAATACCAGTTCAGGCCTTACAAAATCATTTGGGTAAATTTCCTTGAAAGGAGACCCCTGTGCACAAACAACTGAAAAGAAAACTCCACCGAGCATACAATGGAAGCATTCTGCAGTACCCAAAACTACTGACGTGGGATGCAATAGAACAATTATAGAAAACGAGAAAGGAGGGGTAAAGAGAATAAGAGGGAAAGAATAGAGAGAATTTAGGGGGGAAATATCAATTTATTTTATTATCAAAGTTGTTTTTAATAAAATGCAGGGTTTAAAATATCCTAATTAAAGTAAGGAAAATCTATAAAATCTATGAAATCAAACTCTAATGACGTTTCCTAAAAAAGGCCTCAAAATTAGAAACTAGATTAAGCCCCTGTTTGGTTTTACTAAAAATTTTTATTTTAATATAATTCAAAGTGAACATTTAATCTTAACCACACCTTTTATGGGACCAACAGCTTTTCAACCACACATTTCATCAACTTTTATCAATATCAATCAGGGGCTAAATAATATATAATAATATACCATCAACTACATTATGCATTCAGAAATGATCTATAATTTAGACAAGTAGAAAGACTACCTGCAAGGTGGTGCTCTTAATGCTAGGATTAGTTTTCCGTAAAAGTTCACAAAAGATATGGGGGATGGATAAAAGAGAAAAATGTACAACGTCAGATGAAGAAAGCATCAAAGTTTATTGATTGGTTAACTCATAGCAACTGTTTTAGGCCATGCCATTGAAACATACATGAACACTTCTTCCATAGTTTCGACGTTCAAAAGTATATCACTAATAATGCCACGAATCATCACAATACGAAAGAACAACTAAATCCATCAAGAAAAAAATGTTTGCAGTTCTTACAAAAAATAAATAAATAAATAAAAATAAAAGGAAAAAAAAAATCATCCATCGGAGGATAATTTCTTTTCTTATGGTACTAGATGCATTTCTATGCTGGCACCAAAATTTGGAAGTTGGAACAAGATGAAGAAAGCAAAATAGTAAGCAATTTGTTGAATATCATTTACAAACTACACACAATCATAAGAAACATGGTAATATGCATCACAGCAGCAGCATGCAAGCACAATATGCAAAAATAGGGCAGGGGAGAAAGAAAGATATAGTATTTATTTTCCTTAAACTGGCCTTTTATATCTTACGTGAAACTCCTTCGTCAGTGATATCTGACATCTTGCACGCATTAGAGATTATTTTAAGAGTAACCTTGTCCATGATGAGTACCTACAGGTCAAAAGTGTCGAAACTGAAACTTGGTTTACGAGCAAATAAAAACAACAAACAATATAAGTAAAAATGGAATTGCATAGGGCTCTAAAAAAAAAAAAACCAAAGTCCAGTGAATGCATTTGGGACTAGAAGCAATGTTCTTTGAATGGGACTAGAACTTGACGAGCTCAGACAAACAACTTGACACCAGAAGAAATGTGTCTGGCATTAATGGACTCTAATTAATATTGCCGACGAACAGGAAAATTAACCCAAAGGAGAAAATCAGTCGCAAAGATAACTTCTGAATCAAGCCAAAGGATATCTTATTCGGTGGATATTAATAATTGAATGGAAATGGTTGAGCTTTGACTGGGAGGAACATATATAATCCTCAAATATGAATCCTAATAGTTTTCTAGTTAGAACTTAGTCCAGTAACTACCCCCTCTTTCTGTGGTGATGACGTCCCCGATGTCTATCATTTTACTTCATTAGACTTCCTAAAGCACCTGTACTCTTCCAAAAACATGAAAGATGATCTTTCATTTTATATGGTGTAAGTAGAAGAAGATAAAAACAGTGTATTACTCGGTAAGATGTGAGGTTAACATTTAACTAGATGGTGACTTGATTTATATCAGTCTAGTGAACTTGTGCATGTGACAAAAATGTGTGTATCTGAGGATCGCAGGAGACTAATGGGATTTTTTAGACTAATAAAGCAAACAATAAGGCGCTATATGCTCAAGACAAGTTTCTTATTGAATTGTTGCTTGTCCTGACTTAGCATTGTTGGGAAGAGCCCTGGAAGTCTTCTAAGCCACTGAACCCACTGCTCAAACCCCAGTATCCAAATACTAATAGACATCCATATTGAAGAAGCTTATACCTTCCAACTTGACTTGGAATCCCCTGTTTTGGTCGAGCGAAGCATTTCATTCAATAATCCTGAAAAAATCATACAGATCGATAGGTAAAACAAAACGAAAACTTCATAGATCTCAACTACTAAAAATGGTAACAGTTCATAGTTTTGCAAGTGCCCAATAACTCTCAGTAATTAATATAAACAATAAAACAATAAGACTTTGAATATAATTTCAATTATGAGAGAGCATATTAGTACACAAATGGTCGAGCCAGAACAAAATAGCATTAGTCACTGACCAATATACATGGAGAGTACTTCCTTAGCACTGCAATTAATATTTAAGACGTAGACAACTTCAAAATAAATTGGCAAGCTTTTCGAAATACCAAGCCAAACTACTCATCTAAATTGAAACAACTGCCATTGTTTTTAGTGTTAGCGAAATGTTCTTAACCATATCTATCAGTATATTTGGTAAGAACTTGATGCTATAGCAATCTTACGAATTACAATCACAAGATGAATTCTATAGCCATTTCTTTAGTGGTCTACCCGGACCACCAACGAAGTTTAATAACGATAATCCATGTTCACTGGCTAATGACGATTTTTGATCCATAGCTTATCAAAGAACTTCGGGTGAAATTTTAAATGAAAGAACGCTCTTTTACTATCCTCATCAAATTGTGGAAAAATACAAATTATTCTGATTTTCAATGAGGAAACAACTACGACAAACCAAGTCTAAGTCTTTTCACAATAAATTATGAGATCTGAAAGGAAAAAAGAATGTAATACAGTATGTATGGAGGAGGGATTTATGATTCATCATAGTTAGCAAGCTACAAATCACACATAGCATTAATGATGAGATAATTATGCCCCTGTTTGGTAACACTAAAATTTAAGATTTTAATCAAATTCAAAGTCAACATTTAATCTTAACCACACATTTTATGGGATTCTCAACTTTTAACCGCACATCTCATGAACTTTAATCAAAATCTACTAAAATCTGATTTTTATCAATACCAAACTGGGGCTATATTGCGATGTACATGAACAAGTAATAAGGAATTTCTCTTCTTGACTGTTAAATCATCGAACTACCTCTCTAGCATTCACAACTACTTTATCCAGAGATTCTGTACTAATTCTCCTGCACTGGAACCCCATCCACCATCAGATAATATGTTGGAGCATGCATGTTTGGCATGTGTTTATAATTTGTTGCTACTCGGTAAAACCAATTTTTATTTATCATCACTCTTTTCTATATGTTTATAATTCTCAAGAGAAACAAGTTCGTGTATTAGCTAAACCGATATTTTAAAAAAAAAAAAAGAAGAAGAAGAAGAAGGAAAAGGAAAAAGAAAAAGAAAAACAATAACAACTACAAAAAAAACCACAATAACTCCACTTGTTTATCGAATAAATAAATCATGCAATAACATTAACCATTTCCGCTCAATTCAATTACTTATATACAGCTGAACTGAATCAATCAAAAATTCCAGTGACTCTATATGCAAAAAAAATGGCAGAAATGCGAAATTGGACATACTGTCACGGGTAATTTGGCGGAAGTTCTTATACTCGCTGCCCTGAGACGACGTATCCGAATCAGACATCGACATGATTATACGAGTACCGAGATATCACTTAAGCTGTAATTTTTCCCTTTTCCCTTTGTTCCAATTGATTGATCAACAATTTCGTACAGTTTTCGTTGATCAGAATTCCTGAATTTCTGATTGTTTTAGAGAGAGACAGGGAATTATAAATCTTTCAATAAAGTGGTGTAATTATGTAAATATACCCGGCCACCCGGGTGTCGTGCGGGTTGACCGTTCACGCCTAATTGTTGAATTTTCTGAATCTATAACGCGGAGGGTCTAAACCGGGTCGTACAGGTAATCTTAGCCGATGTTGAGGATGAAATTACTGTTTTCCATCGGTTATTAGGCTCTTCTGGTAAAAAAAAAAAATTGTTTTCATACTATGAAGTAATGAACGTGATAATTTTGAATAAAATATGTTGGAACTTGATTGAAAACATATGGTAATTTGAAAATTTTGTCATTTATAAATAAGTTTATCAAATGGAGGCTAACATCCCATGGGTCCTAGAGCGGGGCTATCCTGCCCCGTTTATTATTCCCATTTTTTATTTTTTTTGTGTATGATTACTATTTTATTTTCTAATGAAAAAAATTAAAAGAAAAAAAATTGATTTGTCCATGGAATGGAACTGGAGTGGAGGACCCCTTAAGGACTCGAGACGATTGTTCAGGGTTCGACGAATTTTTTGTCGTTCCTATTTTTTTAAAACCACTTTTAACCTCATATTTTACATCAAAAATAACATTATTATTATTCTATCTATAATTCAAAAGTGACCGCCGAACACTCACTTTTTTCATAATTAGCTCATCATTCGGCGGCTTTTGTTAGAGAATTAAAATTATTTTGTTGATTTATTTGTGTTTTCTAGGTAAAATGTGGGGTTAAAAATTGATTTGGAAAATTGTGTAATTGGAGAGAGAAAATGTGAATGGTTAAAAAGTTATTTGAGAAATTGTGTAAATTAAATTTGTTGTCTTTTAATGTATTAATTGGGAAATTAAATGCCAACCGAACGGTGCCAAGAAAAATCACTTCAAGTGAAAAGTAAGTAATTTATTTATTGCTCGAAATAATAATGTTTATAGTTTAAATAAAAAAAATCCTATGTTCGATGGTGAGAAAATAATTTAAATACAAATTTAATTTATTTTTATATTTAAGGTAACGTGTTTAATTATTTCATGACAACGAAAATTAGAACGTACAACTATTTTTATTTTTAATTGAAATAAAATATCTTTGTGAAGTTTAAACAAACTAACTACAGATGTGAGTCGCGGACCGCGGTGTCAGAGGCGAAATAAAGAAGGGCATGGTACCTTACGTTTACATATTGTCCAAATTTTTAAGGTTGATTTTTTCCATGTTCCTAATGAAGCTATTGTTTCAGTTCTGGTACTATAATTATTGCGGTTTTTGCTAATAATAATAGTTCTAACGAGACAGATCACATCTCATTTGATTTTCGTCACAATTTCGTAGCAATTTAGCTTCATTTATTTTTTACCTTTAAAAAACTGTTGTATTCGTGGATTAAAAATTTGATTTTTCCTATTTGGTATTTTGTGCATGGCATGTTAAAGTAAATATTTGGAAGTTTTTAAGTGGAAACTTCGAAATTGACATTTCTTAATTGAATCAATCCATGATATTAATTAATGATCTCCATACGCGTCAGATTTAGGTATACTAATATCATTTGTTGACCTGACTTTATTTTGTGCATATTTTCATACATGGATCATGTTATTCGTACAATAATTGTACAGATAGGTGTACAAATAGCCTAATAAGGCCAAAATTGTAAATAGTTGTTGACAATTTTATCCTTTTATCAAGTTTTATATGATTAGTTCTTTTATTTTTGGTTAATTTCATATTATAATTCTTTGTGTTTATATTTTGTAGCCTGTTTTTTAATAGATCTATTTTTTCTTGAATTTCCATAATATTCTCCCAATTTATTTTATCATTTTTAATAAGATAAATTATTTCATTCATTCTTATTTCAATAATTTCAATTTCTCTTTTAATAGTCAGTCATGTCATCTATCTTTGTTATTATTTTGAATTGCTTTGTATAAATACATTTTTCGATCTATAATATCAGAATAATCTATCATAAGTTGATCATAATTTTCTAAGAGTATGTAATATTTTTCAGATGATTCATCTATATTCCTTAAATCAGATACAATTCTATCCATTTTTTCTAATACTTTTTCTAAAAGTTTGTTTAATCCTTTAATAGTATATCCTGGCATTTTGTTGAATTAAACTATCCAGTTTGGTTTTATAAAGTTTCAAGTAATTTTTCAAATTCAATTAATGTCTGAGAATTAATAATATCAATATATGTCATAATATCTATATTTGGTTCAAGTGGTATGTTATACTTTGACATATTATATTTTTTTCTTTTTTCTAATTTATTAATTATGTTTTGAATATCTTGTACAACTATAGATCTTATAGTTCATATAGCAAAGTTTTCCATCATATTATTTTTAAAATTTTTAAATATTTCTTGTGATGCATAAAGTTGTTCTCAATATCCTAGTTTATTAATTTCATTTTTATATCCAACTTTATATGTTCCTCTCTTAGATCTGGGTTTTTTTATAATATAATTCCTTTTATTCATGATATCAAATTTTTCAAAAATTGGTAAAGAATAATTCATCTCTTCCATCACTATCATAATCTATTATTGGATCATAATCATTGTCACTGCTAAATACATATTCTAAATACAATTCATTATTTATTTCAGTATTATCACTATCAAGCCAAAAGTAGATGATTGACTTAGTAATTTCAATTACAAATAATTCTTTAAATTTAGGATAAATAGCTAATAAACATGGCATATAAACATGGTATAACTTTTTTATTTCATTGTTAGGTCTAGTAAATTGTTTATGCATGAATAAATGTTCGATTATGCTATGATATTCATCATTGTATGGACTGTTTTGATAATTAAATTTAATAATCCTATGTTCTCCCATGATAAAAATTCTTCTTCTGCCTAATTCCATAAGACAGATATACTAAGAATACTAACATCTTTTCCGTTTCTTTGTACCTTTGTATCTTCCTTCTTTTGTTAGTGACATTCAGGTTTGCAGGTTTCTGCTGTCACACCCTTCAACGGCCTCTTGCCTTCACGGGTAGCTAGCCATTCCTGACTCCATGCCTTCACTGTATAACAACCTAATGGAAAATATTTCTAAACAAAGTGTATGGAGTTTTCTTAATAATATATCTTCTTCTAGGAAATAGGATTCAGAAGACATAAATTTAGAAACTCATAATTTTTTATGAAACGTTTAAAATCTTATTGATATGAGAAATTTGGTACACAGATTGGTATGAGAATTTTAAAGATAGAGAAGTTTCTTACAGACTGAGTGCTCAATCGACTAACCCCTTTCAACTCTGCCTTATCCTAGCCTTAAAGCCTCTATTTATAATATTTACATGAGACTCAATTATTTACTTCTTACATCATTGCATACGTTACATAAATAATTAAAAACTTTATATCACATTACAAAGGACACATGTCCCTCTATCCTATCTACTTTTCTAAAGTGATCACATGGTGTTGTCTTGGCTTGTTGTAAAAAGTAGATTCCATTTTATCTTCATTGTCAGCATCCTCTTTGTCTATTCCAGCTGTTCATTATCTTTTTTGGCAAGTAGGGCAATTCCTAGTTATACACGCTTCTTGTAAAGTCAAAAAGCTTCTATGGATTTGATGAGTATCAAATTTGTTGATGTAATCCTTCAGAATGGTTGATTTTTCATGTCCTCCATTTGTAACAAGGGTCCATCCTTCGTATTGACATATGCATTTGAATTTTTTATCATACAAATTTTTTGGCAATATTGTAAAGAACCTTAATTCCCAAAACTCTTCGGGATCTAAACCATGATCTGGTAATATTTGGTACTGGTCTGGTATTTTTTCCAACTTCAATATGAAAATTTCTTGCAACATATCCGATTGTAATAATGTGTTCAGCAGGATAGTACATCCTTCCATCAATTTCAGAGTTGATTGAGTAAAATTTTAAGTAAATATGTTTTCCTTGAGCAAATTTTGATATTTCACCTTTTAATAGATTGTCAAATTTATCAATTTCCTTTAAATCTTTGCCTGGGTAAATAAGATCCAAAAATCCATAATCAGCTGCCATCTTTGTCATAACTGAATCTCCTCCTTGGGTAACAATTAATCGTGAGTAAATGTGATCTCCTGAAGAAATGTAATAACAATCACTTTCTTGGAGTTCATAAATGATTCTGGCAGTTTGCTTATATTCTTCTTCTCTTGGTAAAAAATGAGAGTCATCTTCCTCCTCAGCACGAATTTTTATAACTTTTGTATGTTCATCTCTGGTATTGATTGTCAATTTTCTTGGACTGGGTTCATATATAGTAACCTTCTTTGGACTTTCATCTCTTTTGATCAATGGTCCACCACTGCTTCCATATGATGTACCTGGTTGTATTGTATCTGTTTGTATTGTACCTGTTTGTATTGTTGGTAAAACCTTTTTGGTAAATAACGATTCAAACTGAGATTCAATCTCAATTATATTGTCGTTCAATTCTTTGGTATAATTGTAATGAAAAGTTGAGATTTCCATCAATTGCTTAAAACTTTCTTGGAGAGTTTCTCCAAGTTGTTCGATTCCTATCTTTATATCTTCAGCTTCTTCATATAAGAATTTGATTCGCTCCTTGGCGTCTATCAAGGATTTCTTGATATTATCCATCTGTAAATTCAATATTCCTGCTTAAAAAATCTGCAAGATAGTTATTAATACCCTTAATATTAATTATATCAAAATTGTAAAATGCCAAATAAGCTTGCAATCTGTGTAATCTCCTATAATGAGGTTCTGGTGGCAATTTATTTTTGATTAATCCTGCAACTTGAGAGTTATCAGTTTCAACAATGAATTTTTTAGATAATAAGAATAATGAAAACTTTTTTATTCCTCTAATAATCACTAGTAATTCTTTTTCATGAGTGGTATAATTTATTTCTGTTTGGTTGAATGATCCACTATAATATCTGCAAATTTCATTTAAATCTGTTTTTAATATTGTTGCTCAATATTTATCTGAGGCATCAGTATTTACAATCATATTATCTTTTTCATCTGGTAATCTTAGTTTTGGTAAATTTTTGCATTCTTCTTAAGTGATTCAACAATTTGTGTATTTTCATCACTCCATCCTTTAATATTTGTTTTTTTGAGTAAAATTTGGATTTTATGTCTCTTTTTTGAAAGATTTTCAATAAAACTTTCTGCATAATTTAAATATCATAAAAAATTTTGTATTTTTTCTTTTGATTCTAATTTATTTGGAAAATTTATTATCTTTTTAGATATGTGGGTTTGTAGTTTTATTCTTTTTTTTTATCTATTGATAACTCAAGAAAATCAATTTCTTGTTTTTCTATTATAGCTTTATTTTTTGAAAGAACAATTCATTCTTTTTTGCATTCATTTATAAATTTTATTAAATGACTTATGTGTTCCTTTTTGTCATTAAAACATATTAATATATCATCAATATAAACAATTAAAAATTCATTAAATTTTCTAAATATGTTGTCCATTTTTCTTTGGTATATTTGTGGTGCATTTTTCAATCCAAAAGGCATAACCATCTATTCGTACTTACCTTGAGGTATACTGAATGATGTATATTGTATGCTATCTTCTTGCATCTTGACTTGGTAAAACCCTGATTTGCAATCAAATTTGGAGTAATATTGTTTTCCTTTTACATGGTTTATTAGTACTTCTTTATTTGGTAAAAATTATCCATAAAATTTTGTATATTTATTTAATTCTTTATAATTTATTAACATTATTGCTTTTCCTTTAACCTGTTCAGAATGTTTCATAACCATAAATGCTGGACTACTATGAGGTCCATTACTCGGTCTGATTAGTTTTTGATCAAGTAATTCTTTAATTTGGGTTTTGAATTCTTGTGTATCTGGTAAAGTATACATCATAGGTCTGACTCTTATGATAACATTCTCTGTTAATTCTATTTTAGCTCTAGGATGATATGGCTTCCAAAATGATAATGAATTTTCTCCATAAATTTTTTCTAATTGTTCAATGATTCTTTCTATACTAATTTTTATTTCCGTTTTTAAAACTTTTTTATATATAATTCTGTTATTTTTTATTTTATTTTGTATGATTGGTGTTTTTTCCCATTTATCATCACGTTGGGCTGGCTGAACTCTGTATGGTCTAAATTCTCTTGATATTTTTAGCAAATGTGTACAAGGTGTTTGTAACATTATCATATAATTATTTTGTTTATAATATTGAAATTGTTGTATAAAGTCATTTCCTAGTAATATATCACATTCTAAATTATTATAATTATAAACTTTATTTATTATGACTTGTTTACTTCCAAGTATTATATCAATTTTATCAGTACTCTGTATTATTTGAGTAGTTTCTCCTGTTATTCCAGTTATTTTTATTTTATTTGTATTATTCCATGATTTTATTAAGAAACTTTTAAATATTGATATATCACTTCATGTATCAATTAATGCACAAGTTGTTATATTTGTTTCAACAATAATTATTTGTATGTAAACAGCTAACGGGAAGCTTATCTGATTATTCATCCCATTTTTTACATAGTATTGTTTTTCCATCTTGAGTTATATACAATCCTTCTCTTTTTATATTATAACCCTCTAATCATTTAGGAAACTCATTCCTAATAATATATGAGGTCTTATATCCATACTGTTATCTATATAACATGGTACTAAAAGGCTAGTTCCTCCAATTTTTATTAGTACTTTAACTTCAAATTCACTAGTATGTTCTTGTCCATCAAAATTAATGTATCTATATGGTTTGGTTTTATGGGCTATTAACCCTTTATTTTTATTTGCAGCTATGTGACATTCACTAGCTCCTGTATCTATTAACATGTTTGGTCCTTTTATATTTTCTTTTCCATTAAAATATTCTTCTTCTATTTTCATATTTCCAGCATTTTTATGAAGTTTTATTTCCTTTGTATTACTAGTTTCTCCTAAATATTTTCTATTAGGTAGACTAAGACTTCGTGATCTTCTAATTATTCTTTCATTTTGTTATTCTATTATTAGGATAATCTTCCTCTATTAATTCTATAATTTCAGGTTTGTTTTTTGTTATATTAAGTTCATAGTTTTTTGGTATTAAAGTTATTTGTTTTTCTGGTCTTATGATTTTACTAAAATCCTTACATTCTTTATGGACTTCTATAAATGATTTTTTTAGAATAAATGTTTCCATAGTTTGAATTGGTAAACGTATATAAGGCTCTATATTCAATAGTCATGATTTTATCTCCTGGTTCCATTATATCATTTCAATGTAATTTGAAATGTAATCCTAAAACTTCATTAAAGTTTTTATCTGTTAATGATACACAATATTTTGGATAACAAGTAAATACTAACTTTTTATATACGAGATTTTCTTCTACCAATCCTAAATGACTATCTCTTAAATTTAGTATTCTTTCATCATGTAAACTAACTGTTAATGGTGAATCTATCCCTTCCCTAAATAGAGATTTGAACATTATTTGTATTCCTGCCAAATAAGCATATTGAATTTTTTCACTATATTTTTTATTAATTTTTTTTTAATAATTCCATGACTGTGTTTTTTGTTAATAGATTAAATTTATATGTTCCATGGGTTGTTCTAACATCTATTGCTTTTTCTATTTTATGGTATTCATTTATTGCTATTTTTTCTCTTCTCAATATTCTATCATGGTACAAAATATTCAAGATATAATTGATAAATTAGAAAAGAGAAAGAAAAGTATTTCAAAATATAATATACCATTTGAACCAAGCATAGATATTATGGCTGATATAGATATTATCAATTCTCAGACATTGATAGAGTTTGAAAAATTACTTGAAATTTTATAAATTATTTATCTTTGTGTTTATAATGCCTGGATATACTATTGAAGGATTAAACAATTTGTTAGATAGGATAACGGAAAAAATAGATAACATTATATCTCAATTAATAGATATGGATGAATCATCGGAACAATATTATATACTTTTAGAAAATCATAATCAATACATTATAGATTGTTCTGATATTTTACAACTTAAAATAGATTTAGAAAATAAAATAGTAACAAATACAGTCTAAACCCAAATGCCAGGGTATACAATAGAAGGACTAGATAATCTTTTAGAAAAATTAAGAGATAAAATGAAAGATATTAAACCTCAAATGGAAAATGAAAATATATCTTCTGAAGAATACAATAAACTTTTAGAAAAATACGAACAATATATTGCAGATTATTGTATTTTACTAGACCAAAGAATGGAATTATACTAGAAAATTTTGTATAATAATTTACCAACCCAATAATCTATGAATACTTTACAAACATCAACATCTAACAACTGTGATTATAAACTATATTTAAATAATAAAAAAATTTCATTTTTATCAATTATTGTTGAAAAATTTAAAAATATACATTCTGTTGGAGAATCTAAACTAAAAGAGATATACGAAGATATTGACTATGCAATCCTAAATAGAATAGAATTTAATTATGTTGAAACAGCAAAAAATATAAATACGATTCATAAAATTATAGAAGAATACGAAGATATAGAAGAAGAAGAAGTATCAGAAGGAATAATGTTAGGATATATAACTAAAAAAGATCATCCTAAATCTTTTTGAAAAATTATTACAATATAGAACATTTTTAGAAGAACTTACAAGATTAAAAAATATAAATATAACCAGAAGTACTGAATTAAATCAACCTGACTAAGTTTGGGGATATACCCTGCAAATTAAACAATCCTTTTCATTAAGGGTAATTTTGACATTTCAACAGAGGGATCTATTTTACTAAACTTATTACATACCAAACCTATTTAACTAAAAACCCATTAATTGTTAGAAGTGATTTCTCTGCATTGGCCTATCCTAGGGGTATTGGAAGTACGTACAGTTTCTTTGTATATCAAGCGATTGACGGTTGACCAAGGAAGCCACTCTCCAACATGATTTAAACAGTCATGACGTGAATTAATATAAATATACGTTTTTTTTTTTTTTTTTTTGTGACACATTGATTAGAGAGATTTGTGAGGAAAAATGTAAGTTTAGCATCTTGATTTTTCTTAATTTCTTTGTGGGTTAAACAAAGAAGTATAAATTTATAGATGTGGTAAAACTTGATTATTTTTTCAACAATATTTGGAGAATTTGGTGAGTGCAAAGTCTATATAATTATAACAATTTATTATATAGTGAAAAAGTCTGACAGTTCGTAAATTTTGATTTGTTGTTTTATTTTCTTGTTAGCTCAATTATTTCTTGAACATCAAAAGTTCATGTGGGGTTAGTAGAGAAGGAATTGGTGTGTAATTCCCAACCGTGGCATCATCGTCGAGGAAATCGACGTCTAATTCCCAACAAGTGGTATCAGAGTATCATGTGGTTCGAGGATTTTTTGGAGCAAAAGAAAATATGTATATCAAGTACAATATGGAGAAATTTGATGGAATGATCGATTTTAACTTGTGACAAGTGGAAGTCAAGGATGCATTGGACGGGACTACAAAAGCTTTGAAAATAAAACAAATCCCGAGTTCTAACAAAGAAACTGAATCCAGCAAGATTGATGAAGATTTCAATTTGAAGGCTGCTAGCATGGTACGACTTTGGTTGACCACAAATATTCTTGCACATATTTATGAGATATCTTCTGTGAAGGAACTATGGAGAAAATGGAAAGAGGTGTAACAGACGAAGAGTTTGTCAAATAGGTTGTATCTGAAGGAATGGTTTCATTCTTTGAGAATGAATACAAGTACAAAAATCTCAGACCATCTTAATGTTATCAATGGGATTGTTTCTGAACTGAAATCTATTGAAGTTAAAATTGATTATGAAGATAAAATATTAAGGCTCGTCTAGTCTCTTCCATACACATTTGAGCACATCAAGTTGATTTTGATGTACATGAAGAAAACAGTGAATTTTTCAGAAGTTACAAGTTGATTAGGTTGAAGTGACTGTTAATCAGAAAATGCTTTGCTTGTGTTACTAAAAAGTAGAAGAAAGGTAACTTCATGAAAAAAAAGCAATGTGTTATAACTGTGGAGAATCTGGTAATGTGAGAAAAAATTGTCCAAACGGTGGAGTAGACTAGACTAACTGCTCGGGGGTGGATAATGCGACTCTCCTGGTGGAGAGTGATGATGATGTACTTTAGTAAGATGGGATTTCCTTATGGTATAAAGCAAGTTGTTATGATAGATGATGTGTTCTTACTGGCGGATACATGTGTTTGTACATGAGCATTGGTTTGACATTTATGCAACGTGTGTGGTGAAATTGATATCGATGGCTAATGAGCTCTCAAGGGAAGCCAAAAATTTAGAGTTGCACCATAATTTTTGAGTAATGTTGTTTCAACATGAGTCGATGAAAAGTTTGGAGTTCGTTAATAATTATGAGTGGTTATACTCATATGGTAGAGTATGTTAATTCTCTGGTTTGAGAATTGGGACAGTCAAAGTGTGTCAAATGTTTTCCTATTTTTACCAAGTATGTAAACAAATGAGATGATAGAGTTTTGACTCATTTTTAGCAAGGTAAAGATTGTTGGGTAGTTGCCTCAAATTGTCAAAAAGTTGGAGGATTTTATTTGTAATTGGAGAAAAAGTTTTTTAATTCTAATAGAAGAAAAGTATATCATTTTTTTACATGTTACGTGTCCTTATGAAATATTGAGGTAATTAATTGTTAGAAGTGCTTTCTCTGCATTGGCCTATCCTAGTGGTATTAGAAATACTACATTTGTTTTGCGTATCAAGCAAGGACCTTGCTACAATTACTAACAAACTGTACTAACAGTTGTACTAACGGCTAAAAGACAAAAAATTTGAATGTTTAATTACTATGTTATCATTCTAGTTATAATTCGTTTAATTTCCTGATGCTATGTCTATATCTCTAAATTTATTGTTTACATAAAATGCGTAATATATACTATTATATGTTAAACTCTTTTCTTCAATAATTATATTTAATTCTTCAATTTTTTTCTCTAGATCACTAATTATTCTTCCTCTATTTACTATAATTCTAGTAAATTGTGAAAAATCTGTGAATGTGGGTTCTTTTATTGCGTAATCTAACAAATCATAAAATCTTCCTAAATCTTCTCTTATAATTTCTAATTGTTTAATTGTTTTTTCTCTTAAATACTTAAAGTCGTTTACTTCTGAAGGATTTAGTTCTATTAAATGTTCTGAATTCATAAATTATAAAACTATTTAAATTTAAGCTATTAATTCAAATCCTCTTCCAATAGTTAATTCTAGGAATAGTAAAAACAAATTTTCAACATATATAAAAACATACAAGAGATATCATAAGCAAAATAATAAATTTAAGACTATGATAACAGTACTTGGATAATATCAATAAAAAAGACGATATATAATCCACCATAAATAATCAATAATACTTCTTTCTATCTATGGGTCCATCACGCTTCTTTGTAAATCTGATTTTAAAAGATTTTTGACCAAATACTCTTCAGTTATTTATCTAAGTATTAAACATATCTTCATAGAAGATCGTTGCTGCTCAAAAGACTTATGCATTAAAGGATGCTCGAAAGACTTACTCCAACACTTTCTGTTTAATACTTAAACAAACACTTCAAAGAGGTTCAACACAATCCAGTTTCGTTTCCTACCTCTGGATGTACTCTTTTAACAAAAGTTTTATAAAGAATAAACTTATGGACTCATAAATAAATAGAGTATTACTAACTATTTTATGGCTTCATATATATCTATGTGAAGTTTAGTTACTCATACCTTCTGCTAACTGTTTCTGGATTGGTTTGAAAGAAAATCTTGAACTAGGAATGAAAAGAAAGACAATAGATAGAGAATATAGATTTTTATTGCTGAAAACTCATATGATTTTCGGATGCTTACAATGAGGAGAGACTCCTCCTTTTATAGTTGATAAAAGCAAAGTTGGGAAACAAGATAATATTCCCTATCTTTTACATACTTGGCTAAGATTTAAAGTAGATAAAGTAAAGCTAAAGTTACAATAATTTTTGCTGCTATACTAAAGTTTCACATGGGTCTGAACCCCCATGCCTTGAATAATTCGTGTTCAGACAAGGTATGCTTCATCTTCATTATAGTTGAGTAGGTCCCCACAATTATTACATTTGTGACCCGTTTCTACCTCCATTAAGTGATGTAGATATTCATAGGCTTCTTTGCTAAGATCCAAATTGCTGACAAGTATATTCTCAGCATATTCTCTTAATTTTCATAATTGACAATTAACTTGATTAATTCTTGCAATGCTGTAGATCAATAATTTGTCATCATTAGATTCATATACCCAAACATTAGTTTGTGTAAGGGTATCCCTTAATTCAGTGTACATTACTCTAAATCCCAATGCCCTTTTTTCTGGAATAGCTTTTATCTGTTCCTCTTTGTTAAATGGTTTTATTTCTGGTTCTGAAAGAATAGCTTTGCTAGTTACTCCAAGTTTTACAATATGTTCTGCCCTTAGAAATTCTTCATCAATAAATTCTGGAATGGCTGAGTAAATCCTGACATAGATCTTTTCAGGGGTGGTAATTCCAAAATATGTTTTCACTGCTGCCTTGATAGAATTAGGTAATAATGATATTTCCTTCATATCCTTGCTAGGGTAGATGCACTGAATAAGTCCTTGGTCAAACAGTCCCCTGACTGTTCTTGGTTCTGCTCCTAGAAAAATAATTGCTTTATTGATTTTTTGATGGCTAATTGTCCTTAGCCATTCTCCTTCTTTTGTCCTCTTGTTTAGATACTCCACGTACTTCAAGAATGTCTCTAGTTTCTTCATAACTTTCTCCTTTTCTGATAGTTCCTTTGTTACTACTGCTGGTTTCTTCGCAGCTTCTAAAAAAGTTTCTTTAGATGGTTCAATAGTTTTGCTAATGGCTTTGGAAGATGAACTTCCAATAATTGATACATTAGATACTTCTTCCTCAATAGGAAGTCCTACAGATAAATTCTTCACCGGAGAGGATTGGGATCCTCCTTTGTACATTTCCTCAAGAGAATTAACCCTTGACTTGTAAAAGGCTAGTTCACTGTTAATTTGTACAATCTGCGCCATGCAAGTATTCACATGGTTGAATAGATTTGAATAGTTGATATTCATTTGACCCATGGCCAAGTTAATTTCTTCTACTTTCTTAAGTATGTCTTCCATGTCTTGATAAATAATCTGCAATAACATTGTCAGTACCCTTAATATGAATAATTTCAAAATCATAATGGCTAAGTTCTACTTGCCATCTAATTAACCTTTTATTTGCAATAGTTGGATCAATTTCTTTAGTTAACCAATATTTAACTTGTGTATTATCTGTTCTAATTTTGAATTTTGTAGTAACAATAAATAATTCAAACTTTTTAATAGCAAATTTTACAGCTAATAATTCTTTTTCATTTATATGATAATTAGTTTTAGTTTGAGTAAAACTGCCACTAGTGTACTGTGCAATCCTTTCCTCATCCTCATTTGGATAAATATATTTAAGTACTGCTCCGCATGCTGTTTCGCATGCATCGGTTTCTATAATCCAATCACATTCTTTTTTGGGTAATTCTAATTCTGGTAAATCTTTACAAAGGTCTTTAATTTTTTGTACTTCTTCTTCTTCGTCTTTAGACCATGGTGTCCATCTAATTTTTCCTTTTAATCTTTTTTGTAATGGGATTAAATGTTTTGCTAAGTTAGGTACATATTTCCTAGTCTGATTTACAAGTCCTAAAAAGCTTTGTAATTGTGTTTTATCTTTTATATAATTGTCAAATTCTTGTATTTTTGTACCAATATGTTTTTGAAGTTTTATTCCTTCTTGGCTTATTATAGATCCCAAAAATTCTACTTTTTCTTTAGCTATCTCAATTTTTGTAGCTGATAATATAATTCCATTATTCCTTACAATATCTATAAAAATATTTAGATGTTTTAAGTGGTCTTTTCTTGTTTCAGAGTAAATAAGAACATCATCAATATATACTGTAATAAAATGATAATAATCTTTAAATATTTTATCCATGTACCTTTGGAATTCTCCTGGACTATTTTTAAATCCAAAAGGTAATACATTCCATTCATAAAATCCTTGTGGTACCGTAAAAGATGTTAAATGTCTAGATTCTTCAGTTAACATAATATGATAAAATCCTAATTTAAGATCAAATTTAGAGAAATATTTCTTTCCTCTAATTTGGTTAAATAATACCTGTTGGTTTGGTATTGGATATTTTAATTCTTTTGTATAAGTGTTTAACCTTTTATAATTAATTACCATTCTAGATTTTCCTCTTTTTTGTTCTGAATGTTTTATTCCAATGAAGGCTGGGCTACTATGTTTACTATTAGATTCTCTAATAAATTTCTTTTCTAGCATTTCTTTTATGTGCATTTCAAATTCAGGTAATTCTTTTGGTGTATGTTTAATTGGTTTTACATTAATAATCTTAGTGTCATCTTCTAGTATAATTTCTGCCATAGGCTTATTTATGTGTCATTTTTTCAAAGGATTATCTCCTGATAATTTTAATAATTTTTCTGTAATATTTTTTATTACAATTTGATCAAAATGTTCTTGTACTAGATTTATTCTATTTTTATTAGGCATAAATTGTGTTGTTTGTGTTAATTTTTGTCTATCCTCACCACGCTGAGCTGCTATATGAGGCATTTTTTCTCTACAGTAAGGATCATTAATTCTTATTACAATTGCTATATGGTGGCAATGGGTAGATAAAAGTATAACTTTTTCATCAATAGTTATTGGATAATATTGTTTTATGAAGTTATTTCCTAATAATATATCCCCTGGCATATCATCAAATTGATATACATAAGGTATTTGTAATTCATATTTTCCTATTTGTATTTTAACATTCCTTGCTACTTTAGTTATTAGGTTTGTGCTTCCATCAAATCCTGCAAGTATTACTCTTTCTTCATTATCTTTTTTATTACTCCACATTTCTGGGGATAATACATTTTCTTTAAATAAACAGGATGATGCTCCTGTATCAAACAATGCATGATAATTTCTGCTAAGATATCCATTGTAATTCATTTTGGTTAGTATATAAATATGTTCTCTTCCTCCTTGTATTTTATTCATAATAACCTTGGTATGACTAGATTTTCATTTTGTATTGTTAATAGCATTCTATCATCTTTTATGTAATATGGTTTTACTTGCTCTAAGAAATATGTTCCTAATAGTAATTCCGTATTTACCTTTCCTGTATGTTCTACATACATGTTTATGATTATTTCATTTCTTTTATTTATTCTTATTGGTAATTCTACATAAGTATCCATGGGATGAATATTTCCAAAGTAATCTTGTATTTGAATTGAATTATTCGTTACTTTAAGTTCTAAGTCTCCTATTATGTTTTCTTTTATATGAGATACAGTTGCTCCAGTATCTATTAATACTTTCTGCTCTTTCCATTTTCCATTTATTCTAATTTCTATCATAACTTCAAATTGTTTTGTCTCATTTCTTTTAGATAAATTCATTCTTGGTATCTTTCTATGTATTTTTGTCATTATTTGTTTTTCTGAATCATTTCTATTTTCTATTTCAGGTAATGATCTTGTACTAGTATTTCTTCTTAGGCTAATTGATCTTCTTCCAAATTCTATTTGTGGTTTATCCATATTTACTAATCTTCTAGCTTGATTGAAATCTATTTCTATATCTTCTGGTATTGTCATTCTTGGATTTTCTTTAGCTGGTTTGTATTCCAATAAATTCTGAAATATGGGTTCTATTATATGTGTTCTTGTAGCATTCTTAATTTTTACTTCATGTTTACTAGTAAAAGCATATATTGTTCTAATAGTTAAACTTATAGTTTTACTTCCTGGTTCCATATCTATCCCTCTTAACCTGTAATATAATGTTAAGGCTTTATTTTTATTTTGTTCTCCCATACTTATGCTGAAATTTGGTCTTATTGTAAATTTTACTTTTTGGTACATTAAGTTTCCTGTTACAATTCCTATTAGAGCATCTTGTACTGAACTTACAATTCTATCATCCATAATATAGAATTCTATAGGTGTATCTATTCCTTCTCTAAAATAGGCTTTTGCTATAATTTGTACGGCTCCTAAATATATGTTCTTTATTTTTCCTTTTAGTTCAGGACTCAATAGGTTTATTTCTTGTCTTATAATTTCTTCATTTATTATAGGTATTAATGTATTTCCTGTAGTATCTCTTATGTCTATAGGGTGACTATGGTTTCTTGCTACATATGCTATTTCTTTGTTTTTCTGCCAAAATGGTAAATTAAATATTTTTTTTGGTTCTACATCTAATTTTGATTTTAAGATCTTCTCATACATTTTAGGATTAAATATTAATCTTTCATTTAGTTGTTCTTCATTTTCTTCTAATTGATATTCATATTCTTTAGATGTACCTTCTTCACTAATTTGTCTAATCATATTTATATATAAATATTCTTCTTCACTAGATTTATTAGATTCACTTTCTTCTGAAGATTCTAATTTCATTATTGTATTTATTACTTCATGTTCTTCTAATTCATAAATTTCTTCATCTTCAGGAATTTCTTCCCATTCTTCTTCTTGTTCAATAGGTAATAAGTTATAATTTTCTTTTTCTATTAATGAGATATACATCATATTTTTCTTTTTATCTTTCTTAGGACATTCTGGGGATATATGTCATATTTCTCCACATGAATAGCATTTACATTTTCTAGGATTTTTAGGGTATGTTTTAGTTTTGTTTTGTTTTTGCCTTAAATATCTCTTGTATGGTACTCTATACCTTTTAAATTTTTTATTATATGGTTTTTTATATTTATTAAATTTATTAAATTTATTTCTAAATTTATCTTTTCTATAATATTTCTTTTTCTTATATTTTCTTTCTAGATGACATCCCCATTGTGTTGGTTTATATTGTAATTTATCACAGCATAATGATTTTTTACTTGTTTTATGGAATTTTATCATATTATTTGCTTCCATACATTTTTCTTGTTGTCTCATTTCTATAAATTGTATTCTTGCTCCTAAACTATTATTACTTAATGGTATTTCTAATTTTTCTCAGTCCTTAAATAATTCTAAATTCCATGGGTTTGGTAATTTAAAGAATATTTGGTTCATAATTTCCATACCATATGTTTCTTGATTATATTCTGCTTTTTCAAAATATTCTCTAAATTCACATGCAAATTGTTTAAAGTAACACATATCACATATTGATAGATTTTCTAATAAATATCTATGTCTTAGTCTTGAGCTAATTTTGGTATCTCTGTCTATTACTAATGTATATTCTCTTTTTAATGCATCTTCATATCTGCTTAAAATAGTTCCTATTTCATCTTGTTCATTTCCTCTAACTTGTCCTATATAAGTTTCTGTTAAATTTCCCCACCATCTTGCAGTGGTTCCTATAAATGTATTTTCTAACATTAATTGTAATTGCTTTCCTGTTAATTCTTTGGTATAGGCCATCATAGCCATAGATTTCATCCATAATTCTAATTCATGATCTACATCTTGCACACATCCTAAATCTATCCATCTTCCTTCTGAACTAATTTGTGTTTCCATACTTCTCCATGGTGTATATTCTATAGGGTAATTTTTATTTGGCTTGGTGTAATATTTTTGTTGTGGTATAAAATTATTTGTTTTGAAATTTGTGTTTTGTCTTTGATTCATATAAATTTCTGGTGTATTTTGTGGATTAGTATTACTTGTATTTTCTTTTTTAACTTGGTTAGTTCCTGGTTGTTGTATATATTCTGGTGGATTTTGTCCTGCTGGTATTAAAGCTCTTTGTTGTTCATTCATATTAATTTCTTCTATTTTAAGATTTTTAAATTTTTCTATATAATCTTCTTCTGTTATGTAATCTTCTTCACCTTCTTTTTTAGGATTTTCCATAAATTTTTCTATTTGTTCAGTAATCATATTTATTCCTAATCTATTGATGGCTTTAAATTCTTTGTCAGTTATTATTCTTTTAGGTTTTCTTTTTTCCATTTCATCATATATTTTTGTTATATTTTGGTTTATAATTCCAATATTTTGTTGTATATTATCTATTCTTTTATGTAAATCATTTTTCCCTATTTCTTCTTCTTTAATTGTTCTTATCATATTTATTTATTTTATAATAGTTTTTTGTTCTATAATTTCTATTGGGTTTTCATATACTCCTACCATATTTTCTATTTTATTTATTTTTTCAGTTATTTTATTTAATTTGGTTTTCTAAGGTTATTAATTGTTTTGATAAGTTATTTACATATTTTTTACTTCTAATATTTGTGTAGGTATATTTTTGTTTATATCCTTATAATCATTAGTTATTTCTATCATTTGTCTTATTTCTAATGGTAAATTTTTGATAATTTCTTGAACTTGTTCTGGGTTTTTTGCTTGTTCTAAATTTTGTTCTGTAGTTTTATCTAAACTTATTCCTAATTTATTTAGTAAAAATAAATTTGTCCAGTTTAATTGTTTATGTTCTCCAAATCCTCCTTCTCCTAATAGTATAAATGGTATAAATTTTCCATATGTTTCAGTTATTAATGGTCAATGACTATTATTTGGTAAATCTTTGGATTTATAATTATATACTCTAGGTTCTATTATTGGTAATTTTTTAGACATTTTTCTAAATATATTTTTAAGTATAACTACAGGCTCTGATATCACTGTGAGCTGGATCGTGAAAGTGAAATTTTTATTTTGCGGAATTATAATCTTTGTCTTAATCTTCTTAAAAATCTTTCTTCAAATTCATCCATATATCTATTATCTTCTTGTCTTATCAAGTTTTCTTCTTTTAATCTTAAATATTCATTATGTTGTAAAACTAGCCTTTTAATTTCTTTATATTTTTCTATAGCAATAGGATCAGTATTTAAGTCTCTTCCTAATCTTTCTAATTCTAAATATTCTCTATGTAAACTTCTAATTAAATTTTTTTCTTTTTTCGTGAAGTATATGTGGATCATAAACAGGCATAATATTTTTTAATTATAAAATAATTTATAAAAATTATTTTTCAAGAATTTTATTATATATTAAACTTAGTAGAATAATATGTTAAATAAGGTATTGGTTAGATAAGTTATATCCTTATTTTTTTTAAGGGTAAAATAGTTATTTTATGTTTGTTAGTAAGTTGTTAGTATGTTTTGTTAGTAAGTCTAGCATTCTCCATCAAGCAATTGATAGTTGACCAAGGAAAGGACTCTCCAACATGATTTAGGTAAAAGTCATTACGTGAATTAATATAAATACACGTATTATTCTCTTTTTTTGTAACACATTGATTAGAGAGTTTTGTGAGAAAAATATAATTCAGTATCTTGATTTTTCTTGATTTTTTTGTGAGTTGTATAAAGATGTAAAAAAATTTAAATGTTGTAAAGCTTAGTTATTTTTCTTACAATATTTGGAGGGCTTGGTGAATGCAAAGTCTATATAATTGTAACAATTTATTATATGGTGAAAAAGTTATGGTGGTCCGTAAATTTTGTATTATTTTATTTTCTTATTGTCTCAATTATTTCTTGAACATTAAAAGTTCATGTGAAGTTAATTGAAGAGGAAATTGGTGTGTAATTCTCAAACTGTTATCTCTACACATTGGTTCTTCAATGGTCAATTTGATCGACTGTTCTTCTCCGGTCCCAAGACAAAGTCTCTGATCGTGAACCAAGCCATTTAGCAAGTGATTTTTTGATCTACACACAATTAGGAATAACTATCCCGACCCAAGGACGACACATCCTGAAGGGTGTGATGATTACTTTGGGAACCAACTTTTTCTTAGGAGTTTTTTCTTTCGATGGATAATCAATTACTTTCTGTTTGACCCGGTTCACAGATTTATTAAATAGATAAAATATCATTCCACTGTCATTTGTTAACGGCCTTACCTTTCGAATAAATATTGTCACTCCATTTGCAAATTCAGTTGATTTGGCCCGTTGTCTATTCAATTTGATCCAACTCTTGTCTGATTCCATTCTCACTTTTGGTTGGTAGCAAAAACGAAATGACACAAATAACTGGCATAGCAATGTTCTAACCCTTTATTGATACAACTCTAAAGGTAATGACCTTAACCATTCAACACTGATTTGTGAGTTGCAAGTTGTGTCAACTGTTCCTGTTACTGTCTCTATTTCACATTTAAATTTCGTTAGCATCTCCCTTCTATTCTCCTAAGTGCAATCACTACATGAAACGTAGTCCATAGTAGGAGAATAAATTGGAGACATAACCAAAATTGATGATAAGTGTTATATTAACGTTTATTTGATGCACTTATATCCTTGAATACGCAATAATGTGATTCTATCTAAGTATTATTAATGTATTTTATATTTTATATTATATAGGATCATAAAAGAAGAGAAAAGAAGAAAAAATGACCAAAATGCACGCAAAACTGAAGATTGGGGACTTAGGTACAAATACAGTTACGGCCGTAAGGTAACAAAGTCACGGCCGTAAAAGTGTTGTTGAAGCAAGAAGGAAATCAGCAGAAACCTCTTTACGGCCGTAAGTGGATATGTTACGGCCGTAACTTCAATTTGCGAGAATTATGCAGAAATCGTGTTACGGCCGTAACTATTTCAGTCAAAATTTCCATATTTCAATTATTTCCATAATTTTGGGATTTCTTGAGCCCAAAGCTAGTGCACGAAATTGAGGCTATAAAAAGGGAATTTCATTACAACAAAAATAGAGTTTTATTATTTTGAAAGAGGCTAGACATTGAGGAAAATTGAGAACAAAATATAGAGTATTCTTGAGAGATTTTTTTAGCACAAGAGCATCAAAAGCAAGGGGAATCCATGAAGCAATTTAAAGAATATACCACAACCATCCTAGGCTAAATTCCATATCTTGTTCAAAGGGGAAGTTGTGTTAACTTAATTATGTTATTTTCTTTTCTTACAAATTAGTAGCGTGAATATATTACTTTATTTCAATTGTTGGATTATTATGTTTTGAATGTTCATTGAGTTTATTTGATTAATAGTTTAATTTGGCCAATTGGATTATTCATCTTTGGATTCATGAATATGCTATGTTTAGATTCTTGATCCGTAATTGTCATTGAATCTTTACTTTAGTAGCAAATAAATCTCGTGCAGGTTTAGTAATAATTCAACTTGGATTGATTAATTCGAGCTTGTGTAATTAACGATCCAATTCAATCTATTCTTCTAAATTTTCATACTAGTCGTGCATTAAATCCTAAGAGCTTGTTTAGGATTGTCCATGGTTAGAATTGGTTCAAAGAGCTTATTTTGAATCAATACACATAAGGAAGAATTTAGATAATCAGAGCTTGTTGATTATTTATAATTGATAATTGAATTAGGAATAGAAACACGTTACAAGGAAAAGTATAACATTAATTGAGGGCACAACCGAACCCGAGAACAAGATTTCTTCTCATATTAATTCTCTAGTCATATTTAATTATTTATTTTATGCATAATTTTCATTCAAGCAATTCAAACAACAAAACCCCTCATTCCATTCTAATTGATCGAACAACTAAAATTAGTTTCCGTTCCTCGTGGGATCGACCCTTACTCTCACTACTAAATTATTAATTAATATTTAGCGAGTAAGGAATTATTTATTATTTTGGTGCATTGCGACACGCATCAAATTTTTGGCGCCGTTGCCGGGGAACGGTTATCCAATTTAGTGTTTAATCAATTAGAATTTTATTTTTCTGCATTTATTTTATTTTTATTTTATTTTCTATTTTATTTATATAATTTTTCAAAAAAAAATAATTATTATTTTTGTGCTCCTTTGCTTATATGCTTAAAATTCGGTCAACTAATTGTGAACTTTTTGATCTTGACCCAGAAATTGAGAGGACTTTTCGACAGCAAAGGAGAGCAGCACGACAAATGGCAGCTAACAACATCGACAATAGAACTCTTAAACAACTGGCTACTCCCGATGTAGCTCAACAGCCCTTATGTATCACTTTTCCAACGGTAGAAGAAGGAAGAACCTTTGAGCTAAAATCCGGGTTGATCCACCTTCTACCTACTTTTTGGGGACATGCCAGTGAAGATCCATATAGACATCTAAAGGAGTTTCATATGATTTGCGACAGTATGAGGCCAACGGGCATTACCGAGGAGCAAATAAAAATGAGAGCCTTCCCATTCTCATTGAAGGATGCCGCCACCGACTAGCTCTATTGCCTACCATCGGGAACAGGTACTACTTGGAACGACATGAAAAGACTCTTTTTGGAAAAATACTTCCCTGCATCTAGGGCGGGGACAATCCGGAAGGAGATTTGCGGGGTTCGCCAAAGCAATGGCGAGACATTATATGAGTACTTAGAGCGCTTCAAGAAACTCATTTCGAGCTGCCCCCACCATCAGATCAGTGAGCAACTCCTGGTGCAGTATTTCTACGAAGGCTTAGCACCGATGGATAGAAACATGATAGATGCCGCAAGTGGAGGAGCACTGATGGACAAGACACCGGAACAAGCGCGGGCTTTAATCTCTAATATGGCAGAAAATACTCAGCAATTCAATTCAACCCGAGACTCCCAAGTCCGCCGAGTGAACGAGGTAAGTAGTTCCAATATCGAAGGTCAATTATATGAACTAACCAATCTCGTTAAGCAGCTTGCTGTAGGGAACTCGAATCAGGTCAAAGCATGCGGAATTTGTTCAAACTTTGGACATCCAACGGATACCTGTCCGGTGTTGCAAGAGGAGAATGGCGAACATGTAAAGGTTGCAGAAGGGTTTCCATTTCCAAAACAGCAATACAACCCGTACTCCAATACCTATAACCCTGGCTGGAGGGATCACCCCAATCTAAGTTATGGGAATAACAAACCCCCGGGTTTTAACTCAAACAAGCCACAAGGACAATTCCAGCAATAAGGGACTTTCCAACCACAGGGACAATATCAACAAAAACCTCAAAATTCAGGTACGTCTCTTGAGGATATGGTTAAAATGTTGGCAACTAACACGATGCAATTCCAACAGGATACCAAGTCAAGCATTCAAAACCGGGAAAATCAAATGAGCCAAATGGCCACTGCCATAAATAGATTGGAGGCACAATCTGGAGGGAAGCTACCATCACAGCCCGAGGTGAATCCCAAAAACGTGAGCGCCATAATTCTCTGGAGTGGAAAGGAAATTGATGGTCCGCAATTGGAATCGGCTGCACCTGAAATGGAGGAAGGTGAAAAGGAAGGAGTCGGGAAGAGAAATGACACTTCGCAAAACCCTCAGGTAAAAACTAACTCCATTTAAATGTTAACCTAACACCCCCACCTTTTCCTAGTAGGTTAGCAAAGACAAACAAAGAGAGCAAAGAAAAGGACATGTTAGAAATGTTTAGGAAGGTTGAAATCAATATCCCGCTATTGGAGGCCATCAAGCAAGTTCCCCGGTATGCAAAATTTTTAAAAGATTTATGCACTAGCAAACGGAAACTGGTGGGAAATGAGATGGTAAGAATGGGTGAGTTTGTATCTACACTTCTTCAAAGAAAATTACCTCCCAAGTGCAAGGATCCAGGTATGTTTACTCAAATAGGTAATAAGAAAATAAATCGTGCTTTAATAGACTTAGGTGCATCTATCAATGTCATGCCTAGGTCCACCTATGCTTCATTAAAACTTGCCAAACTGATTGAAACTAATGTTATAATTCAACTAGCCGATCGTTCTAATGCTTATCCTGACGGGGTAGTTGAAGACATTCTAGTGCAAGTAGGAGGGTTAGTATTTCCTGTAGATTTTTATGTATTGGACATGAATGATGACCACTCCCCCAATTTCACTCCTATTTTGTTAGGGAGACCATTCCTAAAGACATCTAAGACTAAGATAGATGTTAGTAGTGGCACACTTTCCATGGAATTTGATAATGAAATTGTTCAATTCAATATTTATGATTCCGTGAAATTTTTTGATGATGATCATGTTTATTCTATTAATGTGAATGACTCTTTAGTACAGGAAGTTCTCGATATTGGTGGAAAGAACTGTCCAAAGTTACCGAAATCAGGTAAAATCTCATCCATCTCATTACCAGTCTCTGATGAAAAATCTCTACCCCCTATTTTGCTGGCACTGATGAAGAGCATGAAGAAGAAATTAAGCTTTTGGAATCCACCCAATCCCAGTTGAATGAGAAAGGACTCAGTCGAGCCAACAACTGTAAACAGCGGCGCTGCTCGGGAGGCAACCCGAGAGGGGAGTTTATTTACCTCCTCGACTCTTTATTTTCGTATTTGCATTTTTAGTTATTTTACTTTTATTTAGTCATTTCAAAAAAAAAAAAACTCAGAGGCAACCTTACGGCCGTATGACACACCTTACGGTCGTAATTCAATTTTTAAACATTTATTCAGAAACCACCTTACGACCGTAAGACACATCTTTACGGCCGTAATTAACCTTTCTCCAAAATTTTCAGAGGCCTGATTACGGCCGTAAGACACATCTTTACGGCCGTAAATCCAGAAATTTCAAATTTAAAAATTTGTTTTCCCCCTTTTATTGTTTTGCTTTTCAATGAGGACATTGTTTTGTCTAAGTGTGGGGGGGAATTGATTGTAAGCTTAATATCTTTATCTTCTTTCTGTAGTCGAAACGTTAAAATTCAGTTTGAGTCAGCATCCATTTTAATCTTTGATAGGAAGCGGCCCCACTTTTGGTTCATTTTTTGAAAAATCATTGCATAATTGGATATAAATTGGGCACATAGAGATCATCTCGTCCAAAGCCTCACAAAAAGGTTGAAAATGAAAAGTAAAAAAATTGTTAAATATCTACAACCTAGTCAACCCAACCTACAATAGACAGATTATTCCTTCATATATAACCCTGAACGTCCCAATTATTATACTTTTGTGAGTAGTGATGGTTTGAATACTTTTAACCTTTATCCTCGACCAATGGACTTAGATTTGGAATGAAGATCAAGCAATGACCTATAACTCATAATTGGATGGGAGAAACACATGAAAACCATAATTTGTGAGCTTTTGAGCCTAAGAGTTGTTTTTAATACTTATGAGCTCGTAATTCTTTGATGTGTATCCTGCATGGTTGGGTTATGCTTGGATGTGCTTTCTTGTGCATACCTTTGTAGCTTCTTGATTCAAGTGCAAATTATAGCAAAAGCAATAGGTTAAGCCAAATTTGACTTGCTAAAAGAGTCTACCTTGCTACATGGACCATTAGAAGCCCGTTTGAGCCTTAGCCTTTCTTTGAATTTTTATGCCACGCTACAAGCCACGAATACCCTTTCTTTTGCATTGTCTCTGTTTTGAACCCATAAGAGAAGGGATTCGCAAGCTTTTGTTGATTGAGGATTGTGCTATGGTCTAAGTCTAAGAAGTTGAGATGATTATCTTGTGTTAGGCAATGGTTGTGTAATTGACTGAATTCAGAGGATTGTAATTCTATCTTGTGCCAATTGATGACTGCCTAATGATTTGAAAAAAAAAAAGTTGCAGTCTATAATCGAAAGAGAAAAAGCAATAAAAAGGAAGTTTAGTCATGAAAATTAGTAGTTGAGGATGTCAAACACTCAACTTGTGAAAAAAAAAAAGAAAGGAAAAGATGAGATTCAAGTGTAAATAGAGTTGGGTAGCGGGAAACAATAAAGATCATATTAAGGGTGAAGGAAGTAATGTTATTTTGAATTGACTTAGTTTACGAAATTCCTTCTCGACTCAGCCTAAATATATCCTTTTATCCTACCTGACCCGAAGCCCCACTACAACCAAATAAAGACATTCGCTTTGCACTTGTGTTATTGTTGGCTCCGGTTATGACAGTTAGGCAATCTGTGGTACTGACTTATCCATGCAGAGAGCTGAGCGAAAATTCAACCCCTTATACACTTTGTGCGACGAGAGAAATACCTTGTGAGGGTGTTAAAACCCATTACATATGCTTATGAGTGGTTTGAATTGCTTGGTCTAGGGTTGGTGCTATGAATGTGGTCGGGGGTACTGTGTTGACTGAATTCACGCCATGAACAACTCGGTTTACGCAACTGATTTCCACTGGAGTTGGGAGAAATTATTCTCCTCGTAGTCACTCATAAATGGTTGGGATGTGAGAAAACACGAGAGGTGCAAGGAAATAAACCATATCGAGCCATGATTGGGATGGGAAATAAAGGGCGTTGTATCTCTAGCACACACGAACACAATCCGATCATGCAATGGAATATTTTTGTTAAAGAAAAGTGGGTTGTAACCTCAAGTCTCTAAATTGTAATCTATTGTTTGAGTCCTATTCCTTTCTTTGCAAATCTTTGTTCGAGGACGAACAATGGCTCAAGTGTGGGGGGATTTGATAAGTGTTATATTAATGTTTATTTGATGCACTTATATCCTTGAATACGCAATAATGTGATTCTATCTAAGTATTATTAATGCATTTTATATTATATATTATATAGGATCATAAAAGAACAGAAAAGAAGAAAAAAGGACCAAAATGCACGCAAAACTGAAGATTGGGGACTTAGGTGCAAATACAGTTACGGCCGTAAGGTAACAAAGTCACGGCCGTAAAAGTGTTGTTGAAACAAGAAGGAAATCAACAGAAACCTCTTTACGGCCGTGAGTGGATATGTTACGGCCGTAACTTCAATTTGCGAGAATTATGCAGAAACCGTGTTACGGCCGTAAAAGGAAATTCACGGCCGTAACTATTTCAGTCAAAATTTTCCATATTTCAATTCTTTCCATAATTTTGGGATTTCTTGAGCCCAAAGCTAGGGCACGAAATTGAGGCTATAAAAAGGGAATTTCATGACAAGAAAAAGAGACTTTTATTATTTTGAAAGAGGCTAGACATTGAGGAAAATTGAGAGCAAAATATAGAGTATTCTTGAGAGATTTTTTTAGCACAAGAGCATCAAAAGCAAGGGGAATCTATGAAGCAATTTAAAGAATCTACCACAATCATGCTAGGCTAAATTTCATATCTTGTTCAAAGGGGAAGTTGTGTTAACTTAATTATGTTATTTTCTTTCCCTACAAATTAGTAGCGTGAATTTATTCCTTTATTTCAATTGTTGGATTATTATGTTTTGAATGTTCATTGAGTTTATTTGATTAATAGTTTAATTTGACCAATTGGATTATTGATCTTTGGATTCATGAATATGCTATGTTTAGATTCTTGATCCGTAATTGTCATTGAATCTTTACTTTAGTAGCAAATAAATCTCGTTCAGGTTTAGTAATAATTCAACTTGGATTGATTAATTCGAGCTTGTGTAATTAACGATCCAATTCAATCTATTCTTCTAAATTTTCATACTAGTCGTGCATTAAATCCTAAGAGCTTGTTTAGGATTGTCCATGGCTAGAATTGGTTCAAAGAGCTTATTTTGAATCAATACACATAAGGAAGAATTTAGATAATCAGAGCTTGTTGATTATTTATGATTGATAATTGAATTAGGAATAGAAATGCGTTACAAGGAAAAGTATAACATTAATTGAGGGCACAACCGAACCCGAGAACAAGATTTCTTCTCATATTAATTCTCTAGTCATATTTAATTATTTATTTTATGCATAATTTTCATTCAAGCAATTCAAACAACAAAACCCCCCATTCCATTCTAATTGATCGAACAACTAAAATTAGTTTCCGTTCCTCGTGGGATCAACCCTTACTCTCACTACTACATTATTAATTAATATTTAACAAGTAAGGAATTATTTATTATTTTGGTGCATTGCGACACGCATCAATTGACGCAAAAAATACTAAGCCAGTGAGGGGAAAATATGTAATATCACAACTTGTTACTCATGGATCAAATCAAACTGTCCAAACATTCATTTTGCATATATATTATAGTAGTCCGAAGATTTCTGCTTAGAATGAAAGACATTTTTTTAAACCCAGAAATCAAGGCTTAAAATCTATCTCGGAATTTCCCTTTGATGTCATTGCAAAATTCTGTGTCATGCAATAGTTGTATGAAAGGGAAAATTTACAGCTTCAAAATGAAATTGTTACTTGTCCAATTTGGGCTGGCGAATATAAATTTTAAAGAAGATTGTTAGAATAAAATCAATTATAATTTTTCATTATCAAAATTCATGTCTTTATTTGGTGAAATTTATAAATTGTATATAAGTTATTAAACATTATTTTTAACTACACATACAAATGAACCATTAATAAATATGATCATCCACTACTTATTTTTATCTATTAATAAATTAAACCATATATTAATTTTCCTTTGATGAATCTTTATTTTGCTTTTATTTGGTAATTTTGAATTTTCCATAAGTGGGAGAAAGTTGGGTTTTGTTTTTAATTTGGAGTTATGAACCTAAAAAATTACAGTACTTTGACCAGATGTATTCTCACTCATTTGGCATTAATGTCGACGACAATGAACAATGCTAGACCATGTCAACGTTGATTTTGAAACACTAAAGGAATTGTTGGTAATTAGCCTAAGGAAAGAAAGGATTCAAATTAAACATTGAAATGCAAATTGAAGTATATCTTCACTTTGCAAGACCCGTGGGGAGAAAAAATGAAAAAGGAAAAAATATTTCTATATCTCTTTACCACGTTTCCATGAATTCAATGTTATTTGTAAAACCATATTTGTATAAACAAATGTTCCAAATGAGAAATACATATATAGGGCGGTCATATCATCCAACTTAGTGTGACTACATGAGGTGATATCAACTCGAGAACTGAGGTGACAATCCTATTCACCTTGGTTCTCAAGTAGAAGCACGTCATTGGGTGTTGGTTGGCCAACTAATGAGGTGGTCGTTTGTGGTTATGTGTTCGTACCCAAATTAGATTCTGATTAATCAAAATTTTTAATTTATTTTCATTTTCTTGGTTTACTGGGGATGGTTGAATTAGTGGGTAATCAAATTGGTGACCATATGTGAACATACATGGTTACTGAAAGGATTGTGTAACTTAGTGGATGATTAATTAATTGATGGCTAAATTAGTGAGCTATTAGAAAACTGTGAAGAAATAAGGGAATTGTTCTTCTTCAACTAAACAGGTCATTTTCCTTTATTATTACTTTCTTTTTGGCTTCGTTTTATTTGATTTATAATTCCATATCCTTTTATCTATTTTCAATTTTATGTTGATTTGAAATTTTGATATATAAAGCTTTTTTTCATTCCAAAAAAAGTGTAGAGTAAAAATCATTAGTTCTTTTAAAGTCTTGAAGATGATCAAGATCATCCATTCATTTAAATTATTTTCCTAATAGTTATGGTTTTTAATTCTCATGATCATCTTGATCAGGATGACTTTGGGTTGATCTGTGTCCTTTAATTCTCAGATCATCTTCATGCATGTGTTTTAATTTTATTTTTTAAAATATATGAATTCATGAAAATAGAGTATATATGTTCGTACAAAGCATGTGTGTGAAACTAATTATCTATGAATAGGACACAATAAATAGATACAATTTTCTTCTTCTTTTGGTGAAATTTATAAATTGTTTACAATGTTTGCTTTGCTATCTGTTGACACATAAAAATACCCAATTTGAAAGTCGACATAAAGACCCAAAATATTATATTTCATTATGGATGAAAGGGCGATGTGAAGGTCACCAGAGCGATTGGGTGATTAATAGAATGCTCGGCCGATAGGTTGATTGTAAGGACGATTGGACGATCGAGGCGAATAAGGATATAGAATAGTTCTTATAACTCATTCACAATTCAGTTAGTCATTATGGGCTGTTGGAGAAGATCTTAGAAGTCATTAGTGTAAGGTAGTGGATAGCAGTTACACAAGGAAGTGGGTATCAGTTATGCAACATGATGAACAACGATTATCTCATGCAAGTTACAAATTGAAGTGGCAAGTCAGAGATTCAAATAATAGAAGACATTTATAATTAGTTATTTTTTCAATTTGTATATATAGTATAAATTTAGATATTTTTAAGACCGATCAATTAACTCTCAAACAGAGAACTATGTAATTTACTTTCATTTTAATTTCATTGTCAACTTTCAATTTCTTTGTGCGCTTGCGCCCCTTGGAGGCATTTTGCTTTCATTTTAATCTTTGAAAATAAACACCTCTCCTCTGAGTCTCTTTTAATTATTAGCGGTAGTTCGATTTCCTACACAAAACAATTTGGCCCGCCCTGTGGGATAATTTTGGTGCTTAAAGATACAAAAAAGAAGCAATATGCCTCATAAGAACTCCGATAAGGAACCAGCAAGCCAACGAATAGTCCAGTCTGTGATCGAAAGATATGAGGAGCAGCAAAGTACTCCCGAAACAGAGAGACAAAGTCATAGCCATTATGAAACAATGACAGAATTAAGTCCTTGAACCATGCGTGCACTACTTGGCGAACTTACTCAAGATATGATTGAAAAGGTAAATCCGCAATATGTTCATAACATGGAAAATTTTATTCAAAATGAAAGTGTACACTAAGACAACATGATCAAACAATTAAGAACTTTACATTACACCATGAATAAGTTAGCGGGCCAAGTTTTTCAGTCAACTTTTCCAAATTTAGGAAACTACTTTCAAGCTAGAACGATCGTAGGACATAATCCCACAGTTGTGAGTCAAAATTAGGGAATATAACCACTTTCTGGACCATCTACTTCAAACCCGGGGGTGTTGAAATGTCTAGTTTGAATAGTGGTAATGGAGTGTCAAATTTCGGGGTAACCTAAATACAAAAGATAATGTCCAAAATAACAAATAGAACACCCCGCGTGTTAATGATCGAGGAAATGTTCAGGCTAATGGTAACAATGATTTAAACAATGGTGCTTTTGCTGCAAATCCATTACCAAATATTAGGCCTCAGGTGACACTACCAGGAAACCAACCTATAGGTGTCCTGGTGCGTGTCGTAATACGCCAAAATTTAATTAATTCTAAGAATTAAATTCTACCAAACTATCCTACTTTTATATATAGTATAGATTTCCACTAGTGCTATGAACTGAAATTGCTATCCGAAATATAGATAAAATTTCATAAAATTTAATGATTATACATAATCAACACAAATATAAAAGATACAAAAATAATTTTTATTACAAAAATTATTAAAATTTAAAAACAACATAAATAATTCAAATTATCGAAAACTTTATTGAATGATAAATGAAAATTTTGTAGTTTTTTTAATTATATATCATGTTAGATGTAATATTATGAGTACAAATATTAATGCTTGTTCAAGATATAAATATACTTATTATAATTTCTGCATTTGCCTTACATATTTAACTTTTTCTCAATTTCGTTCAAAAATCACAATAAATTATAAATATGTGTTTAATCTTAACTCATCAAATATACGATAATTGAACAACATTGAAGATAAAGAAATTATTATATCATATAATATTTGCACAATTATTAAAATTAAAAATTATTAAAAAAATATTAACCATTGTTTGGTATTTAATATATATAAAAGGCAATAAATGCATTCACACTAATCCACCATCCTCCCTCTCTCTCTCTCTCTCTCTCTCTCTCTCTCTCTATATATATATATATATATATATTATAATTTCTACATTGTATTTAACTATTTCTCAATTTCGTTCAAAAATCACAATAAACTATAAATATGTGTTTAATCTTAACTTATCAAATATACGACAATTGAACAACATTGAAGATCAAGAAATTATTATATCATATAATACTTGCACAATTATTAAAATTAAAAATTATTAAAAAAATATTAACCATTGTTTGGTATCTATGTGTGTGTGTCTATATATATATATATATATATATATACATTCACATTAATCAACGATAAGTCTTTGGAAAACTTTAATGTTTATACATAATTAAAACAAATTCAAAATGCATGAAAAATAATATTATATCACAATAAATAATAAAATTTAATAAATAATATAACTAATTCAAAATATAATAGTTTCTTTGAATAGTAAGTCAATTTAAATTTAAGTAATACATACCTGTTAATTTCAATAATTTTTATGAGCTATTATTAATTTCAAAGAAAATGCAAATTTAGTAGTTTATTTAATTATATATCATCTTTGATGTAATATTATGAGTATAATATTGATTTTGTAGAATACATCAATACACACACACACACACACACACACACACACACACACACATATTTTTTTATGGTAAAATACTAAACAGTGATTAATATTTTTTTTAATAATTTTTAATTTTAATAATTGTACAAAGATTATATATGTTGTAATAATTTCTTGATATTCGATGTTGTTCAATTATAGTATATTTGATGAGTTAAGATTAAATACATATTTATAGTTTGTTGTGTTTTTTGAACGAAAATTGAAAAAAAAAAATTAAATATGTGAGGTAAATGCAGAAATTATAATAAATATATTTATATCTTGAACAAGTATCAATATTTGTACTCATAATATTACGTCTAACATGATATACAATTAAAAAAAACTACAGAAATTACATTTATCATTCAATGATGTTTTCGATAATTTGTTTTTTTTTTAAATTTTAATAATTGTTGTAATAAAAAATTATTTTTGTATCTTTTGTATTTGTGTTGATTATGTATAATCTTTAAATTTTATGAATGCTTATCTATATGCGGAGAGCAATTTCAGTTCATCGCACAGGTGGAAATCTATACTATATATAAAAGTACGATAGTTAGGCAGAATTTAATTCTTAAATTCTTTATGTTCTCTATTCAGCAACTATTTCGAGGTAAAATGTGTAGTTGAAAAATAGTTTTGAAAAAATATGTGGTTAAAAAAGTGGGTTGAAAAAATGTGCCGTTTATAAAAATAATTATTGAACGAAGGTTAATATTGAAGAATTAATGTTTTATTTTTTTAGTTAATAATATTAATATAATAATTAATATTTTTTAGTCATTCTTAATTTTAATAAATTTTTAAAGATTATAGGGTATAATTTTTGGTATAATTTCGTAATCTCCAACTTTACTAGGTTGTCGTTTCATGATAATCGCGAGATTTTAAAAATTATTATTTTGACTACTTATTTTTGTAAATAAATTTTTATTGGTTAAATTCAAATATTTTGACTATTTCTTTTTTAATTATTGTGATTGATGTTTTTGAATAAAAATTTAAAAGTCTGTTAAATACAAGAGGCAAATGTAGAAATTATGAGAAATATGCTAATACTTTTTACATGCATCAATATTCGTGCACATAATATTACATCAAATATGATATACTATTAAAAAACTAAATTTACATTTTCAATGAATTTATTAATAATTCATAAAAAATATCGAAATCAATAATAATTTATTATTTAAATATATAAATTGACGTTTACTATTCAAAGAATTTTTTAATAATTTGAATTACTTATATTATTTTTTAAATTCTAATAATTATTATAATGGAGAATTCTTTTTATGCATTTATATATGTGTTGATTATGTATAAAAACTAAAATTTTACGAATACTTATTGAAATCGATTTTGTGGATAATAACTTTCGTGCATCGCACGGGTGAAATACTAGTGTTATGTAAGACCGTAATTAATAGTCTTATGATAATGTAACAATTATAAATTGATTTATTTATATTTTTTAAGTAAAATATGTGGTTAAAAAGTGAAGAAAAAAATGTGTAAGAAATTGTGATGTTTATAAATTAATTTATAATTCTAAATATTGCATTAAAGAATATAGACTTAATATATATAGAAAATTATATTTATATTACCACATAACACTACTTTATAATAGATTATTATTTCGGGGTCAACACTATTTATCATTAGATGATACTTTGATAAGAGATAAGTATTGCTTTGCAACGTTTTGTGCTAATAATTAAAAAGGAATTCAGACGATGTGAAAAGGGACAAACATCTTGACCCAAAGTCATGACAAGGGGTGTTTGATTAGAAAAACTTAATTTACAACTTGCTTTCAATGGGGGTAAGCACACAAAATTTAACTAAGAAAGCTTTTGCATAATCTATTTTGAGAGTTGTGTTCGCGATCTTTTTCCCATGTTGGTTTGCATTTTTTATATCTTGATAATCTCCACTTATGTGATCATTGCGTCATAACTGTCATAATCGTCCACTACTTCACACCAATAGCTTCCACAATGGTAATTTTAACTGCCCACGTTTCCAATAATTGCCAATATTCCAATAATTACCAAAAATGGCTCCATTATTGTTATTTTAAAGGAAATTTCTATTTGAACCCCAATTGTGACCCCAACCTTGCCCCCTACTCACATGGGGGGCGGGGCCCGCTCATCAATGATGAGCGGGCCCCGCCCCCATGTGAGTAAGGGGGCAAGGTTGTGGTCACAATTGGGGTGCATGTAGCATAACCCTATTTTAAATCATAGGTTGAGTAGAAAAACTGTCATTTCAACCACACATTGCCTAGTGTTCCAATTGCCCAAATATTCCTACAGTACACTATTTTGTTCTCTTCCACGTTGCAAAAATAGATCTGATTCCATTTTTCGAGATGAGACTTGGTGGCCGAAATCAAACCAAATTTGTATGATTTCAGGAAATCTAGTGGAAGCTCTCAAAATTCATTAAATTGAAGCTCCAATTTCCAATAGCGAATACAATGCCACAATTGAATTTGCAACAACTACAAATCTACGATAAAACAAATAATTCTTTGATCATCCGCTAGATAAATCACAATCTATCCTAAACAACAAAGATGACATAAAATCCAGAGCAAATTTGTAACATTTACTTCTACCTGTACGCATCAAAATCTTGCCAGCAAGGTAAATCATGAAATCGCGACAGCAAGAGAGAAGCAGAAGGTGGAAAATCGAAAGACAAGAACCAGTATACTGAAATGGCAAAGCTTTTGTATAGAAATAATGGACCAATATCCATTTCCTGGCAATGAGGTGTCTTGTTTCTAAATCCTCCACTAGTCACCGTCGCCTGAGGCTGTGGCGATCTCATTCTAAAATTACAGTAATATTCACATGATAATTGAAACAAGGAATATATGGTATTTTGTAGCTGAAAGCTAGTGCAATGGGTGTTTGGTACAAATGAATGATAGAGTTTCGTAGAGGAACAGGAACAGCTCGGTGAGCGTTTGATGGTCCAGTAATTCCAAGAATACGAGTCATTGCGAGGGCAGAGTTGCGAAAACAACTAATTTAATGAAATGTTTTCTGGTTACCCGATTTTAAAAATTTCAAAAGTAAACATATGATTTGGTCTAATTAGCCCTTCATGTATCAACAATTACCCCTAATATGGTTAGATTAATGGTTAATCATTAATTTTGTCATATCCAAGACTTCGCTCGTTTTGCAGTACTGAAATCTTAAAAAGCATGAAATCTTTGGTGTTCCCTCCAATGTGCAACTCTAACGTGTGTCTTTTTTTTGTGCTAATATCTTGTCACGTTGCTCATCCATATTGTTACGATTTTAACCCAAAATTGTCACAAAGAAATCACAAAGAATGAAGTTAAAGCACAAAGAACTTCAAATCTTATTAACCAAAACAAAATATATACAAATCAAAAAGTTTTAAACAAAGAACATAAATCTGAAAACTCAAATAATCTCTAAAACTCTCTATCAAACAAACCACTAAGAACCACAAAGTTTATAGATCAACACTGTAAAATAACCACTAAGAATCTCTGAAAATACACTAAGAATTAGAGAAAAGATGAATCAGATGCGAGAGAAAGGAGAAATCTGAGAGACCACGAAGAACTCAGAGGGAGAGAGAGTAACGAATCATCTGGAAGAAGAAGTTCCGACCAAAAGAGGTGTCACGCCCTTATCTTCAAACGGACGATTCAGATCAACGGGCTTGATCCAATGACTGAGACTAATGAAGGTTGTTTAACTTGTTTCGGCCAAAGATCCGGTTTCATTTGAGCTGCTTCAACTTAACGGGCCAGTATTAAAACTTTGGGCCAGGCATTCAACTCCATCAGGCTGGACCTCAGTATACTTGTGCTTCTAATTCAGGACTGGATTTCATCAACTTCGGTTGCATCATCTAGTCCAATTGCTTCTACACATATAAAATCTCATTCTTCGTCGTCTTCTTCTATACTCGTCATTTTTGCCATTTACATTGCTTTTGCGTTTCCTCTATTTCTTGCAAGAAATTGAGAAAATACTTACTTATTTTACCTTTTTCCTAAAATGACTGCCGAAGATATCATTTCTTTCAGTGATTTGATTTCCAATAAAGCAATTAAAAAAAAAAAAAAACTAAAAGACAAAATAAGGTGCGGTTACAAATGAAAATTTTATTTTGAAAAGGGTAAGTTTGTAGGTTTTTTATGAGCTTTTCGAAGTAACGCATTAAAAACTTAGTTTTCTCTAGAGGAAATATGTCAAAAATGAGATGAAAGTTGATCCTCGAAGAAAAATACAAAAATACATTATTAAGGGACCAGTTTAAACGATCATAACTTCTGCTACGTTTGAAGATTTTGTAATTCGAAAATGATTTGGTAAAGCTTTGTGTGAAAACTTAACGTTAATATCAAGATCATGCTATTACCGCTTCATTTGAGCCCAAAAAGCTAACCAGGCGAAGAAAAAAGACAAAATAAGGGGTGACTACAAATGAATAATGTATTTTGAAAATGTTTTTGTAGTTTTTATGAGCTTTTGAAATTGGTATGTTAAAAACTTAGTTTTACCTGGAGTGTATATGTCGAAAATAAGGCGAAAGTTGATTCATGAGAAAAGCGAAAAATATATTGTTAAGGGACCATTTTAAACGATTATAACTTTTGCTACGATTGACGGTTTTGTAACTTGAATAAAAATGTGTTAAAGTACTATTTGAGAACTTAACACTAGTATCAAGATTTAGGACAACTTTATTTGAGTCCAAAAAGTTGTCCAAACGAAGAAAAATGCACAAAATGACAAAATAGGGGACTATCACAAATGAACCATGCTTGTAATTACGTATTGGTTAGCGTGAATAATATTTTTTTTCAACCAAGGTACATAGAGAGGTGTTAAAGTGTTATCGTAAAACATGCAATGAATAAATTGTTATAATAAATTTGAGATCACAAAGATTTTGGAGTTATATGATTTCAAGATTGGTTTCAATTTTCAACACCTAATAATCAATTAATTACATGAACTAAAGAGGGATCAAGCGTACAAGCTAATGATGTTCTCAATGACCTCATAAATCTCATTTTCAAAATCTTCGTTCTACTTAGAACACAATACGAAAGCAAACTTAACAAAAACTGCATCATTGACAAAAGACGATCATGTTTACAAACAGGAGCAAGTTGGAAGTATATACATTTTCCAGATATTGAAAATAGTTTGACAAATTTGGGTTACCCTAAATATTTCAACATTAGTGCAGAATAACATAATTAAAATGAACGCGTCACTTTTTAATTGATTCTAGATTGTTAAGCAAACAAGTACAATTATCCTAAGTTGAGTTACCACAATCTCAAATATAAAAGACGATAAATAATCAACATCAATATGATGACGGAGAAACCAATGTGGGAAAAACCCCAGGACCAAGTCAGTTACCTCCATTATAGATAATATATGTTTACAGTTAGATATGTCCAAGTAACTCAATTAGACCTTCTAATCTACCCCTACAAACCCCAAGATACTGAAGTTAACTCTTCCAGCTTCCCGATCTTATATCCTTGTCTCTTCTAGGTGGATATCCCAAGAATCCCCAATTCTTGTTAATATTTATGCACTTGTAGTCAACCTTCATGAACCTCCAGCAACTTTTGAAATTTACAATTGAGAAAATATCTTCCTTAACGTGTTAAAGAAGCGGGTGTTTTAGAATAGGAACATCGACGTTTTCCTAACATGTGGTTGTTTAGATCGCAAGAAATAAAAGAATTGATCTCTGGTAGAAAGTGTTCTCGAATCTTCAAATATAAGTATAAGACATAGAATATAATGTAAGCTCAATAAAACAACCTGATAAATTCGTGCTAGGGCTTCTGTATAAATAGGAAAAGGTTTGGAAGTGTTTGAGCCAAACAAAACTGTAGAAAAACGCATATTAGGGCGCAAAACAGGTTCCGATCGCTCGAGCGCACATCGAGTGGGATTTGAGCGCTCAAAAACTGCCAAAAATGCTCAATTCAAGCTGGCTCCAGTATTATGAACATAACTTTTTCTCTCGATATCCGATTGAGGTGATTAAAAATTGAATTGGAAAGATAACTCAAATGGATACAATTATTATAGAAATAGCGATTTCCAAATTCGAATGTTTTCCATACGAAAATGGACTCTCAATAGCTATCTACAAATTTGAATCAAAATCCTTGTGAATTTTGGATTCTTCTTTGGCTTCTAATTGCATCACAAGTCTTCTTTAATACTTCTTTGATCTTCTTGAACCCAAATACCAAACTAACTATACTACAATACTTCGACTCTAATTTGGACTTTATAATCGAGTCATTTTGTTCACATATTTGCCAATACATAATTCCTTACAAACCCCCCTTTGATATTTCGTGACAAAACGATACAATAAGTCAAGATACTAAAAAGTTAAAAAAAAAAAAAAAAAGACTAAACTAAGAAACCCAAGCTTTGTCTCGTGCATTCCTGGTTGTACCTATTTCCTGAAATCATAAACTCAAATATCAGTGTAAAAGCACATGATACATGAAAATAATAATTGAAACACATAATCAAAGCACGTAATCATAAATTAAGCATGCTAGTTTGAGACGTGATATAAATGTTAATTAAAAATACCAATCAAAACATTCACACCACTAAACATCAAAACTCAAACAACTATGTAATATGGAAAGCAAAACAAATTCTCTCCCTTACTGCAAATTCGAGATTTTATGCAGTATGATATGTATCTATGTCTCTTCCCAATGACTTCAAGGACATAAAATGCAACTTCTGCTCCATAAAACCTAACAAACTCCTCCCCCCTTTTGTCACAAATGACGAATGTGTTAACCCAAGAGTAAACTAACCAAGAGGGGGGTGAATTGGTTTATAAAACTTTTTCGATAAATAATCTCAAACTAAAAACCAATAGGTACAAGTATTAGCACTTAGTGATACAAGTAACTAAACTATCAATGTAGTGTGCTATATATGTGTAAACTTAATTGATAAGGCAAGTATAGCACTAAGATAAAGCGTTGCACAATATAAATTGATAGAATAGAGTAAGTGCGATGTAAGTAAATAAAAGGGATGAGAGAGTGCAAACGCGATTTATGGAGGTTCAATCAACCAACGTGATCTACGTCCCCCGTTACCGAGCTCTCCGTCACGAGCAAGGCCAAATCCACTATTTTGGTAACTTACAACAAGGAGTACCAAATCCTTAGGCAACTTACAACAAGGAGCGCCTATCCTTTTACAATCGAGTTTTCACACGGCTCTCGAAACCAACAATCGAGTTTTGACAAGGCTCTCGAAAACCAACAATCGAGTTTTGACAAGGCTCTCGAAAACCAACAAGATATAATGAATTGAATTTACAATTGAAATAACTCTCTTGACAAATGATATATTCAAATTAAGTACCAAGAGAGTTAGGCTAACACTTCAATAGATAACAATGAATAAAGCTCAAGTGTTTTTGAAAACTTTGAAGAATGATATGATATAGTTTTGCTTGAATCAAAGTTTTTCAACCAATGATCTCTCTTTCCAAATAATACTTAGTTAAGTATGAAGAGAGATATACACTTCAATAAGTGTTTGGTGATTTTAACTTAATCAAAGATCAATAATGAATTAAGAGTATTGAGTTTTCAACAAGATGGAATTCTTGATAAAGATATGAAATAGTTTTGAACAATCAAGAAATTCCTTGCAATAAATGAAATAGAATTTAAAATAAGGTAAGCTCAATAATTTTCTCAATAAATCTCTCTTAAATGCTCTTGTAAGTTGGTCAAATGAATGTAAGAGAAGTGGCTATTTATAGATCAAAATTTTGAGCTTTAGACAGTTTCGGTCGACCGAATCAGTATTTTCGGTCGACCGAAAGTCAAAAACTAGCCGTTGCATTATAGCCGTTTAAACTTTCGGTTGATCAAGATTTTCGGTCGACCAGACTTTCGGTCGATCAAGTATACTTTCGGTCGACCGAAAGTATAAAAACATAAATTTTTATTTTAATGTCAAAAAGTTTATTTTTCCAAAAACTATTTCATGATATGATTTGAAAAATCATTTTTATGCAATTGATGAATTTTAGAAATATTTTTGAGCTTTATAAACTTGCTAAAAATTCATGAGTCGATACCTTTACAAATGAGTTGAAAATAGATCTTCTAAAGCTTTGATCTTCTGTCTTCGACGATCTTGTTCACTTCAAATCTCTTTAATGATTGCTTTGTACTTCAATGGATGACGATTTTGATCTCGGAGTATCCAAATGACATAAATATGATACAACTCAAGAATTGAAATCATTAGTAATACATGAGATCTTGTTTGTTATAATCAAAACAATATAGGCGTGAATAGTCATAGGTCAACAATTTCCCCCTTTTTGATTATGACAAACAATATGATTTGTAATTTGTAAAAATGATGAAATATATATGTAAGTACATATTCCCCCTTTCTTTTGCAATGTATTCCCCATTTTTATCATAATATTGCAAGATAAAACAAATCAAATCGTAGCTCTAATATCTCTTCCCCCTTTTGACATAAGCAAAAAGTGCCAAGTAGCGTTTAAAGCCAACGGGAATAGTCATGGGTTACTGACAATCAAATTTACCTCGAATAGAAGTTCAATAAAAATTTGGACATAGAATCCCCGTATTTTGCAGAAATAACCAATAAGAGCAAAATCTTATCATAGAGAAAGTACCTATATCTCAACATCATCACAACGCAAAGCAGGTATCAGAAAAAAAGTCATGTGAATCATGTAATGCATATCAGTTAAGCACAGGTAAGAAATTATCATAGCGAAGATGTCATAGGTTTAAAAACTAGATTACATAGGTTGTAAGCAAAGTGATATGAAATTCACTACGAAAGATAAAAAAATATAGTCTTCAATCGGCCGCCGGTGGTGGAGGTGGATTAGGCGGATAGATAGCGTAGAAATGAGCGAAGAAGGCTTCTTGAGATGTGTGCATATGTTGAAGTTGTTGTTGGATGCCTTCAACCGCCGTGGTAAGAGAATCAATACGCCCATTAAGGATGTTGAACTGATCTTCAGAGATGGACCTATGGGGAGGTGCTGCAGCTTGTGGTACTCGAGCCCGTGGCCTCGGTCTAGGCTGGTCATCCCTTTGGACACCTTCACCCGTATCCGCGCCTTCACCAATCTCCAATTCCTCATCGGCTTCCTCTTCGGTAAACGGCCAAGTCGTGGGTCCCGATGCATCATCGAAACCTTGAGTATTGCACACCCATTGCCCATCACCCTTGACAATTTTCATCCGTTTGAGAGTGTTGATGTTGATAATATCGGTGTGTTTGGGTTTAAGAATAGGCTCATTGTCTAGAGGTACATTGAAGTGATTGAAAATTTTTGTAAAAATCATGCCGTAGGGTAGGCCTAGAACTCGAGTGGAGGTATGAACGTGATGGAGATGTTTGATGAAGATGTATGGAAAATCAAGTTTGCGACCGACAAGAAGGGAATCAAGAATGAATAGGTCGAGATGGTTGACTTCATCAAAATGACCACTACGAGGTACAATTGTGTGAGCAATTGCACGATGAAGGACCTTGCACGAGATAGTCAAATGATTGAGGTTCAAATTCATAGTGGTAGTGAGGGGTCGGGCAGTGACACGACTACAAGCCTCGAGTTCATTGTACCCGTCGAACCGAACAGGATAATGAGTGACATATGCAAAATTCTCACCACGCTGTAATCCTAGGAGGTTTCTAATTAGGGATCGTTCGATTTCTACCCGTGTACCCCTAACCGAACTTGTAATTTTATCGGGATAAAAAGAAGCGTTTCGAAAGAATTCCCGGATTAATGTAGGGTAGGAATTTTCAGAAATGGACAAGACATTTTTCCATCCTATATAACGTTCAAGTTGAAACGAAGGAGCTTGAAGGTAAAAATCGAAGAAATCGATAGACTTACCTATTAGAATTGGATGATCCGAGAAGCGGTCGGGCAATGGTGCACGTTCCTCAACGTTTGATGAGCTAGCTTCTCCTTTCTTCGATTTCTTCTTCAGAGGCATGATGATTTTTCGAGTGAATCGATTAGACCAAAAGAAATTTTTGGAAATTTTTAGGTAAAAATGATTGGAAATGAAAGAAAAGAGTAGAAATCAACAATGTAGTGGTATAATGGTAAGGTTGATTGAGTGAAATCGATTCAAAGTAAGAAGAATTTTTTTTTCGTGATTTAACCCAAAATGAAGGGTTTGGAGAAAGTGATGGATGAAAATTGTTGAAAATGAAGAATTTGATGAAGAATATAATAGGAAATTCGATTTAGAGTATCAATTGAAGTAATTGTGACGGAAAAAGATCGATTAGGGATGAAATGAGAGGAGAAATGTCGAGGTTTAGGGTTTATGGTATGATTTTGGGGATGAAATTGATGTTTTAAAATCTGATTTCTCGCGACTTTCGGTCGACCGTAAGTTAGTTTCGGTCGACCGAAACTCTGCAGGGTCAAAATCAGTTAGCTGCAGGCAGGATCGGTCGTGTAATGGTCGACCGAACAGTAACTTTCGGTCGTACAATTGGTCGACCGAAACAGACAGATCGGACGACCGAAATACTACGGTCGACCGAAACAGTCAAAAATCAAATTTTTGAAAAATATATGATAAACACATATATATATTGGAAATTTAACCACAAATATCATTTTCATTAATAATACCCAATCCTCTTCGTATAAATGAAAATCTATCGGGCGGTAGAGGTTTAGTAAAAATATCGGCCAATTGTTTTTCGGTACTAACAAATTCCAAGTAAATGTCACCTTTTTGCACATGATCTCTAAGAAAATGATGTCGAATTTCAATATGCTTTGTGCGAGAGTGCAATATGGGATTTTTTGACAGATTAATAGCACTAGTGTTATCACACATAATAGGAGTATTTTCAAATTGCAAATGATAATCATTAAGAGTTTGTTTCATCCACAAAACTTGAGCACAACAACTAGCGGCCGAGATATATTCGGCCTCGGCAGTAGATAGTGCAACGGAATTTTGTTTCTTACTAAACCATGACACAAGTGCGAATCCTAGAAAGTGACAAGTTCCACTTGTGCTTTTTCTATCAATTGTGCATCCCGCCCAATCGGCATCCGAATAATTTATAAGATCAATATGAGTGCCCTTTGGATACCAAAGTCCCAAAGTTCTAGTGCCACATAAATATCTAAAAATACGTTTTAAGGCACTTAGATGAGATTCTTTAGGATTTGATTGAAATCTAGCACATAGGCATACACTAAACATAATATCGGGTCTACTTGCGGTTAAGTAAAGAAGGGATCCAATCATACCTCGATATTTTGTAATGTCAATGGAAGTGCCTTGCTCATCTTTGTCCAATTTGATTGAAGTACTCATGGGAGTATTCATTGGCTTCAAGTTTTCCATCTCGAACTTTTTGAGCATATCCTCAATGTACTTGGTTTGACTAATGAATATTCCTTCACTAGTTTGTTTGATTTGAAGTCCGAGGAAGAATTTTAACTCTCCCATCATGCTCATTTCAAATTCATTGCTCATACAATTTGAAAATTCTTCACAAAGAGAAACATTAGTTGCACCAAAAATAATGTCGTCAACATAGATTTGTACAACAATCATATTTTCCTTTTTGGTTTTGATAAAAAGAGTAGTATCCGCATTTCCCATTTGAAAGCCATTTGAAATAAGAAATTTACTCAATCTTTCATACCAAGCTCGAGGAGCTTGTTTTAAACCATATAGAGCTTTTCTTAGTTTAAAGACATTATCCGGAAATTTATGATTTTTGAAACCGGGAGGTTGTTCAACATACACCTCTTCTTGAATAACACCATTTAAAAATGCACTTTTGACATCCATTTGATAAAGAGTAAAACCTTTATGACAAGCAAAGGCAAGAAGCATACGAATGGATTCTAATCTAGCAACCGGTGCAAAAGTTTCTTCAAAGTCAATTCCTTCTTCTTGATTGTAACCTTGGGCCACCAATCTAGCCTTGTTACGCACAATTATACCGTTTTCATCCTTTTTGTTTCGAAAAATCCATTTTGTACCGATAATGGTTTGATCATTTGGTCTATCAACTAAATCCCAAACATAATTTCTTTCAAATTGATTTAGTTCTTCTTGCATTGCAAGAATCCAAAACTCATCGAACTCGGCTTCTTTGAAATTCTTTGGTTCAATTTGAGAGATAAAAGCACAAGTATTTAAGAATCCTTTAGAAGAGTTTCTAGTACTTACCCCTTTTGAAGGATCACCAATTATGAGCTCTTTTGGGTGAGATGAAGCAAATCTCCATTCGATAGGAAGTATTAGATCACTTGAGTTTTTGGAAGATGTTCCTTCTTCTTGTTGAGGAGTTGGTTCTTCCAAGTTGTTTTCTTCATTGACTTTGGATATTTCATTTCTTTGATCTTGAATATTTATCTCCTCAAAGGGAATTTCCAAACCTACGTCAACACCTTTCTCTTGATCAAGAGAATTAGTTTCGTCAAAAGTAACATGTACGGATTCTTCCACTACTAGAGTTCTTTTGTTAAAAATTCTATAAGCTTTGCTAGTGGATGAATAACCAAGAAAAATTCCAACATCGGATTTTGAATCAAATTTTCCCAAGTTTTCTTTTGTGTTGAGAACAAAGCATTTACAACCAAAAACCTTAAAATATCCGATATTAGAAATTCTATTTTTCCAAAGTTCATAAGGAGTTTTAGTATTCTTTCGACTTACCAAAACCCTATTTATGATATAGCAAGCAGTGTTAACGGCTTCAGCCCAAAAATATTTTGGTAAGTTATTTTCATTTAGCATGGTCCTAGCCATTTCTTACAATGTGCGATTCTTCCTTTCTACTACACCATTTTGTTGAGGGGTTCTAGGAGCCGAGAAATTATGTTCATACCCATTTATTTTGCAAAATTCATCAAACGCCATGTTATCGAATTCTCCACCATGGTCACTTCTTATAGTTGTAATAGAAAATCCTTTTTCATTTTGAACCTTTTTGCAAAAATGTTTGAATGCATTTAAAGCTTCATTTTTCAAATTTAAAAAGAGAACCCAAGTAAATCTTGAGAAGTCATCAACAATGACAAAAGCATAGTGTTTACCACTTAAACTTGCGGTTTTAGATGGTCCAAAAAGATCCATGTGAAGAAGTTGTAATGGTTTTGTGGTGGAAGAAAATTGTTTATTTTTGAAAGAACTTTTGGTTTGTTTTCCAAATTGACAAGCATCACAAATTTTATCCTTTTCAAATTTCAAACTTGGTAGGCCTTTGACAAAGCAATTTTTTGATATTTTTGAAATAAGGTCCATACTAACATGACCTAATCTTCTATGCCATAACCAAGTGTCATCTTTAAAGCTTGACAAACATTTTAATTCTTTCTCAAATTCAATGTTGATGATATAAACATCTTTACTTCGGCTTCCTATGAACAATACCTCTTTTGATGAAGCATCTTTGATAAGACATCTAGAAGAATCAAATTTAATATGATAGCCTTTATCACATAATTGACTAATACTTAGCAAATTATGTTTGAGATTATCTACTAATAAAACATTTTCAATAGAGGGAGAAGGATGATTACCAATATTTCCAATGCCAATAATTTTTCCTTTGGCATTATCTCCAAAAGTGACATGACCTCCATCTTTTCTTTTGAAACTTGATAAGAGTGATTTATCTCCGGTCATGTGCTTTGAGCAACCACTATCCAAGAACCAATTGCCCTTTACTTTTGTTGATACCTACAAAACATGACTTAATTTTTGACTTCTTGGTACCCACATAATTTTGGGTCCTTGATAGTTAGTTCCTTGAACCCTCTTGTGCCTTTCTTCAAAGTGTAGCTTCTTTTTCAATAAACAATTAAAAGCTACATGCCCACTTCTATTACAAAAGTTACAAGTAGTTGATGTCTTGACAAAGGTGTTTTGATGAAAGGAAAACGAAGTAGAAGCTTTTACAAAAGTATTTTTGGTAGATTTTTGTTTCAAAAATGGTTTGTATCCAATTCCTCCTTTATCAAAAACAAATTGTTGTTTACCAAGCATTAGTTCAAAATTTTTCCTCCCTTGAGTGAATTTGTGAACAATGGACGTTAAATCTAAAATTTTTTCTTTTAGGGAGAGATTCTCTACCATCAAAGCATTTTGATCAAGATTCTTCTTTTCAAAATCCTTTTGTATTTCAAAATTCTTTTCGTTTTCATTTTTCAACAAGATGTATTGCTTTTTAAGAGTGGAATGTTTAAGAACAAGTTTTTCAAAAACTTCAATCATTTCTTCATATGAGGTAGATAGTTCATCATAAGAGGGAATGTCATTAGTATTTACCTCATCTTCAATGGCCATGAAGCACATGTTGGCAACTTCATCTTGACTTTCACTTTCATCTTGTTCATCATCACTATCATCCCAAGTAGCTTGTAAAGCTTTCTTTTTGAAGAATTTTCTCTTGTTGGGACATTCGGTTCTTTTGTGACCGGGTTTGTCACAATCATAGCAAACGATCTTTTTCTCTTCACCTTTGTCTTCTTTCTTTTGAAATCTACGGTTGTTGCGAAAGGTTTTCCACTTCTTGACAAGAAGGACAAGATCATCGAGTTCCTCATCGCTATTGTTAGAGTTTGAGGCTTCTTCAACAATAGATGACTTTAAAGCAATTTGTCTCCTAGGAGGATCCTTCATTTCTTCCTCTTTTGCTTTTCTAGACTTTTCTTTTGTCTCGGCATGATTTAGCTCATATGTCATCAATGTTCCATAAAGCTCTTCCAAGGGATATGTGTTGACATCTTGTGTGTTTTCTATCAACATTCTCAATGAGCTCCAATCTTCCGAGAGAGATCTAAGCATTTTGCTAACAAGTTCACCATTAGAAAATTTTCGATCAAAGCCCTTAAGACCATTAACAATATCGGTAAATCTAGTAATCATACTAGCAATGGGTTCATCTTGTTTCATGAAGAAGTTTTCAAAATTTTTATACAAAAGATTTATTTTTGTCTCTTTAACTTTATTTGTGCCCATGTGAGTGACTTCTAAAGCATGCCAAATATCGTGTGCGGAATCACATGTGCTAATACGATTAAATTCATTAATACTAAGTGCACAATAGAGAAATTTTTTGGCTCTAGCATTTAAAGACAATTTTTTCTTATCATCCTCATCATATTCTTCCTTTGGTTTTGAAATAATCATATCCGGTTTTCCATCAATTTTAATAACCATAGTAAGCTCATGAGGACCGGATTCAATGACATCCCAAATATTATAATCAATGGATTGAATAAAAATCATCATTCTAGTTTTCCAATAATTATAATTAGTACCATCAAACAATGGAGGACGATTAGTAGAATGACCTTCAAGATTATGGTTAGCCATTTACTCAAGATTGTAAAATCTTTTAAAAATGAGCACCTAAGCTCTGATACCAATTGTTAACCCAAGAGTAAACTAACCAAGAGGGGGGTGAATTGGTTTATAAAACTTTTTCGATAAATAATCTCAAACTAAAAACCAATAGGTACAAGTATTAGCACTTAGTGATACAAGTAACTAAACTATCAATGTAGTGTGCTATATATGTGTAAACTTAATTGATAAGGCAAGTATAGCACTAAGATAAAGCGTTGCACAATATAAATTGATAGAATAGAGTAAGTGCGATGTAAGTAAATAAAAGGGATGAGAGAGTGCAAACGCGATTTATGGAGGTTCAATCAACCAACGTGATCTACGTCCCCCGTTACCGAGCTCTCCGTCACGAGCAAGGCCAAATCCACTATTTTGGTAACTTACAACAAGGAGTACCAAATCCTTAGGCAACTTACAACAAGGAGCGCCTATCCTTTTACAATCGAGTTTTCACACGGCTCTCGAAACCAACAATCGAGTTTTGACAAGGCTCTCGAAAACCAACAATCGAGTTTTGACAAGGCTCTCGAAAACCAACAAGATATAATGAATTGAATTTACAATTGAAATAACTCTCTTGACAAATGATATATTCAAATTAAGTACCAAGAGAGTTAGGCTAACACTTCAATAGATAACAATGAATAAAGCTCAAGTGTTTTTGAAAACTTTGAAGAATGATATGATATAGTTTTGCTTGAATCAAAGTTTTTCAACCAATGATCTCTCTTTCCAAATAATACTTAGTTAAGTATGAAGAGAGATATACACTTCAATAAGTGTTTGGTGATTTTAACTTAATCAAAGATCAATAATGAATTAAGAGTATTGAGTTTTCAACAAGATGGAATTCTTGATAAAGATATGAAATAGTTTTGAACAATCAAGAAATTCCTTGCAATAAATGAAATAGAATTTAAAATAAGGTAAGCTCAATAATTTTCTCAATAAATCTCTCTTAAATGCTCTTGTAAGTTGGTCAAATGAATGTAAGAGAAGTGGCTATTTATAGATCAAAATTTTGAGCTTCAGACAGTTTCGGTCGACCGAATCAGTATTTTCGGTCGACCGAAAGTCAAAAACTAGCCGTTGCATTATAGCCGTTTAAACTTTCGGTTGATCAAGATTTTCGGTCGACCAGACTTTCGGTCGATCAAGTATACTTTCGGTCGACCGAAAGTATAAAAACATAAATTTTTATTTTAATGTCAAAAAGTTTATTTTTCCAAAAACTATTTCATGATATGATTTGAAAAATCATTTTTATGCAATTGATGAATTTTAGAAATATTTTTGAGCTTTATAAACTTGCTAAAAATTCATGAGTCGATACCTTTACAAATGAGTTGAAAATAGATCTTCTAAAGCTTTGATCTTCTGTCTTCGACGATCTTGTTCACTTCAAATCTCTTTAATGATTGCTTTGTACTTCAATGGATGACGATTTTGATCTCGGAGTATCCAAATGACATAAATATGATACAACTCAAGAATTGAAATCATTAGTAATACATGAGATCTTGTTTGTTATAATCAAAACAATATAGGCGTGAATAGTCATAGGTCAACAGAATGATGCAATTTTCAAAAGCAACTTCTGCAACAATATGGAACAACTCAAAAATACAGTTGATAGCATGCACAAGTATAATCAATGAACATTAAAATTTCTCACATACTCATTTTAAGTTAAATGGTGTAACTCGTATAAGTGACTCGAGTGTGTAATGGGCCACTTCCAAACCTTAATTTTGTGAGAAGAAACATGCTAAACATCACTGTAAATAAGTTTTTTCCCTACTAATGAAAGTCAAACCTTTTAACACAGTAGGACCTTAAAAATAATGCTTATTATCTCCCCCTTTCTCAAAGCATATATTTTTTTTTTTACATATTTTTCTCTATTTATAAAGCTCATGAATTTTTCATCTTAAGTGCAGGTTCTCTTCATTAAGTGACTAAGATGACTTATGTAGCGAACTTTAGACCGGTTAACCGAAGTCAGTTGATCATAGGCACCAAGTGTTGAAACATCCTACATGTTTAATATCTCGAGTCAAATAGGCTTTGAAGAAGAACATAAGATATTAAGCTATATTATGAGGGGGGTGTACTTAAACTTAGGTATAACAAATTGGTCAATTCATGTTCAATTGCAAAATTATATTTGTATATATTTTTATTTTAAAATACATATTCAATTGCAAGTTATTTTTATAAAGCATTGTGCATTTAATTTGATTGGAAAATCAATTAGCTTAAATGTTTCTCTTATTAAAATTGTTTACGATTTGATATAAATTTGTGCATCGCACGAGTGAAAAACTAGTTACCTCTAAAGTGTATAAAAAATAAAAGGGCTTCAATTGCAGCAAAGAAAGAGCAAGATTAATGTTGGAGGGAAAATTCAAGAGGAAAAAACTCTAAGGGGAAAAAGTTAGAGAAAAAAAAACTGGATCTCAAATAATGTGTAGGGGGAAAATTTAGGAGAAATTTTGGGATTGGGATTTTTAGACTACACATTAATTAAAATAAAGTGCCAAATTGTAGTACTACGCATCGATTTTGTTTTTTTGACTTATAATATGCTGACATTTCTTTTGTGGTTTATATTTCTTCTAATTTGTTATCCCTGCTAGTAACCACATATCTTGTCACTAAAACATATGTTTCTTCACATTTGATTGTCATTTCTGCAAAGCCATCCAACAGTCTTATTTTACCGAACTATCAATCTCATCATTTAACATGGATGAAGATCCTTTCAACGATATGATTATCCATGTGATCATCGAAGATGCAGAAGACAATTTGGAGTTTCAGATGGTGATGGGGACAATCAAACTCAATCTGGTTGATTATTTCAATTGATTTTTTCGTACTGTATTGGGTTACCAGCACTTCAAAAAATCTCTTCTCCATCTCCAGCTAGTTGAATTGGAGATTGCAATGACATTTCGACATCTTGAGTTTCAAAACCAAGAATTGGTTCTTGAAATTTCCGAGCATCCTTTACAATTTCCCACACGTTGTAGTACTTGAAAGCTTGTTCATTACAATCTTCCGCATAATATTGTCTTACTTGTAAATTCCACTCTTCGAAAATTTATTAAGATATCGCATGAAAATGATGATATAAAATATAAATAAAGACATAGGTACCTCGTTTAAAACATTCCGTCGCTTTTCACATTTCTTAAGGCTCTCCACAAACACTCGTGACATTTTGTAAGTATAGTATTCATCTCTTTTCACTTTGAATCGACACTATCAATTGATCTAGATTGAAAATTTTGACCGAGCTCCACCTTGAAAATCCATACATTTTTGTTAAAAATGTCTCTTTCGTTTGATATTTGCATGCAATTGCATCTTCAATGGTCACTTTTCATGCTTAATACAATGCCTCTTTTTCTTCTTTCTTTCCAATTTGGCCCTCTTGATGATTTTTAGAACTTGATTTTTTCGCCATTGTTGTTTTATAAGTGTGCAGACTAAATAATTGAAAATGCAAATGAAAGAATTATGCGAGAGGAGAGATTGAAGATTTTTGTGTGAAAAATGTGGGTATTTATAAATTACGATGTGCCAAATAGACCCGAATGGTTCCGGCCAATGCATAACTTAGAGCATTTGTTTAATCTTAACACTTGAAATTAAACAGTCTCTTAAATACGATACGATAGACTATACTTTTTAACAGAATGGCTCGTGATTTTTGAGGTGAGGCAGAATTTTCCAAATAATTTCTAATTTCCAGCAAGATAAGAAATCATTCTTGGGTTAGCATTAGACCTAGGGGCCAGGATCTCCATATTGAATAGTATTAGCATTGAACAAGATGACTTATCAAAAGTCATGACGAATGATTCGTCTCGTCTTGCTATCGCTAACATTGTCCTAAGTAGTGATGTGTCAAAAATTTAATGGTGGAACCACCAATGATTTCAACTCATTTAGGGTTTGCTTGACCCCATTTTTTTAAATATATTTTGCAATAGTCATTCTTCGGAGAACTTGCATTTAAAAATTTAGCATATGTTTGACGGTTGTTGAGCTGCCGTCATTTTTTAAAGTTGTTTTTTAGGTAAAATTTTTGGTGAAAAAATGGTTTCTAAAATGTGTAGTTAAAAAGTTGTATTGAAAATTACAATGATTAAAATTTTTATTATAATAAAAGCTGCCAAACACATCCTTAATCTATTTGAATAAATACGTAGTCGAAAATTTGTTGAAGAAAAATGAATTTTTAAAGAATGAGGCTCGGTGCAATGAACACCTATTAACAGAGCAGACAATAAGACGACTATTTCAATCCAGTCGAACATAACATGCATACCCCAAAACCGGAGGGGACAATGCTAATACTAATGGAAACTCCAAACAAGTAATGAAGGAGGTTTCTAGCCTGAAAAGAAGCCCAAAATATTTGCAACATAGGAGGAATGAGCATGACAGGTAAAATGAATGGCAGATAGACCAGTAAGAACGTCATCAAGATCTAAAGAAAAGCTTTTGTAAGAAAATCCAAACAAGACAACATCAATCAATATTTTGAACTTATGAAAAAGATCTAGCGCCACCAACGACAGGCACAGCTGTGGCCCCCACACACAGGTGGGGCCACAGCACGTGCCTGGCACCGGATCAAGACTTTATGAACTTATGAGAAAAGAGGAAATATTCCGACCATATCCAATCTAACAACTCAATTATCAAATTTCATAAAAAAATCTACAATTCACATTCAATTTCAGATCAAGAAATAGAATATGGGTTCGGAGCAGGTGGTTTGGAGACAATACTAGAGCATGCATAAATAATCAAATGTAAAATTATGCGAAAAATCCCATAAATCACCATTTACCGATACTCTAATTCTCAAACCAAAATAAAAAATCCATCTGCTCGATGTGTTATATAATCAATACCACGGCTCTCGAACCCTTAAAAGCATGTGAAGCAAAAAGCATTTTTGCGATCATGGATCTTAATTTATCGATCATGGATCGTATCATCGTAATTTATATATCTCTTCAAACACAAATAATAGTGTGTAATTGTACAGACATTAAGCTTCATGAACACTAAAAAGTAGGCTTTTTCTTCGTATCCAAAAACTACCAAAATAGATCACACGAGGGATCATTTTAATCGAAACAAAATAAAGACGGCATTTACTCAAAACAAGAAGAATATATAGTGATATCCAAGATGCCAGTTGTTCAAGATTACAATTGGCTGCTACCAACAATGCAAAGCAAGTATTCATATCAGACGAAATGAACGATAAGTAAACCATGAAATACAAGAAAATAAAGTGTTATATAGGAAGTGAGATGCCAATATGGAAAAAAGAACCCAAGTCCTTTCTATGTAACCAGAAACAGAGGAATCAATCTAAATCACAGCAGTTACACGACGGAACATTTAAAAAATTGACAAATTATACCCACATTTTACCCATAATAATACATTTGAAAAAACAATAAAGTAAAAAGTTAAGATACAATTTAAGAACAATTAATTATGGGGAAAAAAGTGCAATTCAAATTAAAATTATCACCAATGAAGTGCCAGAAATGCTCTTTTAAACCAGAATACATATAGTTACGCATAACCAAACGAGCACATCCTTTAAACTATCAGCTAGAGTAAAATGTCAACCTACACATAGAATAGCTCGACGATAATGTAGAAAATAAATGAAAAGACCTCTACTCTGTCCATCAACATCGAAGAGTACCAAGCAAAATGCAGGGACAAACCATTCTAACAATAAAAAAGGATACACAAAGGGCACAAATACTAATTGGCATTTATTCACAATGCAAGCAAATAGTCCACCGAAGTGCAGTAGGATATAAAGATTTTTTTTATTTATTTTTAATAAAATTCACCAGGCACTCTTCTTCTTTGAACCATAGTAACGAAGATACCATTTCACAAACTTCTTCAACCCAGTTTCCAAGTCAGTTGTTGGCTTGTACCCGAGCTCATGTCTCGCCAAACTTATATTTGCATGTGTGTACAAGACGTCCCCATTCCTCGGCATTGGCAACATCTTTCTCTTCGCCTTCACCTTTAACAACTTTTCCAAGATATCCACGAGCTTTGCCACTGGTACGGGACTCGTATTCCCCAAATTATATATCCTAAACTGCGCCGCACCTCTCTTCTTCCCACCGTTTCCAGTACTCTTTTTTGCAGTATCCAGTGCTTCTAAACAACCCTTCACCACATCATCAACGTAGGTAAAATCACGCGCTACAGTTGCATGATCAGCACCTTCAAAGATCTTAATCTCTTTCCCCTTCAATATATCCTTGGTAAAGAAAAAGTAAGCCATGTCCGGCCTTCCCCACGGCCCATAAACTGTGAAAAATCGCAGCCCGGTGATTGAAAGACCGTAAATATGATTATATGTATGTGCTATTTCTTCACCAGCCTTTTTAGTGGCTGCATATAAACTAGCAGGCTGGTCTGTTCTATCTTTTTCGGAAAAGGGTACCTTAGAATTAAGCCCGTAAACAGAGCTACTCGACGCCCATACTATACTAGGTTGTAGGGTTGCATTTTTACACGCTTCAAGTAAGCTAACAAAACCATTTACATTACTATGAATGTAAGAATTTGGGTTCTGCATTGCGTACCGTACTCCGGCCTGGGCTGCGAGATGCATCACATGAGTAAAATGCACAGTCTCGAAGAGGTTTCTAAGCAAAACTGAATCATTTATATCGGCCTCAATTACATAAACGCTGGCACGATCAAGGAGGGCTTTTCGGGCATTTTTCAGCTCGATGTCATAGTAATTGTTGAAATTATCAAGCCCAACAACGCCATCTCCACGACGTTTGAGGGCAATAGAGATATGAGTTCCAACAAACCCAGCAGCACCAGTAACTAGAACCGAAAAGCCCGTTTTGGATCGTGGTCGGGCCGATTTCCGGGCTTTCACTTCCCAGTTCCCGTCCAAGCGCACCCGGCTCGTATAACTTGTGGTTTGAAGGCTACGGCGTTTGGCGGCAGCGGTGCCGTCCGGAGGTGAGAAGCAGAAGAAAAGCAGGATGAAAATAAAAGAAAGGATAGACCAAAGAGTAAACCTCGGGTGTAAGCGCAGGCGGTGAAAACTGTATGCTGAAAACTTATCGGGCTTGAATTTCCCAGGGGAGGAAGGGATGATCGGGTCTAAATGGGACAACATGGGCTTCAACTGGGTCATTGAAATTCACTTGATACTAGTTCTTACTGCAGATTAGACTGTAGAAGATTAGGGTTTGAGTGTCAATGCATTAAGGACTACCCTTTTCTACAAGCAAGAGACTTTTTCACGCAGTTAATGTCTGCAATTTCAAGAATTGAGGAAGAAAAGGGAAACAGGAAATGAGTTTTGTAGGCGGGGCCGGGGATGAGGCGTGGGTGGTGGTAGAGGTGGGGCTGGAGTCTGATGAGAAAGCAAAAAGTACAATACAATTTTTAACAACCAAAGTCCTAGGGAGTAGGGACTATAAAAAAGGAATATATTTTTTAAATAAATTCATTTATAGTAAAGAAATTAGATTTTATTTTTTATTCTTTGTGGGGGTCAAATATATATTTAGAAGTGGAAGATTTTGATTTTTCCTCCCTATTTTTTTGTTGTGCATTTTCTAAATTTCGTATTTTAATCTGAGATCAATTCACTAGTCTAAAAATGCCTTTTAATTTTACTTTAACAACGCACATTTTTCTTACTTCAATTTTTAATTATATATTTTATTTAGAAAAAAGAATTCGTGATTTCGCTGCCGAACACACTGTAAATCATCTTTTATAAAGTTATAAATAGTTTTCAACCAAATGATTCTATAATCAGTAGTAGTCTTTAATTCTACTTAAAGGCTAGTGTAATAGTGACAAAATCATGGGATTTGATTTGGGTTGTTGATTTATAAGAATATCTAGCCTTAATTTGTCGTAATTAAGTAGAAAGACAAATGCAATTTACCCTAATAATAATTAATTAAGCATTCATTCAAATGACTAAGCATTAATTATGAATTGCCTTTAAATTCCATGGATGTGATTCAAAATTATATTTATAATTTTATTCTTAAAATGGTTTCACATTTTTAGACTTTTATAGAATAGCCTTTTATGGTTAATATATTATTATATAGTGAAGATTGAATATGTTTCATAATGTAATGAACGAGACTTTAAAATTTTAATTTTTAATACTATTTCGTATTGTGTCATCCTAAACATGAGATAGCATTGAAACAATTTTCTTTAATATTTATGACATCATCTTCTTGAATGCATCGGAACGGTGAGATTTGAGATGTTCATCATCGATTATAATTAATTGTTTAGAGATAAGATTGTTCAAAAATTCATGCCAGAATCTTGCGCCTTTAAAGTTGAAGACAAAGAAGAAAAAAAATAAAATAATTAAAAGTTGCCTGCTGAAGTTGGAGAACTTTAAAAGAAAGCAAGATTTTCTTTTCCGCAATCGGAAAAAGAAATTAAAATGGCTTGTTTAATAATTATGTTTTTCCTAATCATATCATGTATATACTTATATCTATATACTATATATAAAAGGGGAATGATGGATTAATGTGAATGCAAAGTGAATTGATGTGAATATATTTATTGTCTTTTATATATATATATATATATATATATATATATATATATATATGTGTGTGTACGTACTAATATTATTTTATAATAAATATCAAATAATGGCTAATATTTTTTTTAATAATTTTTAATTTTAATAATTGTGTAAAGATTATATGATATAATAATTCATTGATCTTCAATGTTGTTCAATTATCTTATATTTGATGAGTTAAGATTAAACACATATTTGTAGTTTAATTTTTGAAAGAAAATTGAGAAAAATTAAACATGTAAGGCAAATACAGAAATTATAATAAATATATTTATATTTTGAAGAAGCATCAATATTTGTACTCATAATATTACATCTAACATGATGCACAATTAAAAAACTATAAAATTTGCATTTATCATTCAATAAAGTTTTCGATAATTTGGATTATTTATGTTGTTTTTAAATTTTAATAATTGTCGTGATAAAAATTTATTTTTGTGTTTTTTGTATTTGTATTGATTATGTACAATCATTAAATTTTATGAATACTTATCTATATTGCGGATATCAATTTCAGTTAATCGTAATGATGGAAATCTATACTATATATAAAAGTAGGATAGTTTGACAGAATTTAATTCTTAAATTCTTTATGTTTTAGTATTATAGTAAATAATTAATATGATGTTATTGTTATTTGTATATTTTGATTATAATTATTATCATTTTGATTATTGACATTAATATTAAATGAGTTCAATCAATATTTTTAATTATCACTATTAAAATTATTATTTAATCATTGATTTTTAATTTATTTTTTGTTTTTAAGATTATAAATCTTATGTGTAGCAATCAATAATTAAATCGCGTTTTAATTATTAATGGTCAAATAATTTGTTATCTTTAATATTACAAATCAAAATTTATAAAATATTTATTATATATTATTATTAAATATTTTAATAAATTGACCCTTTGTTCAGCAACTATATTTTTGTTTCGAGGTAAAATGTGTGGTTGAAAAATTAAATATTTTAATAAATTAACCCTCTGTTTTGACTACTTATTTTTGCAAATAAAGTTTTATTGGTTAAATTCAAATATTTTGACTATATCTTTTTTAATTATTGTGATTGATGTTTTTGAATGAAAATTTAAAAGTACGTTAAATACAAGAGGCAAATGTAAAAGTTATGAGAAATTTGCTAATACATTTCACATATATCAATATTCGCGCATATAATATTACATCAAATGTGATATACCATTAAAAAACTACTAAATTTACATATTCAATGAAGTTATTGATAATTCATTAAAATTATTGAAATCAATAATAATTTATTATTTAAATAAATAAATAAATAAATTGACATTTACTATTCAAAGAATTCTTTAATAATTTGAATTACTTATTTTATTTTTTTAAATTTTAATAATTATTGTAAAAGAGAATCCTTTTTTGTACATTTATATTTGTTGATTATGTATAAACACTAAAATTTTACGAATACTTATTGAAATCGATATTGCGGATAATAACTTTCGTGCATTGTACGGAAGAAATACTAGTACTATATATAAAGGAGGATAATTTGCCAAGTGTGAATGCAAATCCTAATGATATCATATATACTTACTATATATAAAGGAGGATAATTTGACAAGTGTGAATGCAAGATCTAGACATGTGTGAATGTAAAATAATTGTCCAGCAAGTGTGAATGTAAAACTAGTATTTCACCAGTGCGATACACTAAAGTTGTTATCCGCAATATCGATTTTAATAAGTATTCGTAAAACTTTAGTACTTATATATAACCAATACATATATAAATCCATAAAAAATATTTTCTATTACAATAATTATTAGAAATTAAAAAAATAACATAACTAATTCAAATTATTAAAAAACTTCTTTGAATAGTAAACTTCTATTTATATATTTAAATAATAAATGACTATTGATTTCAATAATTTCTATAAATTATTGTTAACTTAATTGAAAATGCAAATTTAGTAGTTTTTTATAATGGTATATCATGTTTAATGTAATAATATTATGTGTAATAATATTGATACATGTGAAATGTATTAATATATTTCTCATAAGTTTTACATTTCTCTATCGTATTTAACATACTTTTCAATTTCTTTTAAAAACATTAATTACAATAATTAGAAAATAAGCAATTAAAATATTTGAATTTAATCAATAAAACTTTATTTACAAAAACAAGTAATCAAAATAATAATTTTGAAAATCTTGCTATTATCATGACATGACAATCGAGTAAAGTTGGAGATCATGAAATTATATCGAAAATCTTATACCCTATAATCTTTAAAAATTTATTAATATTAAGAATGATTAGAAAATATTAATCATTCTATTAATATTATTGATTAAAAATAAATCATAGCATTAACTCTTCGATATTAGCATTCGTTAATTACTTTTTCTATAAATTATTTGTAAGTAGCACATTTTTTCAATCCACTTTTTAATCACTATATTTTTTCAAGACTATTCTTCGACCACACGTTTTACCTTGAAAACAAAAATATAATCGCTGAACAGAGGCTCAATTTATTAAAATAGTTAATAATAATATATATAATATATTTCAAAAAATATGTTTTGTAATATTAAAGATAACAAATAATTTAACCATTAATAATTAAAACACGGTTTTAGTATTGATGGCTACACATAAGATTTATAATATTAAGAATAACAAATAAATAAAAAAATCAATAATTTAATAATAATTTTAATATTGATAACTAAAAATATTAATTCAACTAATTCAGTATTAGTGTTAATAATAAAAAATAATAATAATAATTATAATTACAACCAAAATATACAAATAAAAATAATATTATATTAATTATTTATATATAATACTAAAACATAAATAATTTAATAATTAAATTCTGCCAAACTATTCTATTTTTATAGATAGTATAGATTTTCACCTGTACGATGAACTGAAATTGCAATCCGCAATATCGATAAACAATCATAAAATTTAATGATTATACATAATCAACACAAATATAAAAGATTTAAAAATAATTTTTTATTACAATAATTATTAAAATTAAAAATAACGTAATTAATCCAAATTATCGAAAACTTTATTGAATGAAAAATGTCATTTTTTATATTTAAAAAAATGTACGAATTTTAATTTCAATAATTTTTATAAGTTACTATTAACTTTATTGAAAATGTAAATTTTGCATTTTTTTAATTGTATATCATTTTTGATGTAATATTATGAGTACAAATATTGATGTTTATTCAAGGTATCAATATAATTATTATAATTTCTACATTTCTATTTTTTTGAATTTTTTATTTCATTTATTCTCAAATTTTATTGTCGTTTTTGGATTTTTCTGCAATTTATTTTATTATTTGGTTTTTGCTTAGTTCAGGAATATTTTAAATCAAGTTAAAGCGATAACAAATACATAGTCCTCGTGGGATCGATAACCCGGACTCAAAAGTCCACTTTTATTACTTGTTAACGATATCGTGTACTTGTGATTTCACACAAAAAAGTTTTTGGCAATTAAAAGTTGACAAGGAAATTAAAATGAAAGTAAATTACATAGTTCTCTGTTTGAGAGTTGATTGATCCGTGCTAAAAACATCTAAATTTCTACTATATATACAAATTGAAAAAATAACTAATTATAACTGCTTTCTATTATTTGAATCTCTGATTGGCCGCTTCAATTTGTAACTTGCATGATATAACCGTTGTTCACCATGTTGCATAACTGACGCACACTTCCATGTGTAACTGTTGTCCACAACCTTACACTAAGTAACTTATAGGATCTTCTTCAACTGCCTGTAATGACTAACTGAATTGTGAAATGAGTTGTAAGAACTGTTTCCATATCCTTATTTGGCTCAATCGTCCAATCGTCCTTGCAATCGCCCTATCGCCCAAGCATTCTGAGTTGTCCAATTACCCTGGTGACCCTCACATCGCCATTTCATCAATAATGGGCTACATATTTTGGGTCTTTGTGTTGGACTTTCGAATTGGATATTTTTATGTGTCAACTCGTCAAATCCCAACGTGTGTCTGTGTCCTGCTTTCGTCAACTCAGATAAAATCAAAACTTCGGCAATAGCACAAACGTTTCCCCTTTTCAGAAATTTACCCTTTTCAGACCCTATACCAATAGGCCCATTGCTTCACGGGGGCAGTTGCACATGGCCCAAGTCTTCAGATTCTTCTTCTTTAAAGTCTTTACCTTCAGAGTACACTGTGACATTTTCAACTTTAACTAGGGTAATGTTTAGGGATACTGATTTCATAGACACTCTAAAAAGGGTAGGTGTTTTTAACGCTATTAATGCTTGCGCCAGAATCCCTATCTTTGTCCTAGCACTTTTCTCCATGACATTTCAATTTTGGTCTACTGAATACACTGTTTTTATTTTCTCTTTTGGCCCATTGACCATTACTTTGCGCAATATTGTGCCCTTCTTGATTTAGCTCCCATAGGTCGTAGAACTTCTCCCCTTTTTGACTATGTTATTACTAGTTCCACATTTCCAAATTCTTTTTTTTAGTTCATACTCCTCCCTTACTAAAATGAGTCCACATGACCTTTCAAAACCTCCTTCCATGCCTGAATGGGTTGCTTTCATCCATCATTGGATATGTAAATATATTATCTGTACTCCTAGCATTAAACCTTCCAGTAGCTATCTCCTATTGGCTAGAGAAGTTGCATAATACAACTTTGGATTGGTGTTCTTTTACTTTGGAAACCATTTATAAGGGCATGGAAACTCTCATTCATCAACTCAATAAAAAAGGAACCCCCATAGCCTGTGATCCCTTTTGGATCGTTCAACTATGATTGAGAGCATATTTTCCTTTTTTTGGTACTCCCTCAACGATACCAACTGCTCCTTGTTGTGCCCCCACATTAGCTAAGTTATATCTTGTGAATCACAACTGTCGACACTTTTTCATATTTCTATAACCTTTATGATATCCCTTCCTTCTTTCCCTATCCTTCATCTCATCCCCCTGCATATGCATTGGCTGCTTCTACTACTGATGATAGGGTGATATTGACTAAATATCTGACTTGTCATGAACTATTCCATGACTTTATAGGCATTGGTACAAATGCAAAGGCTGGGGCAGAAGTATATTCTTCTCATTTTGTTTCTCGTCAATTTGGGTTAGTGCAAATATGGGTAGTCTCTTTCTTTTCTTGTACAAACATACAATTTCAGTCAAGATTCTTTATACTCCACCCTGATGAAGCTACCATTGTTGACTCTCATAATGCCATTTTATTGCCTAATATGCGATGAAAATCCTTCCACTCTACTCCATCTATTCATCCTCTATTCGCTAGACTCTAGGTGATTGTGAGGGAAAGACTCTTTGGTGCACGCCTTTCATAGGCTTTTCATGCTATTGATGATAAAATAACTTCAGCTTCTCAAAAGTCATTGGCTTCATTTTCTATCCGAAGATTGGTAAGTTCTGGCTCATTCCTTCAATCTTTGATAAAAACTTCTGAATCTCGAAAGCGATCTATTACAACGAGTTTGGAAGATAACTCGGATGAAGACAACATTCCTTTAACCCGAAAGGTATTTTTACTTAAGTTCAACTGCTTTCTTTTACCCGCACCTCTCAACTGAGGTTCTAACTTGGTTTATTTCCTTTACAACTTCGTCTTAATCCCCCCATTCATACTACCAATCTTCCATTGAACCCTTCTGGTTCAAGTACTGCTTCTATGAATGTCTTGGTGTGAACTATTACAACAAGTTTGGAAGATAATTCGAATGAAGACAACATTCCTTTAACCTGAAAGGTATTTTTACTTAAGTTCAGTTGCTTTCTTTTACCTGCACCTTTCAACTGAGGTTCTAACTTGGTCTATTTCCTTTACAACTTCGTCTTAATTCGCCCATTCATATTTCCAATCTTCCATTGAACCCTTCTGGTTCAAGTACTGCTTCTATGAATGTCTTGGCGTGAACTTATGTTAGAATATGCCCATCTTACGGATGAAAATGTAATTAAGATCTCATCCAGTAAGACCCTTTCTCAGCTTCAAGAATTGGGTGATAAATTTCAAGAATTATTAGCCAATCCCTCTACACCTGTGCCTCAAAATGCAAGAATTGTCTTGAATGGTATTCAAAGTGAGCTACGAGAATTGCTTGACCAATCAATCCATCTCCATTAACAAAGGGAGAAATTGTCAAGCATTGCTTTAGATAAAGCGAATTTAATCTCAGAATTTTCAGAGGCCAAGAAGACTATGGAAATGTTAAATTCTGAGGCAATGCAAGTGATTTTCTCTTTAGAAAATGCCCGCATGCAACTCAAAGAGATCCAAAAGGAGATCGATCATTTGGAATCAATAAAGATAGCACAAACAGAAGCTTTGTCCTATGAGGTGGAACGTGTCAAGGTTTTTATCTCTAAATATGCTAAATTGGAGAAAGATGGTTCAGGTAAAGATATAGCCATTCAGCAAACCAAGGAAAGACAAATTCAAGAGGAATGTAACATAATCAAAAGTTTGATTCGTTCTTTGTTGGAGCAGATTGAATAACCCTGGATTTATGTACTTACTTTTGTTATATTTTATGGATTGCCAAGATCTACCTTGTATATTTCCTTGTTTGATTTCAATTAATGAATCTAGTGTTTTGGCATCCCTTCTTTTTATCGTTTTCCTTAACAAAATATCTTCTTTGCATTTACTTCAAGTAAAATGTGGCTTTAGATAAAGTACTAATTTTCGTAAGGCAGAACGAATATTGAATCATTACTCAAAGCACAAAGATCAATAGCAGGCCAATCAACAAGCCTTTAAAATCAAAAATAATTTTTAAGCAAAACATCAATGATTACACATTACTATCTTGCTTTTCTTGTGCCCAGTTGATGCCTTTGGGCGATGTATCCATAAAAGCACCCCAATCTTGTGAGGGCCTTATTGTCCAAGTAATCCATTTTGCTAACATCATTTTGTAATTTAATTTCCAAGTTGAATGTATCCTTTTGTCTCTTAATGATGCAAGTGTTCTCTCTATTCTTGTCCCTCGTTCAAAATTACTCCTGCGAACCATTAATTTGGCTCTGAAAGCCGTAACCCTGACCATAAGATATCGTGTGTTGTTTGCATCATGCCTCTAATTTCTTACAAATTAGTGTTTCTTCTAAGACCATTAAATTTGGTCTCACTTAAGTAAACAATTCTGTAAGAGTTCCTACTGAATCCAGTCTTTCATTTCATGCTACTATTCTTGCTTCTTTTGTCTTTGCTTTACATTCTTTATTGAATGTCATCAGTTTGGCTTTGAAGGCCTGAATATCGGCCAGATTTTTCTGCTGCTGACAACTCATTAAGATCCCCTGATTATCTTTTTGCCAATTACTAGCTCTTCATGGGCCACTATATTTGGCCTCATTTGACTGAACATTTCAGTAAGCTCGTCTGTTGAAAATGGCTTTTCATCTGCGCTACAATATGAGTTTCTTCCCTATCTTGAACTACTCTGACAGGTCTATAATTCCCTTCATACATGAACGTCTCCACTGACTTTGCTTCTGCGAGGAAAGGCCTGTGACCCACTTGCACTACCTTTGCTTTGCCCTTATCATTCCAGAAAACTAGGCATTGGTGGAGTGACGAAGGTATAAAATGACTCCCATGAATCCAATCTCTCCCTAACAACACATTATAACTAGTAGAACAGTCTATCACAAAGAAAATTGTCGTCCTAGTAGTTGTCCCTACAGTTATGTCTAAAGGCATTACCCCCTTAGCTGAAGTTACTCCTCCATTGAAACTCGTGAGAATAACCTTTATTGGGATCACATCGCTCTCCGTCTTTGAGAATTTTCTCATCATTCTAGATGGGATGGTATTTATGGCTCCTCCATTATCTATGAGCACTTTTGCCACAGGTACGCCTTTGACTAAGGCCTTCACATATAACGGCCTTAAGTATTTTGTTAACTTCATGATTGGCCTTTTAAAGATGACATTCTCAGCTGCATCTATTTCTACTTCTTGTTTATCCTATATTGAATCAACTTCTCGTGTCAAATCAATCTACAATGTTTCATTTGGAGTTTCTGTATCTTGGACTTCCTTTTTACTTTCTTCTCGCAATTCTTCATCTGTTAACCAACTTGTAGGGGAAGGTAAAATTCTAGGAAGTGATCCATACTTCTTAGAGCGCGGTACCCTCACTTTCCTTTTTGGCATCCCATATAACACATAGAAGTCAAAAGAACGCTCAGATGGTTCCCCCAACAGATCTACTTCGCGGATACCTTCCTCATTTAGTTGTTTCAACAAAGCGTTGCACGACACTCCTCTTTTTCTTTTCTTTGCTTCTAGGTCAATTTCTTCTTCAATGCCAGTCATGACATCGTCCTCTTCTTCCTTGTCATATACCTCCTGGGACGTTTGACCTTCCTCATACTCTAGCATGCATGCTTCCCCCTCATTATCCTCCATTTCCTCTTCATCATTTTCTTTACTTTTAAACTCATTGGCTAACAAGTAATTATTAGCCATAACTGGAGGTAAAGTACTGAATTGAATGGTGAGGGGTCGACCTGGATCTTCTTCATCCTCATCCTTTTTGCTATGTTCGAAATTTGACTTCCTAGAAGAACTTTCCGATGCCTTCTCCATTGACTCTCCTGTACAAGCTTCCTTATTATCATTGGGAACATTCTTGTTAGCCACCTTAAGCAATTTCGGTGCTTTATGATGTGATAACCACTGCTATTGCCTTATCATTCTCCCATAATTCCTCTGAAAATGTCTGTGTTACATCCTCGTCATCTCATTAAAAGGCACAACCCTTCTTGCATTTTACTGGAATGAATGCCACACATTCGATTGACAAGGTTGTGGCCTAAACGTCCGACCACCGTAAATTGGCCTGAACTGTCTCTCACAAGGCGGTCTCCCATAGAATGGCATGATCCGTCATCATTAGGCTGGAAATTTGGGACAATATTAGGACGATGGCGACGTTCCCATGTGATGTGATCCGAGGTAGGAAATCAAAAGAGAAACCAAGATACGGGCGATGTCATAGCAATCTACATGGAAAAACATGCAACTTTTGTATTGGGCTCGAGTCGAGGATCAAGTCGGATCGAGTTGCTTTAAGGGGATGAAAATTGTTGCTGCCAGATCACCACGCGACCGCGTGGTAAATCCTAGGTCGCGATCGCACCATCGCAGTAAAATCGAGGCAGAAGCTACAGAGCTCAACCACGCAATCGCTCAGTCGTGACGAAATCGAATTTTCGCGTTTTGTTTATTAATTTCAATTTTGGGTTAATTAGGACTCTATTTTGAGCCCATTAGCGGCGGCCCTAGTTTTTAGGTTATTTTTCATTATTTATATACTTTTCATTTCATTGTAAAAAAACTTTTGAGATTATTGAATTTTAGTTGAGAGAGTTTTCTCCAATTGAAAGGTTGAGGAGTTTCTTTTGTGTTCTTCGAGAACAAACCCAACTTATCAAATATTCGTGAGAATATTTATGGCGTTTCCAATTAGAATCTTATCAAGAAAATTGACAAGTCCTTGTGGTGTTTCGAAAACCTTGGATCTCGATTACGCATCGTCATTCTTGCGTCATGAATCTTGGGTCAAGGTCCTATCGTCAATTCTGTCATTTATTTATCGTTTTTATTATTTTTTTGAGTATTGTTTTTGCGTGTTTGACTGAATTTAGACCTTTCTGTTTGTTGTTTCGTTTATTCCGCGTCTTTATCGTAATTCCCGTGTATGGGATCACATCAGGTGGTATCAGAGCTTGGCTCTAAATTCAGTTTTGGTGTTTTCTTGATTTTCTTGATTCTTTTTTTTTTTTTCGTGTTTTTCGCATTTTTCGTGTTAGTCATAATTTTCTTCAGTTTGATTCATAAGAGTCGGTCCCAAAAATTCAAAAGTGTTTTTCTTGTTCGTTTTTCGTCCAAATTCAGTTCCCTTTTTTCTGCCATACTCGTAGTCCAATTCTCTAGCAGATTAAAAAAAATCCAAAAACTCCCAAATAATTTTTAGATATTCCGAATTTGTCTCAATTTCCAAATTTTCTTGTTCTTACTAGTGTCCTCGTGTCCTAACCTTGATTGAACTCTTGGATTGTTTTTTTGAAGTGCTTGGAAGGGGATTTTGAGTGATACACGAGTGATAAATTTTGTGAGAAAATTTTATTTCTTTTTCTTGTTCTTAACTATGTCTCGCAAGGAAAAATCATCATCAATGGGTGACAAGAAACGATTCGAAAGTGGGGATAGGATATTGGAGCAGGGTGTTGAATTATTGGCAGCGATGCGGGCAAAATTTAAGAAGATAATGGCTAGGATGGATGAAAGAGATGCAGCCATTGCCCAATTGAAAAGGGAGCGATCACAATCGGATTCTAGAACTAGAAGGGATAGGAGGCGTGGATCCCGTGCTAGGGGTGGTGATGGGGTTGATGAAAGGTCATTAAGGCGAAAGGAGGAACCAAGGTAATCTCCACATTCTTATCCTACATCTTGGTCAAAACAGAAGAGTGGGGACCACAGTCCAAAAAGGAGGGAGAAACCAACACCGAAAGGTAAATATCACTCCGAGTCAAAACCTCTTAAGGATAAAAATGTTAAGTGTTTCAAATGTTTGGAATGGGGTCACATTGCACTTGATTGTCCACGTAAAAAGGTTAGGTGTGGTAGTGAAAATTTGAAAAATGTTGTGGTGGATGAGTAACTTATTGATCGGCATGCTCGTAGCGTTAGGCGTAAGGTGAATGTTTTGGATAATGTGGATGGACAGAGGGATAATATTTTTCGCACTAGATGCATAGTGAATGATAAAGTGTGTAGCATGGTGATTGACGGGGGAAGTTGTACTAATGTAGTTAGTACAATGTTGGTGGAAAAATTAGGCTTACCTTTAACGAAACATCCAACGCCTTATGAATTACAATGGTTGACTGAGTCAGGGGAAGTTAATGTGAAGAGGCAGGCCTTAGTGTACTTTTCTTTTGGTGGATATTTGGATAAGGTGATTTGTGACGTGGTTCCTATGCAAATTAGTCACATATTGTTGGGTAGGCCTTGGTAACATGAAAGGGCTGTGCTACATGATGGGCATGCGAATAGATACAGCCTGGTAAAAGGGGGAGATTTTTTTACTCTGATGCCACTATCTCCAACTGAAGCCCTGAAAGATCAATTGAAAGTAAAAGGTGAGTTTGAGGGGAAAAACAAGAGAGTTGAGGCCACGACCTCAGAAAAAAGGAGAGGAAGAGAAAATTGAAATAAAGAGAGTTGAGGTCACGTAATGTGATCCGGACCCTCGACAATCGGAGTCATAGCAGGCTTGACGGGAAAATTTAAATATTCAAGCCAAAACAAGAATTCAGCAGGTTCGACGAGCTTTGAAGATCAAACCGTGTCAAAAAGAACCGAAAATCACGGCCGTGGATGGATTGGTCACGACCGTAACTTTTGAAGATCACGGCCGTAAATGAAGGATCACGACCGTAACATGCTCTCTGTCTAATTCATAAACCGGATAAAAGGATTTACGGCCGTAACAAAAATATTCACGGCCGTAACATAATTCAATCACACAATTCACGACCGTAAATGAAGACCCTCACGGTCGTAAGACAGCTCCTGGACATGCGCCGCTGATGGAATTTAAATATTTTTCATTATTTTATTTCCTTATCAGTTTTAGCTATTTTAGGTTAGTTAGAATTCTATTTTGAGTAAATTAGCGATTAGGGTTTTATTTTGCTTATTTATACGCCTTTTTGATTGATTGTAACTTAAGACTTTGATGATTGAATAAAAATAGATTGAATGTTTTTCAATTGTTTAATGTGTGGACTCACATTACAAACCCAAACTTATCAAGATTGATTATCTTGTGGCGTTCATCCAGAACTTATCAAATATTCGCGAGAGTATTTGTGGCGTTGAAAACCAGAGACTTATCAAGGAGATTGGGCAAATCCTTGTGGAGTTTCGAAAGTCGTGGTTCTTTATTCCGCATCGTCGAGCCATCGCGTCGTGAATATCGGGTCATGATTCATCCGTCCAACCAAAACCTGAGTTCGGAACTTTCCGGCGTTTCTTCCGCGCTTCGAATCTCTTCATTTGGTATCAGAGCTGGACTCTGAATTCAGGTTTTTCTATCCAGTTTGATTTTTATGTCTATCATCGAGTCCCATAAAAATCATCCATATCTTGTTGTTGAGTCTTTCTTTTCTTGATTTTCTTGTTCTTCGTGCCAGTAAATTTTTTTCTTTGTTTGATCCATATAAAAATCCAACAAAATTCAAAAGTGTTTGTTTTGCTTAATTCTTATCCGAATTAAGTTCCGTTTGTTTTGTTGTGTTCGTTGTCAAATTTTCGGATTTATAAAAAAAAAATTATTTTTTTATTATTTTATTTATTCCGAAAATTCATCCTAAAATTCAAAAAAAAAAAAAAAAAAAAAAAAAAGAGAGTCCATTCAAGAACCACTTTCTTGAATTTCTTGATCCTTTGTTTTCATTATTCTTTTTCTGTGTCCTTCCACATAAATTTTACAATGTCCAATTCCCATGAAAACATCAAAGATCGTATGTGGAGATTTTTGAATGAAGCTTTGATGATGTTGGATAAACTAGATGAAAGGGAAGGGAAATTGGAAAAGGGGCGATCTCAAGCAAATCGTAGTGATTATAGGCGTGATCCTAAACCTAGGGATGGAATCGGGATTAAGAGAGGAGCTGAGATTGATCCAAAAGTAATTTTGAAAATTCAAAAAGAAATTTATGAGGAAAGATTGAGGTGTGAACGGGAGGTAGAAAGAAAATATTTGGCTAAATTGCGAAAGAAGGAGGAGAAACGAAAGGCGGTAATTAGATGGTTAGAAGAGAGTGAAAATCATGTTGAGCCCCGGGATATGAAAGTTGAAAAGAAGGAGGGAGGCTTGAGACATGATTTAGTTGAAGAGACCCTGAACTTTGTGGTAGGAGTTGAAAACGTGGAGTTATGTGAACAAACCCCAAAATATGATGAGGAATTAGAAGTTGGGGTAGAAGTTCAAATTTTGAGCTTTGAATTGGAAGATCCACATTTTGGTAGTGATGAGATAGTACATGAACATGTTGATTCAAATGTGGAGGTCGGAGATGTGGTTGAGTTTGAAGATAAAAAAATCGAACAAGAAATTGTGAAGGAGGAAAGAGGCGAAGAGAAGAGCCTCGTGGTTCAAGAAGTGGAGTTGGTGGTGGTTTGTCATGAATACAAGGATCCATACCTTGTACCTCATGAAGCTAACATGTCCCTCCCCATTTTGTTTAAATCTTTTTTACAGGTTAATTATGACTGGAAGCTTCAACCACACTACGAATGGCAAAGGAAGTTCAAGCTCCATCTCTTCCGTGTTAGCAAATCAAAGGATTCCAATTTATTGAACTCATGGCATGGAAGCAGAAATTTTTCGTTTGATCCAGGAGGTGAAGTGGAACACCAGGAACAAAGCTATGATTCGGGACGAATCATCCTAAAGAAGGAGGGTATGTTGTGATCCGGACCCTCGACAATCGGAGTCATAGCAGGCTTGACGGGAAAATTTAAATATTCAAGCCAAAACAAGAATTCAGCAGGTTCGACGAGCTTTGAAGATCAAACCGTGTCGAAAAGAACCGAAAATCACGGCCGTGGATGGATTGGTCACGACCGTAACTTTTGAAGATCACGGCCGTAAATGAAGGATCACGGCCGTAACATGCTCTCTGTCTAATTCATAAACCGGATAAAAGGATTTACGGCCGTAACAAAAATATTCACGGCCGTAACATAATTCAATCACACAATTCACGGCCGTAAATGAAGACCCTCACGGTCGTAAGACAGCTCCTGGACATGCGCCGCTGATGGAATTTAAATATTTTTCATTATTTTATTTCCTTATCAGTTTTAGCTATTTTAGGTTAGTTAGAATTCTATTTTGAGTAAATTAACGATTAGGGTTTTATTTTGCTTATTTATACGCCTTTTTGATTGATTGTAACTTAAGACTTTGATGATTGAATAAAAATAGATTGAATGTTTTTCAATTGTTTAATGTGTGGACTCACATTACAAACCCAAACTTATCAAGATTGATTATCTTGTGGCGTTCATCCAGAACTTATCAAATATTCGCCAGAGTATTTGTGGCGTTGAAAACCAGAGACTTATCAAGGAGATTGAGCAAATCCTTGTGGAGTTTCGAAAGTCGTGGTTCTTTATTCCGCATCGTCGAGCCATCGCGTCGTGAATATCGGGTCATGATTCATCCGTCCAACCACAACCTGAGTTCGGAACTTTCCGGCGTTTCTTCCGCGCTTCGAATCTCATCATCACGACCTCAGAAAAAAGAGAGGTAGTAGAAATTAAAGAAAAGAGGGTTGAGGTTCAAACCTCAGAAAAAGGAGAGACTGAGTGCAAAAAGCAAAAGAAAAGAGAGTCTACCACAAAAATGAGTTTATTTGCACTTATTCACGCTAACACACCCCTCCCTAGTTCTATTAATTATGTTTTGCAGGTATCCAAGTCAAATTCCAAAATTAAAGTTGGGATTGAATGTAACATAAAGAAGGAGCAGTTCAAGAGGTCCAACGAATGTACAAAGTCCCAACATAAATATCAGCCAAGCAAAAGCAAGTATAAGCATGGTCCAAAAGCCAACAAACCAGGGAGTTGCAAAAGCACTGGGCAAGTTCTAGATTCGAGGTAGAATCATTTTCTAGAGAGGGAAAATGATGTGATCCGAGGTAGGAGATCAAAAGAGAAACCAAGATACGAGCGATGTCATAACAATCTACATGGAAAAATATGCAACTTTTGTATTGGGCTCGAGTCGAGGATCAAGTTGGATCGAGTTGCTTCAAGGGGATGAAAATTGTTGTTGCCATATCACCACGCGACCGCATGGTAAAGCCTAGGTTGCGATTGTACCATCGCAGTAAAATCAAGGTAGAAGCTACAGAGCTCAACCATGCGATTGCGCGACATCCAACCACGCGATCGTGCGGTTGTGACGAAATCGGATTTTCGCGTTTTGTTTATTAATTTCAATTTTGGATTAATTAGGACTCTATTTTGAACCCATTAGTGACAACCCTAGTTTTTAGGTTATTTTTCATTATTTATATGCTTTTCATTTCATTGTAAAAACAGCTTTTAAGATTATTGAATTTTAGTTGAGAGAGTTTTCTCCAATTGAAATGTTGAGGAGTCCCTTTTGTGTTCTTCGAGAACAAACCCAACTTATCAAATATTGTGAAATATTTTTGGCGTTGAACTTATCAAATATTCGTGAGAATATTTGTCGCGTTTTCAATTAGAATCTTATCAAGGAAATTGACAAGTCCTTGTGGTGTTTTGAAAACCTTGGATTTCGATTACGCATCGTTATTCTTGTGTCGTGAATCTTGGGTCAAGGTCCTATCGTCAATTCTGTCATTTATTTATCATTTTTATTATTTTTTTGAGTCTTGTTTTTGCGTGTTTGACTGAATTTAGACCTTTCCGTTTATTGTTTCGTTTATTCCGCGTCTTTGTCGTGATTCCCATGTTCGGGATCACATCACCATGTTCTTCTTTTTTTTCAACATTCTCATTTACTTCTCTCTTGCATCTAGCACATAAAGTTCCTCCATCTTTTCTAGGTTCTTTTCCCTTAAGAAGTTCAAAAACACTAGGATGAGGCTTATGATCTTCCTCTCTATCACCTATGACCAACTTGAATCTTTGTAACCTATTCTTGATGCCAGTTGTCATCATATTCACCCCAAGTGGCCGTGGGAAAGGATTTTTGTCCACTGCCATATTCTTTTTAGCTCCAAAAGTGATTCACCCCGATTCAATGACATCTTGTAACACATGACGAAAGACCAGACAATTATTAGTCATATGTGATCATGCATTGTGCCATTTACAATATTTTTTACCCTTAATTTGTTCAGGGTCTGGCAGTTTATGCTTGTCGGTCAACTTTATTTGCTTATCCTTATACAGTTTCTCAAATATAAGGTCAACTTTGGTCATGTTAAATGAAAATGTCCTATTTTGGCCATTGTCCCTGATTTGGCCATTAAAGGACAAGCGTACACATCTCCCTTAACTAATTCAGTCAAACATATTTCAGCTGAATCGTAATATTCATCATCGACAATGAAGTTCGGGTCTCTATAGCATGTCTCTTTGCTAGAGTTTTTATTTTATTCTTTTTCTCTTATTAGACGTTCATATCTAATCACATTATCACTCAACTGAAAAAGGTCAGAAATTTCCCTGTCCTGGAATTTTTTCTTTAAATCAAAACTTAAGTAACTTTGAGTAATTTTAACAAATTATTTTTCGAGCAAATGTACAATAGATTTGCTTCTGGTTATTTTGAACCTCTGAAGAAAACCCTCTGCCAATTCATTTGGCTTAAATTCGCTAAATCGGCCAGAGTAACCTCAGATTTAGTTTTATAAAACTGGGCATGGAACAATTGTTTTAGTTGTGACCATGTCTGAATAAAATTTGCTGAAAAATTAATGAACCATGAAAAAGCTACTTGTAGCGCCCCGAGTTCTAAATACCCAGTTCACCACGTCATCGTCTGGTCTAACCTTTAAAATAACATTTTAGCGGAAGAAATAGCTGAAATTCATTTTTGGCAACGTTAAATAAAACTCCAATGGTCGATAACATTTGAAAATATTTATGAAACAATTCAAAATAATGAATCGAGCCATTAATAATACAACACATTTGGCAATGCCATAATTTCTCAAATAATTAAAAATCTCAAAAATATCCAAAGTTTAGAAATATGGATCATCAAAATAAGATTTTCGATTATTTAATGACTATTGCCACCATCGTCTATCACTTGCCACCCTCTTCGAAATCTGCAAATATTGTTAAAATAGGAATGGACATTTCATAGAAATACTCAGTAGACTCATTTCCAATTAATTAACCTACATTATAATTGAACACATAAACGCATGCTCTTTAGTAATCATAGGGTGTGGGTAGTCTCTTCTCGTGCATTAAAGCATATGACTTCTCTTTGAAAAATCATAGACTCTTTAAAATCATCGGGTGTGGGTAGTCTCGTCTCGTGCACTTAAGGCACATAAGTTATGCATAACATTATCATTTATCTTGCAAGATATTATCTTCTTTCTCATGCATAAAAGCATATAAGTTATGACAAGTATAACAACATAAATATTTCATAAGAAATATATTCTCGTCTCATTTCATGAAATAATTTATACATAAGTCACATAACATACACATTCACATGCAATCACAGTTTAAATCAATTAATAGGGGCAAGTCTACCTTAAACTTAACGAGTGCAAAATCGAGCAGGAAATAATTTCAATCTTCTAAATCTCAGCACGCCTCGTCTAGCTAAATAGAAAAATAAGTTAAATTAGTCTTTCGGAAAGTTAGTTTTAAAATAAGAAATAGAACTTTAGGGGTTAAATTGAAATCTAATAATTGTTGAAATTAAAAGATTTTGGGACTAAAATAGAATTTTTAAAACTAAAGGGACTAAAATAGAAAACTTTCAAAACTTGTGGCTAGAATGATAAAGTGTAAAGATTTGGGACTGATTTTCGAAAATGACTTGAGATTAGGGACTGAAATAAACATTTTAGGAACTGAAGGGGCTGAAATAAATAATCAGCAAAACTTGGTACTAGAATAAAATCATATTGGAAAGCTGGGGACTAGTGAGGCAATTTTCACAAAAAGTTAAAATATACAAAGTATATATATCTCTCTCTCTCACACACGTTTTCAGTCCACATAGAGAGAGGAGTACGACGACGGGCTCCATCAAGTTCAATTGCCAATCGAGAAGCTGGCGACCGCGCCACCGTCGCATGGTGGCGCAGGTGCGGGGTAGAGAGGTTGTGGGCTCGACTTTGGGTGTCAAAAATAGGGTGAAACCGAGGCTCAAAGTTCGAAACTTGGGCTGCGATTTCCGGTGGTAAATCTGACGACCCTTCGGTCGAATATGCCTGGGGATGAGGTAAGTGTTGGGTTAACTTTTACTCTTGGTTTTGGGTTGATTTGGGTGTTGATTGGATATTGTCAGTGTTGGGTCTTTGGTGTGTTGGTGGCAGTCTGTTGGCGGTGAGTTGGAGGTGGCGTTGGTTGGTGATGTGATCCGGACCCTCGACAATCGGAGTCATAGCAGGCTTGACGGGAAAATTTAAATATTCAAGCCAAAACAAGAATTCAGCAGGTTCGACGAGCTTTGAAGATCAAACCGTGTCGAAAAGAATCGAAAATTGAATCACGGCCGTGGATTGGTCACGACCGTAACTTTTGAAGCTCACGGCCGTAAATGAAGGATCACGGCCGTAACATGCTCTCTGTCTAATTCATAATCCGGATAAAAGGATTTACGGCCGTAACAAAAAATATTCACGGCCGTAACATATTTCAGTTACACAATTCACGGCCGTAAATGAAGACACTCACGGCCGTAAGACAGCTCCTGGACATGCGCCGCTGATGGAATTTAAAGATTTTTCATTATTTTATTTCCTTATCAGTTTTAGCTATTTTAGGTTAGTTAGAATTCTATTTTGAGTAAATTAGCGATTAGGGTTTTATTTTGCTTATTTATACGCCTTTTTGATTCATTGTAAATTAAGACTTTGATGATTGAATAAAAATAGATTGAATGTTTTTCAATTGTTTAATGTGTGGATTCACATTACAAACCCAAACTTATAAAGATTGATTATCTTGTGGCGTTCATCCAGAACTTATCAAATATTCGCGAGAGTATTTGTGGCGTTGAAAATCAAAGACTTATCAAGGAGATTGGGCAAATCCTTGTGGCGTTTCGAAAGTCGTGGTTCTTTATTCCGCATCGTTGAGCCATCGCGTCGTGAATATCGGGTCAGATTCACCCGTCCAACCACAACCTGAGTTCGGAACTTTCCGGCGTTTCTTTCGCGCTTCGAACCTCATCAGTTGGGGTAAGTTTTGTTTGGTGTTGAAGATGGTGGTGGTGGGCTACGATGAGGCAGTGAAGGCTGTGGCTTGACTGGTGTTGTGTAGTAGGCGTGATTTGCAGTTGGCTTCAGTAATGGCAGCGTTGATGGTTGTTGAAGGTTGTGAAATGGACAAAAATGGTGGTTGGGTATCAATTTCAGATTGAGGGTTCGTCCGTGTAGTGGAGTTTGGCTGTGGAGTTGGTTATGTGGAGGTGCAATTATGACATTTTGAGGATTGAGGTGAAGGACTGATTGAAGAAGTTTGAGTTTGCTGTGAATAATGTTGGCCAAGGATTGAGGAATTCTTACCGTTTATAATCTTCTTGGGGTTGCTGGAATCAGAGTTGTGGTTTGTGTCGTGAGAGAGTGTCTAATGATGCTGAGGAGTGGGTTGGTGTAGAGTGAGAGAATCTGATAGGGTAATGAGATTTGATATAGTTGGTGGAAGTATATGTTATATTAGGATATTTTACGGAAATCTTGATAAACAAGAAATGGAATTCGAGAAAATAATACGCATGAATTCAACTGGATCGAATAAAGTAAATATGGTAATTTGGGCTTTAAAAATAGTTTGGAATTGAAAAGATTTTGGAATTAAAGAAAATAAATAAATAAATAAATAAAAATAATTTTAGAAACTCGAAATTTATTTAAAATTGAATTGGACTCGATTTCATATTTGGCTCGAAATTACTCGACTCGGCTAAACGAACACGTTTCGATTTTTAATTTAAAATAGGTGAGATCACAGCGACACATTTTTAATAATTTAAAATAATTATTAATACATGAAAATTTCTTGGTTGCTACACTACTCCTATTAATGAGCTAGGGAATAATCTCATCTTATGATATTTAGTTACGCAACGTGAATCGCCCTATGTGTTCTATAGTAGAAACTCCCCCTAGACCAGTGAATAATGAAAATTCTGGTACTTTGTACCCTCTAGGCCGTAGATATGCTTGATCTACCCAATTAGGGTACGAATTTGCGTAAGTCGGCCTAATAAAAGGATGCATTCCATCAGCCATTTGATCTCTTACTAGCTCAGTGATTTGATCTCTCGACAAGACGTTGGGATCATAAGGGACATGATGAGTGCTTTAAGAGCACGTATCTGATTCACTTATTGTCGTGTTTTGTTGCTTGTTTAATTTCATTAAAGTATCATTTACCGCATTTTTTTGTATTGTGTTGTGTAGGACCATGAAGAAAGAAAAGAATTGAAAATGGACCAAAAAGTGCTAAAAGTCAAGGATTGGGGATCAAAAGCCGAGACACTTACGACCAAAAATATATCTATCACTTCCGTAAGTTACTTTCCATAGGAAGAAAATTTCAGAGATCCAGTTACGACCATAACTCACTCTCTCATGGCCGTAACTCATGCGCATAATATTTTCCTACTTTGATTGGGAGTCTATCTTTGGAAACTCTTTGTGGGACTCCTAGGGTACGAATTTGAGGACATAAAAAGGAGAAAATAGGCACAAAAAGGAGGCTGGAAAAAGAGGGTTTTGAAGAGAAAATCCTTGGAAGATTTTCAAGCAAAGAATCATCAACAAGAAGGTGATTTCAAGAAAAAAAAATTGAAGAGTTCACCATGACCATGCTGGGCTAGAATTCCTTGTTTTGTTCAAGGGGCAAGTTGTGTCAATTCAATTTTGTTATTTTCTTTTCCTACAAACTTGTAACATAGCATTTATCCCTTCCCTTTCAATTGTTGAATTATTATGTTTTGAAAGTTAATTGAGTTTATTTGATTTGGCCAATTAGTTACTTAATCTTTAAATTCATGTACATGCTATGTTTAGATCTTTGATCAGTAATTGTCATTATATCTTGACTCTTGGTAGCAATTAAATATCGTGCAGGTTTAGTAATAATTCGATTTAGATTGATTAATTCGAGCTTGTGAAATTAAAAATCCAATTCAATTTATTTCTTCTCACTTTTCATATTAGCTTTGCGTTAAATCCTAAGAGCTTGTTTAAGATTATCCATTGGTTAAAATTGAATCAAAGAGCCTGTTTTGATTTAATTTACATAAGGCAGAATTGTGATAATCAGAGCTTGTTGATTATCTAAGATTGATAAATTGAATAAGGATAGAAATGCATTGCAGGGAAAAGTATAACATTAATTGAGGACACAACCAAACCCAAGAACAAGATCTTCTCTCATATTGATTCTTTAACATATCTACTTGTTATTTTATGCATAGTTTTTATTCAAGTGAAGCCAAACAACAAAATCTCCCATTTTATTCTAATTTCTCAAGCAATTAATTAGGTTCAATGTTCCTCGTAGGTTCGACTTTTACTCCCGCTACTTCATTATTAAATGATATTTAGTGAGTAAGGAATTAATTAAATTTTGGCGTATTACGACACGCACCAGGACACCTGAGGCCTAATATTTGGTAATGGATTTGCAGCAAAAGCACCATTGTTTAAATCATTGTTACCATTAGCCTGAACATTTCCCCGATCATTAACACGCGGGGTGTTCTATTTGTTATTTTGGACATTATCTTTTGTATTTAGGTTACCCCGAAATTTGACACTCCATTACCACTATTCAAACTAGACATTTCAACACCCCCGGGTTTGAAGTAGATGGTCCAGAAAGTGGTTATATTCCCTAATTTTGACTCACAACTGTGCGATTATGTCCTACGATCGTTCTAGCTTGAAAGTAGTTTCCTAAATTTGGAAAAGTTGACTGAAAAACTTGGCCCGCTAACTTATTCATGGTGTAATGTAAAGTTCTTAATTGTTTGATCATGTTGTCTTAGTGTACACTTTCATTTTGAATAAAATTTTCCATGTTATGAACATATTGCGGATTTACCTTTTCAATCATATCTTGAGTAAGTTCGCCAAGTAGTGCACGCATGGTTCAAGGACTTAATTCTGTCATTGTTTCATAATGGCTATGACTTTGTCTCTCTGTTTCGGGAGTACTTTGCTGCTCCTCATATCTTTCGATCACAGACTGGACTATTCGTTGGCTTGCTGGTTCCTTATCGGAGTTCTTATGAGGCATATTGCTTCTTTTTTGTATCTTTAAGCACCAAAATTATCCCACAGGGCGGGCCAAATTGTTTTGTGTAGGAAATCGAACTACCGCTAATAATTAAAAGAGACTCAGAGGAGAGGTGTTTATTTTCAAAGATTAAAATGAAAGCAAAATGCCTCCAAGGGGCGCAAGCGCACAAAGAAATTGAAAGTTGACAATGAAATTAAAATGAAAGTAAATTACATAGTTCTCTGTTTGAGAGTTAATTGATCGGTCTTAAAAATATCTAAATTTATACTATATATACAAATTGAAAAAATAACTAATTATAAATGTCTTCTATTATTTGAATCTCTGACTTGCCACTTCAATTTGTAACTTGCATGAGATAATCGTTGTTCATCATGTTGCATAACTGATACCCACTTCCTTGTGTAACTGCTATCCACTACCTTACACTAATGACTTCTAAGATCTTCTCCAACAGCCCATAATGACTAACTGAATTGTGAATGAGTTATAAGAACTATTCTATATCCTTATTCGCCTCGATCGTCCAATCGTCCTTACAATCAACCTATCGGCCGAGCATTCTATTAATCACCCAATCGCTCTGGTGACCTTCACATCGCCCTTTCATCCATAATGAAATATAATATTTTGGGTCTTTATGTCGACTTTCAAATTGGGTATTTTTATGTGTCAACAGATAGCAAAGCAAACATTGTAAACAATTTATAAATTTCACCAAAAGAAGAAGAAAATTGTATCTATTTATTGTGTCCTATTCATAGATAATTAGTTTCACACACATGCTTTGTACGAACATATATACTCTATTTTCATGAATTCATATATTTTAAAAAATAAAATTAAAACACATGCATGAAGATGATCTGAGAATTAAAGGACACAGATCAACCCAAAGTCATCCTGATCAAGATGATCATGAGAATTAAAAACCATAACTATTAGGAAAATAATTTAAATGAATGGATGATCTTGATCATCTTCAAGACTTTAAAAGAACTAATGATTTTTACTCTACACTTTTTTTGGAATGAAAAAAAGCTTTATATATCAAAATTTCAAATCAACATAAAATTGAAAATAGATAAAAGGATATGGAATTATAAATCAAATAAAACGAAGCCAAAAAGAAAGTAATAATAAAGGAAAATGACCTGTTTAGTTGAAGAAGAACAATTCCCTTATTTCTTCACAGTTTTCTAATAGCCCACTAATTTAGCCATCAATTAATTAATCATCCACTAAGTTACACAATCCTTTCAGTAACCATGTATGTTCACATATGGTCACCAATTTGATTACCCACTAATTCAACCATCCCCAGTAAACCAAGAAAATGAAAATAAATTAAAAATTTTGATTAATCAGAATCTAATTTCGAACACATAACCACAAACGACCACCTCATTAGTTGGCCAACCAACACCCAATGACGTGCTTCTACTTGAGAACCAAGGTGAATAGGATTGTCACCTCAGTTCTCGAGTTGATATCACCTCATTGAGTGTCGATGGGTCACCTAATGAGGTGACGACCTCAGATTGAGTAGTCACACTAAGTTGGATGATATGACCGCCCTATATATGTATTTCTCATTTGGAACATTTGTTTATACAAATATGGTTTTACAAATAACATTGAATTCATGGAAACGTGGTAAAGAGATATAGAAATATTTTTTCCTTTTTCATTTTTTCTCCCCACGGGTCTTGCAAAGTGAAGATATACTTCAATTTGCATTTCAATGTTTAATTTGAATCCTTTCTTTCCTTAGGCTAATTACCAACAATTCCTTTAGTGTTTCAAAATCAACGTTGACATGGTCTAGCATTGTTCATTGTCGTCGACATTAATGCCAAATGAGTGAGAATACATCTGGTCAAAGTACTGTAATTTTTTAGGTTCATAACTCCAAATTAAAAACAAAACCCAACTTTCTCCCACTTATGGAAAATTCAAAATTACCAAATAAAAGCAAAATAAAGATTCATCAAAGGAAAATTAATATATCGTTTAATTTATTAATAGATAAAAATAAGTAGTGGATGATCATATTTATTAATGGTTCATTTGTATGTGTAGTTAAAAATAATGTTTAATAACTTATATACAATTTATAAATTTCACCAAATAAAGACATGAATTTTGATAATGAAAAATTATAATTGATTTTATTCTAACAATCTTCTTTAAAATTTATATTCGCCAGCCCAAATTGGACAAGTAACAATTTCATTTTGAAGCTGTAAATTTTCCCTTTCATACAACTATTGCATGACACAGAATTTTGCAATGACATCAAAGGGAAATTCCGAGATAGATTTTAAGCCTTGATTTCTGGGTTTAAAAAAATGTCTTTCATTCTAAGCAGAAATCTTCGGACTACTATAATATATATGCAAAATGAATGTTTGGACAGTTTGATTTGATCCATGAGTAACAAGTTGTGATATTACATATTTTCCCCTCACTGGCTTAGTATTTTTTGCGTCAATTGATGCGTGTCGCAATGCACCAAAATAATAAATAATTCCTTACTTGTTAAATATTAATTAATAATGTAGTAGTGAGAGTAAGGGTTGATCCCACGAGGAACGGAAACTAATTTTAGTTGTTCGATCAATTAGAATGGAATGAGGGGGTTTTGTTGTTTGAATTGCTTGAATGAAAATTATGCATAAAATAAATAATTAAATATGACTAGAGAATTAATATGAGAAGAAATCTTGTTCTCGGGTTCGGTTGTGCCCTCAATTAATGTTATACTTTTCCTTGTAACGTGTTTCTATTCCTAATTCAATTATCAATCATAAATAATCAACAAGCTCTGATTATCTAAATTCTTCCTTATGTGTATTGATTCAAAATAAGCTCTTTGAACCAATTCTAGCCATGGACAATCCTAAACAAGCTCTTAGGATTTAATGCACGACTAGTATGAAAATTTAGAAGAATAGATTGAATTGGATCGTTAATTACACAAGCTCGAATTAATCAATCCAAGTTGAATTATTACTAGACCTGAACGAGATTTATTTGCTACTAAAGTAAAGATTCAATGACAATTACGGATCAAGAATCTAAACATAGCATATTCATGAATCCAAATATCAATAATCCAATTGGTCAAATTAAACTATTAATCAAATAAACTCAATGAACATTCAAAACATAATAATCCAACAATTGAAATAAAGGAATAAATTCACGCTACTAATTTGTAGGGAAAGAAAATAACATAATTAAGTTAACACAACTTCCCCTTTGAACAAGATATGAAATTTAGCCTAGCATGATTGTGGTAGATTCTTTAAATTGCTTCATAGATTCCCCTTGCTTTTGATGCTCTTGTGCTAAAAAAATCTCTCAAGAATACTCTATATTTTGCTCTCAATTTTCCTCAATGTCTAGCCTCTTTCAAAATAATAAAAGTCTTTTTTTCTTGTCATGAAATTCCCTTTTTATAGCCTCAATTTCGTGCCCTAGCTTTGGGCTCAAGAAATCCCAAAATTATGGAAAGAATTGAAATATGGAAAATTTTGACTGAAATAGTTACGGCCGTGAATTTCCTTTTACGGCCGTAACACGGTTTCTGCATAATTCTCGCAAATTGAAGTTACGGCCGTAACATATCCACTCACGGCCGTAAAGAGGTTTCTGTTGATTTCCTTCTTGTTTCAACAACACTTTTACGGCCGTGACTTTGTTACCTTACGGCCGTAACTGTATTTGCACCTAAGTCCCCAATCTTCAGTTTTGCGTGCATTTTGGTCCTTTTTTCTTCTTTTCTGTTCTTTTATGATCCTATATAATATATAATATAAAATGCATTAATAATACTTAGATAGAATCACATTATTGCGTATTCAAGGATATAAGTGCATCAAATAAACATTAATATAACACTTATCAAATCCCCCCACACTTGAGCCATTGTTCGTCCTCGAACAAAGATTTGCAAAGAAAGGAATATGACTCAAACAATAGATTACAATTTAGAGACTTGAGGTTGCAACCCACTTTTCTTTAACAAAAATATTCCATTGCATGATCGGATTGTGTTCGTGTGTGCTAGAGATACAACGCCCTTTATTTCCCATCCCAATCATGGCTCGATATGGTTTATTTCCTTGCACCTCTCGTGTTTTCTCACATCCCAACCATTTATGAGTGACTACGAGGAGAATAATTTCTCCCAACTCCAGTGGAAATCAGTTGCGTAAACCGAGTTGTTCATGGCGTGAATTCAGTCAACACAGTACCCCCGACCACATTCATAGCACCAACCCTAGACCAAGCAATTCAAACCACTCATAAGCATATGTAATGGGTTTTAACACCCTCACAAGATATTTCTCTCGTCGCACAAAGTGTATAAGGGGTTGAATTTTCGCTCAGCTCTCTGCATGGATAAGTCAGTACCACAGATTGCCTAACTGTCATAACCGGAGCCAACAATAACACAAGTGCAAAGCGAATGTCTTTATTTGGTTGTAGTGGGGCTTCGGGTCAGGTAGGATAAAAGGATATATTTAGGCTGAGTCGAGAAGGAATTTCGTAAACTAAGTCAATTCAAAATAACATTACTTCCTTCACCCTTTGTTTCCCGCTACCCAACTCTATTTACACTTGAATCTCATCTTTTCCTTTCTTTTTTTTTTTCACAAGTTGAGTGTTTGACATCCCTCAACTACTAATTTTCATGACTAAACTTCCTTTTTATTGCTTTTTCTCTTTCGATTATAGACTGCAACTTTTTTTTTTTCAAATCATTAGGCAGTCATCAATTGGCACAAGATAGAATTACAATCCTCTGAATTCAGTCCATTACACAACCATTGCCCAACACAAGATAATCATCTCAACTTCTTAGACTTAGACCATAGCACAATCCTCAATCAACAAAAGCTTGCGAATCCCTTCTCTTATGGGTTCAAAACAGAGACAATGCAAAAGAAAGGGTATTCGTGGCTTGTAGCGTGGCATAAAAATTCAAAGAAAGGCTAAGGCTCAAACGGGCTTCTAATGGTCCATGTAGCAAGGTAGACTCTTTTAGCAAGTCAAATTTGGCTTAACCTATTGCTTTTGCTATAATTTGCACTTGAATCAAGAAGCTACAACGGTATGCACAAGAAAGCACATCCAAGCATAACCTAACCATGCAGGATACACATCAAAGAATTACGAGCTCATAAGTATTAAAAACAACTCTTAGCCTCAAAAGCTCACAAATTATGGTTTTCATGTGTTTCTCCCATCCAATTATGAGTTATAGGTCATTGCTTGATCTTCATTCCAAATCTAAGTCCATTGGTCGAGGATAAAGGTTAAAAGTATTCAAACCATCACTACTCACAAAAGTATAATAATTGGGATGTTCAGGGTTATATATGAAGGAATAATCTGTCTATTGTAGGTTGAGTTGACTAGGTTGTAGATATTTAACAATTTTTTACTTTTCATTTTCAACCTTTTTGTGAGGCTTTGGACGAGATGATCTCTATGTGCCCAATTTATATCCAATTATGCAATGATTTTTCAAAAAATGAACCAAAAGTGGGGCCGCTTCCTATCAAAGATTAAAATGGATGCTGACTCAAACTGAATTTTAACGTTTCGACTACAGAAAGAAGATAAAGATATTAAGCTTACAATCAATTCCCCCCCACACTTAGACAAAACAATGTCCTCATTGAAAAGCAAAACAATAAAAGGGGGAAAACAAATTTTTAAATTTGAAATTTCTGGATTTACGGCCGTAAAGATGTGTCTTACGGCCGTAATCAGGCCTCTGAAAATTTTGGAGAAAGGTTAATTACGGCCGTAAAGATGTGTCTTACGGTCGTAAGGTGGTTTCTGAATAAATGTTTAAAAATTGAATTACGACCGTAAGGTGTGTCATACGGCCGTAAGGTTGCCTCTGAGTTTTTTTTTTTTTTTTTTTTTGAAATGACTAAATAAAAGTAAAATAACTAAAAATGCAAATACGAAAATAAAGAGTCGAGGAGGTAAATAAACTCCCCTCTCGGGTTGCCTCCCGAGCAGCGCCGCTGTTTACAGTTGTTGGCTCGACTGAGTCCTTTCTCATTCAACTGGGATTGGGTGGATTCCAAAAGCTTAATTTCTTCTTCATGCTCTTCATCAGTGCCAGCAAAATAGGGGGTAGAGATTTTTCATCAGAGACTGGTAATGAGATGGATGAGATTTTACCTGATTTCGGTAACTTTGGACAGTTCTTTCCACCAATATCGAGAACTTCCTGTACTAAAGAGTCATTCACATTAATAGAATAAACATGATCATCATCAAAAAATTTCACGGAATCATAAATATTGAATTGAACAATTTCATTATCAAATTCCATGGAAAGTGTGCCACTACTAACATCTATCTTAGTCTTAGATGTCTTTAGGAATGGTCTCCCTAACAAAATAGGAGTGAAATTGGGGGAGTGGTCATCATTCATGTCCAATACATAAAAATCTACAGGAAATACTAACCCTCCTACTTGCACTAGAATGTCTTCAACTACCCCGTCAGGATAAGCATTAGAACGATCGGCTAGTTGAATTATAACATTAGTTTCAATCAGTTTGGCAAGTTTTAATGAAGCATAGGTGGACCTAGGCATGACATTGATAGATGCACCTAAGTCTATTAAAGCACGATTTATTTTCTTATTACCTATTTGAGTAAACATACCTGGATCCTTGCACTTGGGAGGTAATTTTCTTTGAAGAAGTGTAGATACAAACTCACCCATTCTTACCATCTCATTTCCCACCAGTTTCCGTTTGCTAGTGCATAAATCTTTTAAAAATTTTGCATACCGGGGAACTTGCTTGATGGCCTCCAATAGCGGGATATTGATTTCAACCTTCCTAAACATTTCTAACATGTCCTTTTCTTTGCTCTCTTTGTTTGTCTTTGCTAACCTACTAGGAAAAGGTGGGGGTGTTAGGTTAACATTTAAATGGGAGTTAGTTTTTACCTGAGGGTTTTGCGAAGTGTCATTTCTCTTCCCGACTCCTTCCTTTTCACCTTCCTCCATTTCAGGTGCAGCCGATTCCAATTGCGGACCCTCAATTTCCTTTCCACTCCAGAGAATTATGGCGCTCACGTTTTTGGGATTCACCTCGGGCTGTGATGGTAGCTTCCCTCCAGATTGTGCCTCCAATCTATTTATGGCAGTGGCCATTTGGCTCATTTGATTTTCCCGGTTTTGAATGCTTGACTTGGTATCCTGTTGGAATTGCATCGTGTTAGTTGCCAACATTTTAACCATATCCTCAAGAGACGTACCTGAATTTTGAGGTTTTTGTTGATATTGTCCCTGTGGTTGGAAAGTCCCTTGTTGCTGGAATTGTCCTTGTGGCTTGTTTGAGTTAAAACCCGGGGGTTTGTTATTCCCATAACTTAGATTGGGGTGATCCCTCCAGCCAGGGTTATAGGTATTGGAGTACGGGTTGTATTGCTGTTTTGGAAATGGAAACCCTTCTGCAACCTTTACCTGTTCGCCATTCTCCTCTTGCAACACCGGACAGGTATCCGTTGGATGTCCAAAGTTTGAACAGATTCCGCATGCTTTGACCTGATTCGAGTTCCCTACAGCAAGCTGCTTAACGAGATTGGTTAGTTCATATAATTGACCTTCGATATTGGAACTACTTACCTCGTTCACTCGGCGGACTTGGGAGTCTCGGGTTGAATTGAATTGCTGAGTATTTTCTGCCATATTAGAGATTAAAGCCCGCGCTTGTTCCGGTGTCTTGTCCATCAGTGCTCCTCCACTTGCGGCATCTATCATGTTTCTATCCATCGGTGCTAAGCCTTCGTAGAAATACTGCACCAGGAGTTGCTCACTGATTTGATGGTGGGGGCAGCTCGAAATGAGTTTCTTGAAGCGCTCCAAGTACTCATATAATGTCTCGCCATTGCTTTGGCGAACCCCGCAAATCTCCTTCCGGATTGTCCCCGCCCTAGATGCAGGGAAGTATTTTTCCAAAAAGAGTCTTTTCATGTCGTTCCAAGTAGTACCTGTTCCCGATGGTAGGCAATAGAGCTAGTCGGTGGCAGCATCCTTCAATGAGAATGGGAAGGCTCTCATTTTTATTTGCTCCTCGGTAATGCCCGTTGGCCTCATACTGTCGCAAATCACATGAAACTCCTTTAGATGTCTATATGGATCTTCACTGGCATGTCCCCAAAAAGTAGGTAGAAGGTGGATCAACCCGGATTTTAGCTCAAAGGTTCTTCCTTCTTCTACCGTTGGAAAAGTGATACATAAGGGCTGTTGAGCTACATCGGGAGTAGCCAGTTGTTTAAGAGTTCTATTGTCGATGTTGTTAGCTGCCATTTGTCGTGCTGCTCTCCTTTGCTGTCGAAAAGTCCTCTCAATTTCTGGGTCAAGATAAAAAAGTTCACAATTAGTTGACCGAATTTTAAGCATATAAGCAAAGGAGCACAAAAATAATAATTATTTTTTTTTGAAAAATTATATAAATAAAATAGAAAATAAAATAAAAATAAAATAAATGCAGAAAAATAAAATTCTAATTGATTAAACACTAAATTGGATAACCGTTCCCCGGCAACGGCGCCAAAAATTTGATGCGTGTCGCAATGCACCAAAATAATAAATAATTCCTTACTCGCTAAATATTAATTAATAATTTAATAGTGAGAGTAAGGGTCGATCCCACGAGGAACGGAAACTAATTTTAGTTGTTCGATCAATTAGAATGGAATGAGGGGTTTTGTTGTTTGAATTGCTTGAATGAAAATTATGCATAAAATAAATAATTAAATATGACTAGAGAATTAATATGAGAAGAAATCTTGTTCTCGGGTTCGGTTGTGCCCTCAATTAATGTTATACTTTTCCTTGTAACGTGTTTCTATTCCTAATTCAATTATCAATCATAAATAATCAACAAGCTCTGATTATCTAAATTCTTCCTTATGTGTATTGATTCAAAATAAGCTCTTTGAACCAATTCTAACCATGGACAATCCTAAACAAGCTCTTAGGATTTAATGCACGACTAGTATGAAAATTTAGAAGAATAGATTGAATTGGATCGTTAATTACACAAGCTCGAATTAATCAATCCAAGTTGAATTATTACTAAACCTGCACGAGATTTATTTGCTACTAAAGTAAAGATTCAATGACAATTACGGATCAAGAATCTAAACATAGCATATTCATGAATCCAAAGATGAATAATCCAATTGGCCAAATTAAACTATTAATCAAATAAACTCAATGAACATTCAAAACATAATAATCCAACAATTGAAATAAATTAATATATTCACGCTACTAATTTGTAAGAAAAGAAAATAACATAATTAAGTTAACACAACTTCCCCTTTGAACAAGATATGGAATTTAGCCTAGGATGGTTGTGGTATATTCTTTAAATTGCTTCATGGATTCCCCTTGCTTTTGATGCTCTTGTGCTAAAAAAATCTCTCAAGAATACTCTATATTTTGCTCTCAATTTTCCTCAATATCTAGCCTCTTTCAAAATAATAAAACTCTATTTTTGTTGTAATGAAATTCCCTTTTTATAGTCTCAATTTCGTGCACTAGCTTTGGGCTCAAGAAATCCCAAAATTATGGAAATAATTGAAATATGGAAATTTTGACTGAAATAGTTACGGCCGTAACACGATTTCTGCATAATTCTCGCAAATTGAAGTTACGGCCGTAACATATCCACTTACGGCCGTAAAGAGGTTTCTGCTGATTTCCTTCTTGCTTCAACAACACTTTTACGGCCGTGACTTTGTTACCTTACGGCCGTAACTGTATTTGTACCTAAGTCCCCAATCTTCAGTTTTGCGTGCATTTTGGTCATTTTTTCTTCTTTTCTCTTCTTTTATGATCCTATATAATATAAAATATAAAATGCATTAATAATACTTAGATAGAATCACATTATTGCGTATTCAAGGATATAAGTGCATCAAATAAACGTTAATATAACACTTATCATCAATTTTGGTTATGTCTCCAATTTATTCTCCTACTGTGGACTACGTTTCATGTAGTGATTGCACTTAGGAGAATAGAAGGGAGGTGCTAACGAAATTTAAATGTGAAATAGAGACAGTAACAGGAACAGTTGACACAACTTGCAACTCACAAATCAGTGTCGAATGGTTAAGGTCATTACCTTTAGAGTTGTATCAATAAAGGGTTAGAACATTGCTATGCCAGTTATTTGTGTCATTTCGTTTTTGCTACCAACCAAAAGTGAGAATGGAATCAGACAAGAGTTGGATCAAATTGAATAGACAACGGGCCAAATCAACTGAATTTGCAAATTGAGTGACAATATTTATTCGAAAGGTAAGGCCGTTAACAAATGACAGTGGAATGATATTTTATCTATTTAATAAATCTGTGAACCGGGTCAAACAGAAAGTAATTGATTATCCATCGAAAGAAAAAACTCCTAAGAAAAAGTTGGTTCCCAAAGTAATCATCACACCCTTCAGGATGTGTCGTCCTTGGGTCGGGATAGTTATTCCTAATTGTGTGTAGATCAAAAAATCACTTGCTAAATGGCTTGGTTCACGATCAGAGACTTTGTCTTGGGACCGGAGAAGAACAGTCGATCAAATTGACCATTGAAGAACCAATGTGTAGAGATAACAGTTTGAGAATTACACACCAATTTCCTCTTCAATTAACTTCACATGAACTTTTAATGTTCAAGAAATAATTGAGACAATAAGAAAATAAAATAATACAAAATTTACGGACCACCATAACTTTTTCACCATATAATAAATTGTTACAATTATATAGACTTTGCATTCACCAAGCCCTCCAAATATTGTAAGAAAAATAACTAAGCTTTACAACATTTAAATTTTTTTACATCTTTATACAACTCACAAAAAAATCAAGAAAAATCAAGATACTGAATTATATTTTTCTCACAAAACTCTCTAATCAATGTGTTACAAAAAAAGAGAATAATACGTGTATTTATATTAATTCACGTAATGACTTTTACCTAAATCATGTTGGAGAGTCCTTTCCTTGGTCAACTATCAATTGCTTGATGGAGAATGCTAGACTTACTAACAAAACATACTAACAACTTACTAACAAACATAAAATAACTATTTTACCCTTAAAAAAAATAAGGATATAACTTATCTAACCAATACCTTATTTAACATATTATTCTACTAAGTTTAATATATAATAAAATTCTTGAAAAATAATTTTTATAAATTATTTTATAATTAAAAAATATTATGCCTGTTTATGATCCACATATACTTCACGAAAAAAGAAAAAAATTTAATTAGAAGTTTACATAGAGAATATTTAGAATTAGAAAGATTAGGAAGAGACTTAAATACTGATCCTATTGCTATAGAAAAATATAAAGAAATTAAAAGGCTAGTTTTACAACATAATGAATATTTAAGATTAAAAGAAGAAAACTTGATAAGACAAGAAGATAATAGATATATGGATGAATTTGAAGAAAGATTTTTAAGAAGATTAAGACAAAGATTATAATTCCGCAAAATAAAAATTTCACTTTCACGATCCAGCTCACAGTGATATCAGAGCCTGTAGTTATACTTAAAAATATATTTAGAAAAATGTCTAAAAAATTACCAATAATAGAACCTAGAGTATATAATTATAAATCCAAAGATTTACCAAATAATAGTCATTGACCATTAATAACTGAAACATATGGAAAATTTATACCATTTATACTATTAGGAGAAGGAGGATTTGGAGAACATAAACAATTAAACTGGACAAATTTATTTTTACTAAATAAATTAGGAATAAGTTTAGATAAAACTACAGAACAAAATTTAGAACAAGCAAAAAACCCAGAACAAGTTCAAGAAATTATCAAAAATTTACCATTAGAAATAAGACAAATGATAGAAATAACTAATGATTATAAGGATATAAACAAAAATATACCTACACAAATATTAGAAGTAAAACAATATGTAAATAACTTATCAAAACAATTAATAACCTTAGAAAACCAAATTAAATAAAATAACTGAAAAAATAAATAAAATAGGAAATATGGTAGGAGTATATGAAAACCCAATAGAAATTATAGAACAAAAAACTATTATAAAATAAATAAATATGATAAGAACAATTAAAGAAGAAGAAATAGGGAAAAATGATTTACATAAAAGAATAGATAATATACAACAAAATATTGGAATTATAAACCAAAATATAACAAAAATATATGATGAAATGGAAAAAAGAAAACCTAAAAGAATAATAACTGACAAAGAATTTAAAGCCATCAATAGATTAGGAATAAATATGATTACTGAACAAATAGAAAAATTTATGGAAAATCCTAAAAAAGAAGGTGAAGAAGATTACATAACAGAAGAAGATTATATAGAAAAATTTAAAAATCTTAAAATAGAAGAAATTAATATGAATGAACAACAAAGAGCTTTAATACCAGCAGGACAAAATCCACCAGAATATATACAACAACCAGGAACTAACCAAGTTAAAAAAGAAAATACAAGTAATACTAATCCACAAAATACACCAGAAATTTATATGAATCAAAGACAAAACACAAATTTCAAAACAAATAATTTTATACCACAACAAAAATATTACACCAAGCCAAATAAAAATTACCCTATAGAATATACACCATGGAGAAGTATGGAAACACAAATTAGTTCAGAAGGAAGATGGATAGATTTAGGATGTGTGCAAGATGTAGATCATGAATTAGAATTATGGATGAAATCTATGGCTATGATGGCCTATACCAAAGAATTAACAGGAAAGCAATTACAATTAATGTTAGAAAATACATTTATAGGAACCACTGCAAGATGGTGGGGAAATTTAACAGAAACTTATATAGGACAAGTTAGAGGAAATGAACAAGATGAAATAGGAACTATTTTAAGCAGATATGAAGATGCATTAAAAAGAGAATATACATTAGTAATAGACAGAGATACCAAAATTAGCTCAAGACTAAGACATAGATATTTATTAGAAAATCTATCAATATGTGATATGTGTTACTTTAAACAATTTGCATGTGAATTTAGAGAATATCTTGAAAAAGCAGAATATAATCAAGAAACATATGGTATGGAAATTATGAACCAAATATTCTTTAAATTACCAAACCCATGGAATTTAGAATTATTTAAGGACTGGGAAAAATTAGAAATACCATTAAGTAATAATAGTTTAGGAGCAAGAATACAATTTATAGAAATGAGACAACAAGAAAAATGTATGGAAGCAAATAATATGATAAAATTCCATAAAACAAGTAAAAAATCATTATGCTGTGATAAATTACAATATAAACCAACACAATGGGGATGTCATCTAGAAAGAAAATATAAGAAAAAGAAATATTATAGAAAAGATAAATTTAGAAATAAATTTAATAAATTTAATAAATATAAAAAACCATATAATAAAACATTTAAAAGGTATAGAGTACCATATAAGAGATATTTAAGGCAAAAACAAAACAAAACTAAAACATACCCTAAAAATCCTAGAAAATGTAAATGCTATTCATGTGGAGAAATATGACAAATATCTCCAGAATGTCCTAAGAAAGATAAAAAGAAAAATATGATGTATATCTCATTAATAGAAAAAGAAAATTATAACTTATTACCTATTGAACAAGAAGAAGAATGGGAAGAAATTCCTGAAGATGAAGAAATTTATGAATTAGAAGAACATGAAGTAATAAATACAATAATGAAATTAGAATCTTCAGAAGAAAGTGAATCTAATGAATCTAGTGAAGAAGAATATTTATATATAAATATGATTAGACAAATTAGTGAAGAAGGTACATCTAAAGAATATGAATATCAATTAGAAGAAAATGAAGAACAACTAAATGAAAGATTAATATTTAATCCTAAAATGTATGAGAAGATCTTAAAATCAAAATTAGATGTAGAACCAAAAAAAATATTTAATTTACCATTTTGGCAGAAAAACAAAGAAATAGCATATGTAGCAAGAAACCATAGTCACCCTATAGACATAAGAGATACTACAGGAAATACATTAATACCTATAATAAATGAAGAAATTATAAGACAAGAAATAAACCTATTGAGTCCTGAACTAAAAGGAAAAATAAAGAACATATATTTAGGAGCCGTACAAATTATAGCAAAAGCCTATTTTAGAGAAGGAATAGATACACCTATAGAATTCTATATTATGGATGATAGAATTGTAAGTTCAGTTCAAGATGCTCTAATAGGAATTGTAACAGGAAACTTAATGTACCAAAAAGTAAAATTTACAATAAGACCAAATTTCAGCATAAGTATGGGAGAACAAAATAAAAATAAAGCCTTAACATTATATTACAGGTTAAGAGGGATAGATATGGAACTAGGAAGTAAAACTATAAGTTTAACTATTAGAACAATATATGCTTTTACTAGTAAACATGAAGTAAAAATTAAGAATGCTACAAGAACACATATAATAGAACCCATATTTCAGAATTTATTGGAATACAAACCAGCTAAAGAAAATCCAAGAATGACAATACCAGAAGATATAGAAATAGATTTCAATCAAGCTAGAAGATTAGTAAATATGGATAAACCACAAATAGAATTTGGAAGAAGATCAATTAGCCTAAGAAGAAATACTAGTACAAGATCATTACCTGAAATAGAAAATAGAAATGATTCAGAAAAACAAATAATGACAAAAATACATAGAAAGATACCAAGAATGAATTTATCTAAAAGAAATGAGACAAAAAAATTTGAAGTTATGATAGAAATTAGAATAAATGGAAAATGGAAAGAGCAGAAAGTATTAATAGATACTGGAGCAACTGTATCTCATATAAAAGAAAACATAATAGGAGACTTAGAACTTAAAGTAACGAATAATTCAATTCAAATACAAGATTACTTTAGAAATATTCATCCCATGGATACTTATGTAGAATTACCAATAAGAATAAATAAAAGAAATGAAATAATCATAAACATGTATGTAGAACATACAGGAAAGGTAAATACGGAATTACTATTAGGAACAGATTTCTTAGAGCAAGTAAAACCATATTACATAAAAGATGATAGAATGCTATTAACAATACAAAATGAAAATCTAGTCATACCAAGGTTATTATGAATAAAATACAAGGAGGAAGAGAACATATTTATATACTAACCAAAATGAATTACAATGGATATCTTAGCAGAAATTATCATGCATTGTTTGATACAGGAGCATCATCCTGTTTATTTAAAGAAAATGTATTATCCCCAGAAATGTGGAGTAATAAAAAAGATAATGAAGAAAGAGTAATACTTGCAGGATTTGATGGAAGCACAAACCTAATAACTAAAGTAGCAAGGAATGTTAAAATACAAATAGGAAAATATGAATTACAAATACCTTATGTATATCAATTTGATGATATGCCAGGGGATATATTATTAGGAAATAACTTCATAAAACAATATTATCCAATAACTATTGATGAAAAAGTTATACTTTTATCTACCCATTGCCACCATATAGCAATTGTAATAAGAATTAATGATCCTTACTGTAGAGAAAAAATGCCTCATATAGCAGCTCAGCGTGGTGAGGATAGACAAAAATTAACACAAACAACACAATTTATGCCTAATAAAAATAGAATAAATCTAGTACAAGAACATTTTGATCAAATTGTAATAAAAAATATTACAGAAAAATTATTAAAATTATCAGGAGATAATCCTTTGGAAAAATGACACATAAATAAGCCTATGGCAGAAATTATATTAGAAGATGACACTAAGATTATTAATGTAAAACCAATTAAACATACACCAAAAGAATTACCTGAATTTGAAATGCACATAAAAGAAATGCTAGAAAAGAAATTTATTAGAGAATCTAATAGTAAACATAGTAGCCCAGCCTTCATTGTAATAAAACATTCAGAACAAAAAAGAGGAAAATCTAGAATGGTAATTAATTATAAAAGGTTAAACACTTATACAAAAGAATTAAAATATCCAATACCAAACCAACAGGTATTATTTAACCAAATTAGAGGAAAGAAATATTTCTCTAAATTTGATCTTAAATCAGGATTTTATCATATTATGTTAACTGAAGAATCTAGACATTTAACAGCTTTTACGGTACCACAAGGATTTTATGAATGGAATGTATTACCTTTTGGATTTAAAAATAGTCCAGGAGAATTCCAAAGGTACATGGATAAAATATTTAAAGATTATTATCATTTTATTACAGTATATATTGATGATGTTCTTATTTACTCTGAAACAAGAAAAGACCACTTAAAACATCTAAATATTTTTATAGATATTGTAAGGAATAATGGAATTATATTATCAGCTACAAAAATTGAGATAGCTAAAGAAAAAGTAGAATTTTTGGGATCTATAATAAGCCAAGAAGGAATAAAACTTCAAAAACATATTGGTACAAAAATACAAGAATTTGACAATTATATAAAAGATAAAACACAATTACAAAGCTTTTTAGGACTTGTAAATCAGACTAGGAAATATGTACCTAACTTAGCAAAACATTTAATCCCATTACAAAAAAGATTAAAAGGAAAAATTAGATGGACACCATGGTCTAAAGACGAAGAAGAAGAAGTACAAAAAATTAAAGACCTTTGTAAAGATTTACCAGAATTAGAATTACCCAAAAAAGAATGTGATTGGATTATAGAAACCGATGCATGCGAAACAGCATGGGGAGCAGTACTTAAATATATTTATCCAAATGAGGATGAGGAAAGGATTGCACAGTACACTAGTGGCAGTTTTACTCAAACTAAAACTAATTATCATATAAATGAAAAAGAATTATTAGCTGTAAAATTTGCTATTAAAAAGTTTGAATTATTTATTGTTACTACAAAATTCAAAATTAGAACAGATAATACACAAGTTAAATATTGGTTAACTAAAGAAATTGATCCAACTATTGCAAATAAAAGGTTAATTAGATGGCAAGTAGAACTTAGCCATTATGATTTTGAAATTATTCATATTAAGGGTACTGACAATGTTATTGCAGATTATTTATCAAGACATGGAAGACATACTTAAGAAAGTAGAAGAAATTAACTTGGCCATGGGTCAAATGAATATCAACTATTCAAATCTATTCAACCATGTGAATACTTGCATGGCGCAGATTGTACAAATTAACAGTGAACTAGCCTTTTACAAGTCAAGGGTTAATTCTCTTGAGGAAATGTACAAAGGAGGATCCCAATCCTCTCCGGTGAAGAATTTATCTGTAGGACTTCCTATTGAGGAAGAAGTATCTAATGTATCAATTATTGGAAGTTCATCTTCCAAAGCCATTAGCAAAACTATTGAACCATCTAAAGAAACTTTTTTAGAAGCTGCGAAGAAACCAGCAGTAGTAACAAAGGAACTATCAGAAAAGGAGAAAGTTATGAAGAAACTAGAGACATTCTTGAAGTACGTGGAGTATCTAAACAAGAGGACAAAAGAAGGAGAATGGCTAAGGACAATTAGCCATCAAAAAATCAATAAAGCAATTATTTTTCTAGGAGCAGAACCAAGAACAGTCAGGGGACTGTTTGACCAAGGACTTATTCAGTGCATCTACCCTAGCAAGGATATGAAGGAAATATCATTATTACCTAATTCTATCAAGGCAGCAGTGAAAACATATTTTGGAATTACCAAAGCTGAAAAGATCTATGTCAGGATTTACTCAGCCATTCCAGAATTTATTGATGAAGAATTTCTAAGGGCAGAACATATTGTAAAACTTGGAGTAACTAGCAAAGCTATTCTTTCAGAACCAGAAATAAAACCATTTAACAAAGAGGAACAGATAAAAGCTATTCCAGAAAAAAGGGCATTGGGATTTAGAGTAATGTACACTGAATTAAGGGATACCCTTACACAAACTAATGTTTGGGTATATGAATCTAATGATGACAAATTATTGATCTACAGCATTGCAAGAATTAATCAAGTTAATTGTCAATTATGAAAATTAAGAGAATATGCTGAGAATATACTTGTCAGCAATTTGGATCTTAGCAAAGAAGCCTATGAATATCTACATCACTTAATGGAGGTAGAAACGGGTCACAAATGTAATAATTGTGGGGACCTACTCAACTATAATGAAGATGAAGCATACCTTGTCTGAACACGAATTATTCAAGGTATGGGGGTTCAGACCCATGTGAAACTTTAGTATAGCAGCAAAAATTATTGTAACTTTAGCTTTACTTTATCTACTTTAAATCTTAGCCAAGTATGTAAAAGATAGGGAATATTATCTTGTTTCCCAACTTTGCTTTTATCAACTATAAAAGGAGGAGTCTCTCCTCATTGTAAGCATCCGAAAATCATATGAGTTTTCAGCAATAAAAATCTATATTCTCTATCTATTGTCTTTCTTTTCATTCCTAGTTCAAAATTTTCTTTCAAACCAATCCAGAAACAGTTAGCAGAAGGTACGAGTAACTAAACTTCACATAGATATATATGAAGCCATAAAATAGTTAGTAATACTCTATTTATTTATGAGTCCATAAGTTTATTCTTTATAAAACTTTTGTTAAAAGAGTACATCCAGAGGTAGGAAACGAAACTGGATTGTGTTGAACCTCTTTGAAGTGTTTGTTTAAGTATTAAACAGAAAGTGTTGGAGTAAGTCTTTTGAGCATCCTTTAATGCATAAGTCTTTTGAGCAGCAACGATCTTCTATGAAGATATGTTTAATACTTAGATAAATAACTGAAGAGTATTTGGTCAAAAATCTTTTAAAATCAGATTTACAAAGAAGCGTGATGGACCCATAGATAGAAAGAAGTATTATTGATTATTTATGGTGGATTATATATCGTCTTTTTTATTGATATTATCCAAGTACTGTTATCATAGTCTTAAATTTATTATTTTGCTTATGATATCTCTTGCATGTTTTTATATATGTTGAAAATTTGTTTTTACTATTCCTAGAATTAACTATTGGAAGAGGATTTGAATTAATAGCTTAAATTTAAATAGTTTTATAATTTATGAATTCAGAACATTTAATAGAACTAAATCCTTCAGAAGTAAACGACTTTAAGTATTTAAGAGAAAAAACAATTAAACAATTAGAAATTATAAGAGAAGATTTAGGAAGATTTTATGATTTGTTAGATTACGCAATAAAAGAACCCACATTCACAGATTTTTCACAATTTACTAGAATTATAGTAAATAGAGGAAGAATAATTAGTGATCTAGAGAAAAAAATTGAAGAATTAAATATAATTATTGAAGAAAAGAGTTTAACATATAATAGTATATATTACGCATTTTATGTAAACAATAAATTTAGAGATATAGACATAGCATCAGGAAATTAAACGAATTATAACTAGAATGATAACATAGTAATTAAACATTCAAATTTTTTGTCTTTTAGCCGTTAGTACAACTGTTAGTACAGTTTGTTAGTAATTGTAGCAAGGTCCTTGCTTGATACGCAAAACAAATGTAGTATTTCTAATACCACTAGGATAGGCCAATGCAGAGAAAGCACTTCTAACAATTAATTACCTCAATATTTCATAAGGACACGTAACATGTAAAAAAATGATATACTTTTCTTCTATTAGAATTAAAAAACTTTTTCTCCAATTACAAATAAAATCCTCCAACTTTTTGACAATTTGAGGCAACTACCCAACAATCTTTACCTTGCTAAAAATGAGTCAAAACTCTATCATCTCATTTGTTTACATACTTGGTAAAAATAGGAAAACATTTGACACACTTTGACTGTCCCAATTCTCAAACCAGAGAATTAACATACTCTACCATATGAGTATAACCACTCATAATTATTAACGAACTCCAAACTTTTTATCGACTCATGTTGAAACAACATTACTCAAAAATTATGGTGCAACTCTAAATTTTTGGCTTCCCTTGAGAGCTCATTAGCCATCGATATCAATTTCACCACACACGTTGCATAAATGTCAAACCAATGCTCGTGTACAAACACATGTACCCGCCAGTAAGAACACATCATCTATCATAACAACTTGCTTTATACCATAAGGAAATCCCATCTTACTAAAGTACATCATCATCACTCTCCACCAGGAGAGTCGCATTATCCACCCCCGAGCAGTTAGTCTAGTCTACTCCACCTTTTGGACAATTTTTTCTCACATTACCAGATTCTCCACAGTTATAACACATTGCTTTTTTTTTCATGAAGTTACCTTTCTTCTACTTTTTAGTAACACAAGCAAAGCATTTTCTGATTAACAGTCACTTCAACCTAATCAACTTACTTGTAACTTCTGAAAAATTCACTGTTTTCTTCATGTACATCAAAATCAACTTGATGTGCTCAAATGTGTATGGAAGAGACTAGACGAGCCTTAATATTTTATCTTCATAATCAATTTTAACTTCAATAGATTTCAGTTCAGAAACAATCCCATTGATAACATTAAGATGGTCTGAGATTTTTGTACTTGTATTCATTCTCAAAGAATGAAACCATTCCTTCAGATACAACCTATTTGACAAACTCTTCGTCTGTTACACCTCTTTCCATTTTTTCCATAGTTCCTTCACAGAAGATATCTCATAAATATGTGCAAGAATATTTGTGGTCAACCAAAGTCGTACCATGCTAGCAGCCTTCAAATTGAAATCTTCATCAATCTTGCTGGATTCAGTTTCTTTGTTAGAACTCGGGATTTGTTTTCTTTTCAAAGCTTTTGTAGTCCCGTCCAATGCATCCTTGACTTCCACTTGTCACAAGTTAAAATCGATCATTCCATCAAATTTCTCCATATTGTACTTGATATACATATTTTCTTTTGCTCCAAAAAATCCTCGAACCACATGATACTCTGATACCACTTGTTGGGAATTAGACGTCGATTTCCTCGACGATGATGCCACGGTTGGGAATTACACACCAATTCCTTCTCTACTAACCCCACATGAACTTTTGATGTTCAAGAAATAATTGAGCTAACAAGAAAATAAAACAACAAATCAAAATTTACGAACTGTCAGACTTTTTCACTATATAATAAATTGTTATAATTATATAGACTTTGCACTCACCAAATTCTCCAAATATTGTTGAAAAAATAATCAAGTTTTACCACATCTATAAATTTATACTTCTTTGTTTAACCCACAAAGAAATTAAGAAAAATCAAGATGCTAAACTTACATTTTTCCTCACAAATCTCTCTAATCAATGTGTCACAAAAAAAAAAAAAAACGTATATTTATATTAATTCACGTCATGACTGTTTAAATCATGTTGGAGAGTGGCTTCCTTGGTCAACCGTCAATCGCTTGATATACAAAGAAACTGTACGTACTTCCAATACCCCTAGGATAGGCCAATGCAGAGAAATCACTTCTAACAATTAATGGGTTTTTAGTTAAATAGGTTTGGTATGTAATAAGTTTAGTAAAATAGATCCCTCTGTTGAAATGTCAAAATTACCCTTAATGAAAAGGATTGTTTAATTTGCAGGGTATATCCCCAAACTTAGTCAGGTTGATTTAATTCAGTACTTCTGGTTATATTTATATTTTTTAATCTTGTAAGTTCTTCTAAAAATGTTCTATATTGTAATAATTTTTCAAAAAGATTTAGGATGACCTTTTTTAGTTATATATCCTAACATTATTCCTTCTGATACTTCTTCTTCTTCTATATTTTCGTATTCTTCTATAATTTTATGAACCGTATTTATATTTTTTGCTGTTTCAACAGAATTAAATTCTATTCTATTTAGGATTGCATAGTCAATATCTTCGTATATCTCTTTTAGTTTAGATTCTCCAACAGAATGTATATTTTTAAATTTTTCAACAATAATTGATAAAAATGAAATTTCTTTATTATTTAAATATAGTTTATAATCACAGTTGTTAGATGTTGATGTTTGTAAAGTATTCATAGATTATTGGGTTGGTAAATTATTATACAAAATTTTCTGGTATAATTCCATTCTTTGGTCTAGTAAAATACAATAATCTGCAATATATTGTTCGTATTTTTCTAAAAGTTTATTGTATTCTTCAGAAGATATATTTTCATTTTCCATTTGAGGTTTAATATCTTTCATTTTATCTCTTAATTTTTCTAAAAGATTATCTAGTCCTTCTATTGTATACCCTGGCATTTGGGTTTAGACTGTATTTGTTACTATTTTATTTTCTAAATCTATTTTAAGTTGTAAAATATCAGAACAATCTATAATGTATTGATTATGATTTTCTAAAAGTATATAATATTGTTCCGATGATTCATCCATATCTATTAATTGAGATATAATGTTATCTATTTTTTCCGTTATCCTATCTAACAAATTGTTTAATCCTTCAATAGTATATCCAGGCATTATAAACACAAAGATAAATAATTTATAAAATTTCAAGTAATTTTTCAAACTCTATCAATGTCTGAGAATTGATAATATCTATATCAGCCATAATATCTATGCTTGGTTCAAATGGTATATTATATTTTGAAATACTTTTCTTTCTCTTTTCTAATTTATCAATTATATCTTGAATATTTTGTACCATTATAGATCTTACAGTACCTCTAGCAAAGTTTTCTATCAAATTTTCTTTAAAACTTTTTAATATCTCTTGTGATGCATATAGTTGCTGTTGGTATCCTATTTTATCAATTTCATTTTCATATTCAATACCTTTTTTACTTTTGATATGCTTTTGAACTTTATATGGACCTCTTTTAGTTCTGAGCTTTTTCATGATATAATTACTATTATTCATGATATTAAAATTTTCAAAAACTGGTAAAGAAAGATTCATCCCTTCCATCACTGTCATAATCTATTACAGGGTCATAATCATTATCACTGGTAAATACATATCCTAAATATAATTCATTATTTATTTCAGTGTTATCACTATCAAGCCAAAAATAAATAATTGATTTTGTAATTTCTAATCCTAATATTCTTTTTAATGTCGGAAAGATAACTAACAAACATGGCATATATACATGATATAAATTTTTTATTTCATTATTAGGTCTGGTAAACTGTTTATACATGAATAAAGGTTCAATTATGCTATGGTGTTCATCATTATAATGACTGTTTTGATAATTAAATTTAATAATCCTGAATTCTGTCATGTTAAAAACTCTTCTTCCTCCTAATTCCGTAAAGATAGATATATTAAGAATACTAACCACTTTTCCTGTTCTCAGTACCTTTGTATTTTCCTTCTATTGTTAGTGACCTTCAGGCTTATAGGTTTCTGCTCCACACCCTTCAATGGCTTCCTGCCTTCACGGGTTATTAGCTAAACCTGGATGCCTTCACCGTATAACGTTTTAGATGGAAAATGTTTTAGGACAGAGTGTAGGGAGTTTTCTTAATAATATATCTTCTTTTTGGAAACATGATTTAGAAGACAAGAATTTAGAAACTCATCATAATTCGATAAGTAGATTGAGATTTTATTGATAATATGAAGATTGAAACAAGATTGATAAGAGAATTTTTTAAAGACAGAAGATTTTTGGCTTTCTCACAAACTGAGTGCTCAAGTGAGTTCTGTCTTTCAACTAGCCCGGAGGCCTCTATTTATAATACTACATTGGATACAATTACATCACTGCTTACATCATTGTCCTAACAATTTTACAACTTTTTTCACCTAAGGACACACCTGTCTCTCTATTATTTATTACATCACATGACCCTTACATTATAGGGACACTTATCCTTCTCTTTTTTGGTCTTGGTATGGCCCCTACATTATTCTGCATTTGTTGAATTAAAGTAGATCTATTGAATATCTTCCACTTGTCCATCAATTTTATTGGCATGTGAAGCAGATCCATCAAGTGGCTTCCACCTGTCCATCAATTCCTTTGGCATGTGGGGCAGTTTTTGGCTATGCACGCCTCTTGCAAAGTGGCAAAGCTTCCATGGATTTGATGAGTGTCAAATTTATTGATGTATTCTTGCAGGATTGTTGATTTTTCTTTTCCTCCATTAGTGAGTAGGGTCCATCCATTATACTGGCATATGCATTTGAATTTTTTCTCATACAGATTTTTGGCAATGTTGTAGAGAACTTTAATTCCCAACACCTCTCGGGATCTAAACCATGATCTTGTAATGTTTGGTACTGGCTTGGTATTTTTTCCAACTTCAATTTGAAAATTTCGAGCAACATACCCAATCGTGATAATATGCTCAGCAGGATAATATATCCTTCCATCAATTTCAGGACTGATTGAATAAAATTTTAAATATATGGATCTTCCTTGAGCAAACTTTGAAATTTCTCCTTTTAGTAAATCATCAAATTTTTCGATTTCTTTTAGATCTTTTCCTGGATAGATAAGATCCAAGAATCCATAATCAGCTGCCACTTTTGTCATGACGGGATCTCCTCCCTGGGTAACGATCAATCGTGGGTATACATGGTCTCCAGACGAAATGTAATAGAAATCACATTCTTGAAGTTTATATATAACTTCAACAGTGGTTTTATATTCGTTTTCTTTTGGTAAAAAAGGGGAATCATCTTCCTCTTCAGCACGAATTCTGACTACTCTTGTATGTTCATCTTTGGCATTAATTGTGACTTTTCGAGGACTGGTTTCATTTATAACAACTTTTTTGGGACTTGGTTCATCTATTTTAATTGTTGGTCCACCACTGCTTCCAGAAGATGTACCTGTTTGTATTTTTGGTATATCCTGTTTGGTATCAGCCTGTTTTGTAATCAACGATTCAAACTGAGATTCAATCTCAATTATGTTATCGCTCAATTCTTTAGTATAATTGTGATGAAATGTTGAGATTTCCATCAATTGCCTGAAACTTCCTTGGAGAGTTTCTGCAAGTTGTTCGATTCCAAGTTTTATATCGTCAGCTTCCTCCATGAGGAAGTTCATTCGCTTTTTGGCGTCTATCAGGGATCTTTTGATATTATCCATCTGCAAATTCAATATTCCTGCTTAAAAAGTCCGCAAGATAATTATTAACATCTTTAATATGAACTATATCAAAATTATAAAATGCCAAATATGCTTGCCATCTATGGAGCCTTCTATATTGAGGTTCTGGTGGTAATTTATTTTTTACTAAACCTGCAACTTGAGAATTATCAGTTTCAACAATGAATTTCTTAGATAATAAAAACAATGAAAATTTCTTTATTCCTCTGATAATTGCTAATAGTTCTTTCTCATGAGTAGTATAATTTATTTCTGCTTGATTAAACGTTCCACTTGAGTATCTACAAATTTCATTAAGATCTGTTTTTAATATTGCTGCCCAATACTTATCCGAGGCATCAGTATTAACTATCAGATTATCTTTTTCATCTGGTAATCTTAATTTTGGTAAATTTTTACATTCTTCTTTTAGTGATTTGACAATTTCTGTATGTTCATTACTCCATCCTTTTGTATTTATTTTTCTGAGTAAAATTTGAATTTTATGTCTCTTTTTTGATAGATTTTCAATAAATCCTTCTGTATAATTTAAACATCCTAAAATTTTTTGTATTTGTTCTTTTGATTCTAATTTGTCTGGAAAACTTTCTATCTTTTTAGATATATGGGTTTGTAATTTTATTCCTCTTTTATATATTGATAATCCAAGAAAATCAATTTCTTGTTTTTCTATTATAGCTTTATTTTTTGAAAGAATAATTCCTTCTTTTTTGCATTCATTTATAAATTTCATTAAATGGTTTCTATGTTTTTCTTTATTATTAGAACATATTAATATATCATCGACATAGACAATTAAGAATTCATTAAATTTTCTAAATATGTTATCCATTCTTCTTTGATATATTTGTGGTGAATTTTCTAAACCAAATGACATAACCATCCATTCATACTTACCTTGGGGTGTACTAAATGCTGTATATTGAATACTATCTTCTTCCATTTTTACTTGCCAAAATCCTGATTTGCAATCAAATTTAGAATAATATTGCTTTCCTTTTGCAAGATTTATTAGTACCTCTTTATTTGGTAAAAAATATCCATCAAATTTAGTATATTTATTTAATTCTTTATAATTTATCACCATTCTAGCTTTTCCTCTTTTTTGTTCAGAATGTTTCATGACCATAAAAGCCGGACTACTATGGGGTCCATTACTAGGTCTGATTAATTTTTGGTTAAGTAATTCTTTTATCTGAGTTTTAAATTCTTGTGTATCTTGTATGGTATACATCATTGGTCTAACTCTTATAATAACATTTTCTGTTAATTCTATTTTAGCTTTTGGATGATGTTGTTTCCAGAATAATAATGGATTTTCTCCACAAATCTTTTCTAGTTGATCAATGATTTTTCCCATATTTGTTTGTATGTTCGTTTTTAAGGCTTTTTTTATACATTATTCTTTTATTTTTTTTCATATTGTATAATTTGTTTTTTCTCCCATTTATCACCATGTTGTGTTGGCTGAACTCTGTAAGGTCTAAATTCTCTTGGTATTTTTAGTAAATGTGCACAAGGTGTTTGTAACATTATCATGTAATTATTTTGTTTATAATATTGAAATTGTTGTATAAAGTCATTTCCTAGTAATATATCACATTCTAATTTGTTATAATTATATATTTTATTTACAACTATTTGTTTACTTCCAAGTATTATATCTACTTTATCAGCACTATTAATTATATAAGTACTTTCTCCCGTTACTCCTGTAATTTTTATCTTTCCATTAGTATTCCATGATTTTATTAAGAAACTTTTGAATATTGTTATATCACTTCCCGTGTCAATTAATGCACATGTTGTTATATTTGTTTCAACAATTGTAATTTGTATATAAACGGCTAATGGAAAACTTATTTGGTTATTCATTTATTAAGCTTTTCTGCATAGTATAGTTTGACCATTATGAGTTATATATAATCCTTCACGTTTTATACTATAATCTTCTAGTCCATCTAGAAAGCTCATTCCTAATAATACATGAGGATTTACCATACTATTATCTACATGACATGGTACTAAGAGATTTATTCCTCCTATTTTTATTGGTACTTTTACTTCAAGTTCAGTCATATGTACTTGTCCATCAAAATTTATATATCTATATGGATCAGTTCTATGAGATATTAGTCCTTTATTTCTATTTGAAACTATATGACATTCACTAGCTCCTGTGTCAATTAATATATTGGATTCTTTTATATGTTCTATTCCATTGAAATACTCACCTTCGATTTTCATATTTCCAGCATTTCTATTAAGTTTTATTTCCCTTGTATTACTAGTTTCTCCTAATTGTCTTCTATTAGGTAAACTTGTAGATCTCCTAATTAATCTGCCATCTTCAAATGTTATGTTATTATTAGGGTATTCTTCTTCTCTTAACTCTATAATTTCTGGTTTATTTTTTTGTTATAGTAAGTTCATAGTTTCTTGGAACTAAACTTATTTGTTTATCTGGTTCTACAGCTTTACCAAAGTCTTTACATTCTTTATGAATTTCAATATATGGTTTTTTAGAATAAATGTTTCCATAATTAGAATTAGTAAATGTGTATAATGCTCTGTATTCTATAGTCATAATTTTATCTCCTGGTTCCATTATGTCATCCTTATGTAATTTGAAATGTAGTCCTAAAACTTCATTAAAGTTTCTATCTTTTAACGATATACAATATTTTGGATAACATGTAAATATTAGCTTCTTATATGCTAAATTTCCTTCCACTGTTCCTAAATGACTGTCTTTTAAATTTATAATTCTTCCATCATGTAAACTTACAGTTAAAGGTGAATCTAATCCTTCTCTAAATAGAGATTTAAACATTATTTGGATACCTGCTAAGTAAACATATTGAATCTTTTCACTTTGTTTTCTATTGATCTTTGTTAATAATTCTGAAACTGTATTTTTTGTTAAAAGATTTAATTTGTGTGTTCCTTGAGTGGTTCTAACATCTATTGCCCTTTCAATTTTATGATATTCATTTATTGCTACTTTTTCTCTTTTCCATATTCTATCTAGTATTTCCCATTTTCCTATTTTCAAATCTAAAGATAATTTTTGTATCTTTCTAAACTTATTATTATCAAAAGTTACCTTTAATCCATAACCTTCTATTCTTTCATATTCTTGTCTATCTATGTTCTTGTTTGCTTCTATTTCTTTATTCTGATTTTGATTCATCATTTTCTGAATCCGTTTCACTTATATAGACTTCTTGATCATAGTATTCTTCAATATCTGATATTTCACTTAGTTCACTTTCTATTTCTAGATATTCTTTTTTGTAATATTTTAACTTTCTTTTTATTACAATCAGGGCTTATATGCCCCATTTCTCCACAATTCCAACATTTACATTGACTTTTGTCTTTCTTATAAGTTTTATTTTTCTGTCTTTTATTTGGATTATATCTTTTTTTGTAATATCTTCTCTTAGGCTTTATATATTTTTCCTGAAGTTTCTGAATTTTTTAAACTTTCTATTTTTATATTTTCTTTTGTTATTATTTTTTCTTCTTTCAGGGTTACATCCCCATTGGGTAGGTTTTTCCATATTTTCACAACATATTCTGGTTAATTTTCCTGATTTCTTTAATAATTGTCTTTGTTGACATATATATGCTAATCTTTCAAATAGGAATTTTATCCTTGATCCCTAATGTTCTAGGTGTTCCAGGGTTATCTCTAATAAATTTTTCAAATTCTATTTTAAAGTATATTCCCCATGAACCTGGTAATTTATTGTAATACATATCTCTATATACTTCTTGATTTTCATTACTATAGAATTGGACATAATAGTATTCTTTAAACTCACAAGTATATTCTTTGATTTTACACATATCACATATTGTTAAATTTATTAATCTTACTCTTGCATTATCTTTTTCTTTTATTGATTTTGCTTCATAATTACTTATCCAATTTTCCCCTAAAAATTCATCCGCAATATAATCTACTGATTTTTCTATTCCCTTTCTATCTGATTTTATTAGTTCCGTCTGTACATTTCTTCTTATTAATGCTTTCGTATCACTACTTATTCCTTCCCACCAATTTCTAACATGTCCTTCAAAAGATGCTACTAAAAAATTTATCATTCTATCAGTATTTTCCCATGTATCATCTTTATTGTATAAAAAAAATAGTATCATTGAATCTGCCCAAGTTATTAAGGCTTTTTTAGTGTTTATTTTACAATCCAAATCTAATTTTGTTCCCCCATGATTAATAGGTTTATCATAATTATTATTTGATTCAAATCTATCTTTATATTTATTTTCTCTAGGTGGTTGTCTATCTCTGACTCTATCATAATATTGTCGGTGTGGTTTACTATATAGGGGTGCATAACTTTCATCTGGATCTGGTAATTCTTGTTTAGAAGTTCCTATAGGAGCAGGGTTAGGTGCTCCTCCAGTATTCATTAAAACTTGGTATTCATCAAAATTTTCTATGCTTAATTGATCAAAATTTTCTATAAGCAAATCTAATTCTTCATTCATTTTTGTCTTGGTCTTCTTCAATTTTTGCTTCAGCTTTTAATTTTCCTAAAGTTTTTTCTATAGATTTTTGTAATTCTAACTCTTCTTCTAGTATTTTTGGCAATATGTTTTTCCTAAATTCATCATCCATACTTCCTGCTTCTATTATAATTTTTTCTTGTTCAAAATGTTTCTTTCCTATTCTAAGTATTTCTTTTTCTATGAATTTTTTGTCTACTTTCTTATCTTTGCTTTTATTATTTTCTTTGAATTCTCTAAACTCTAGTTTTAGTATATTTATATCATTTCTTACTTCTTTCAATTCATTTTTTACTTCTTGAACGTCACTTATTAATGATTTTATTAATATTTTTAAATCTTCAATATATTCACTTATTGACATTTTATACTCTTGATTTTTGAGTTTTTTGTACCTTAAATAGTCTGTCATACATATCATCTATTTTTATTTCTAGCTTTTTGATTTTTTATTCTATTGATATGATTTTTTCATTTTCATTCTTCCTTATTTTTTCGTCTAGTTTATCTATTTTTTCTATAATTATTCCAATTTTATTTTGATTAATTAATTCTCCTGATTTTCTTTGGAGTTCTTTTAAGATTTCTTCATCTATATTTTTAACTTCTCCTATCATTTCTTTTAATTCTTTAAATTGTATTGTTAGTTTATTTTGAATGTTTTGTAATTTTTCTTTGATATTCATATCCTGTATATTTAATTGTTGTAATTCTTCAACGGCTAATTTATCTTGTAAATTTATGTTTTTATATGTTTGCCATAAAAAATCACTTATCCAATTTAATTGCATGTTAAGAAATCCATCAGATTCTCCCCATGAGCTTAATGATTGAAACATTGTTGTATTAGCTCATTTTATTTGGTAAGATCCTACTGGTAGATTAATATTTTCTATTATTTGTTTTTCAAATTTTATTTTTGGAAATTCTGTCATTAAATTTTTTCTTTGATATGCTCAACTTCTAATCTTAATTCCGTATCATATTTTACTTCTTTACATATCATTATATTATATTCACAAAATTCTTCAATTGATCTTAACATAATTTTTCTTTGTTGTGCTCTATAACTTTTATTGTAATATTTTATTTCTCCAGTTATATCATATTTTTTCATATTGATTTCTTCTTTGTTATTTATAATCATAAGTATATTAGGTAATTGTTTTAGAATTGTATTAAAGTATTTTCTTTTACTTTCTAATGATTTTAGTCTTAGAAATCATTTTCTTTTTATATTTCTTTCTTCTATCATTTGGTCTAATAGATTTCCTCTTTGTTCTATTATTATGGAATCTAATTTTTCATTTGTTTTCATATCTAGATATTTGATTAATAAGGGTTCTCCTCTATGATAATCCATTCCTATAATTTTTGTATAATTCTTCTAGTATATCTTTGTGGATTAAATCTAATATTTCGTTTATGATAAAATCTTCTTTTATTATATCGAAATTTATTAGATCATATATTTCTCTTCTTATATCTTTATCTAAATCTCTTAAAGTATTCAAGATTTCTATTTTATAATTATCGGGTATTGTTAGTGTATGCATAATTATAAATCTTGATGTATATATTATATATTTATTTTTATTTTTTGTCGTATAATATTTATCTTTTAGATCTGCCATATGACTCTGATACCAGTTAGGTGCTATATGAGTGAACAAAAATCATTTAAAATTATGTAAACAAAATTGTCTAAGGACTTAAATAAAATCTTTCCATACTTTAATGGTTTGCATTGCAAATTCTATATATAAGGGTATTTTTGTAAGTTTAAAGAGTCAAAGTCTATTTTTACAATATTATTGTTTCAAAGTCTATTTTACTAAATATTATAGTTATTGGATCCATTTATAATGATTTCCCAACAATTAATTACCTCAATTTCCATTCCATAAGGACACGTAACACGTAGAAAAGGATATAATCCTCTTCTATTTGAATTACAAAACTTTTTCTCCAATTATAAATAAAGTCCTCCAAAATTTTGACAATTTGAGACAGTTACCCAATAATCTCCACTTTGTCAAAAATGAGCCAAACCTCTATCATTTCTTTTCTTCACAATACTTGAGAAAAATAGGTAAGCTTTTGACACACTTTGACGATCCCAATTCCCAAACCAGAGAATTAACATACTCTACCATATGAGTATAATCACTCAGAATTATCAACGAACTCTGAACTTTTCATCGACTTATGTCGAAACAACATTGCTGAAAAATTATGGTGCAACTCTCAATTTTTGGCTTCCCTTGAGAGTTTATCAGCCATTGACATCAATTTCACCACACACCTTGCAGTTTTTTTGGGTATTTGTAAATTAAGTGTGTTTTTGGTATTGTTTGAAAATAGTTTTTTAAAAAATGAATAGTGATTTTTAGGAGAATGGATGGTTAAAATCTCAATATTGTGGACATGACTTTTAATGGATAATTGAGATTGAGTACCTAGTAAAAAATGAAAATTTTAAAGAAATCCAAAGAAGGGCTAATTTTGGTTTCAAAGGTTGTAATGTTATTTTCGATATTTATTTATCTTAATATTATATTTGATATTTTATGGATTTTAATATTACATTCAATATTTTAATATTAGTTCATTCAAATTGTTGTATCTATGTAATTTAATTATATTAGAAAAATAATTTTCATCAATTTTATAAACAAATTATTAATATATTTTTTAAAAAGTGAATTTAATCTACAGAGACGAGAGTGGTAGTCGCTATAGGGTTTATCAAGGGTGATGACAAATGTCGTCGCTATAGGCTCGATCTACAAAGACGACAAAAGTCGTCGCAATAGGGTAGATCAAGAGCAAGACAATTTTATCGTCTCAAAAACATATTAGGCACGAGCCTACTACAACGACTTTAGTGACGACCTTGTCATCGTAATAGGTCAATTACGACGACTATTTTGATTTCAACAACTGACATTGGTTGTCTGTAAGTCTTTTTTTCTTGTACCGCTTTAAGATTTTCTCGTCCTCCATCATTGAAATTTTGGCTCCAGTATTAACTATGTATAGATCAAGGAGGAGGTTACAATTTAAATTCTAGAATTTTGTGAGGTATAAAAATTGTTGGCAATTTAGCTATTTGATTTCTATGGAATTTTGAAATTTTCTAATCACAAACCCTTTCCCTTCACCACTCTCAAAATGTATATAGGATTTTTTGACCAATTTAACACATTTCCGTACACAAGAGAGTAAGAGTTTTTCACTGTTGTGATTTGGGTTGTGTTCTCATTTTAGGATTTTCTTATCGTTTTTTTTTTCCCTTATGTTCTTCCTTTTGAGGTTTTTTATTTATTTTTTTTCTTGTTCCATCCTTCTTCGTTTACTTATCTTTGTCTCTTACATTTTCCAGTGTATTGCCAAGTACTTAAGTTTTTCTTCTTATTCTTCCTTGGATATATACAAGAAAAAACAGCTTCGATAGACATGTAACATGAATGGTAGTTTGTACATAACGATATCATTCTTCTAATTTTAATAAAATAGACCATCAACCAACATTTTATCAAGTTCCACAAGGACCGTAAATCCTTGGAGTGAGGGCATGAAATTATCGTCTAACATTCTTTTTTTTTTTTTTTCTTTTGGTAAATTCATATTCAATTACATATTATGTTACATATCTAGTACTGGTTTACATTATTCTTCATAAAGAAAATGGAAATTATTTTAAACGATATTGATTTTTCATGCTATAGCACAACTGCTTGATTTATTACTCTGAACCACCTGAGGCTGGGGAAGCACTGCAAGTGTAAGCTCCAAGCTTGGATCCAATTCGATATTTTCCTTGAGAGGTATCGGAAAACTGTATGAACCGGAGTTTGTAAGCATTCTATAAGTATTTTCTGATACTGTAAAATGGGAGGATTTTGATTTTTTCTTTGTGGGGAAGCAGTCATTTGATGATTCATTGGGGACAGCCGATCCATTTCTCCTTACCTGGTGGAGTATCGAGTGTTATGGGATTTATCGACTAAATATGAATATTAACGAATATGTAAGGGCTTGATTTTACCTAAGGAAAAATTGTCCAAACAGCTTGATGAAATATGGTCATGCCCTCATGTTTAATCGAAATATACTTTATAAAGTTACAAGAAAAGTAGATTTAATAGAAATGAGTTGAGATAAGTGAGTAGTGGCCGATTGTTCGTTCATCATACGGAATGTAATTAAAATTATAATCATGCTACACGTACAGAAGTAAATAGAGATGGACGTCTACGCAGAAGTACATATTTTGTAAAAGAATCATTTTTCTTAAATTATAATGTTGATTATAGCCCCAATTTTATAAAACTCTGAACTTATTTTCAATCAAATTTTGTGAGATCCATAGTTTTCATCAACCTTTTTTTTTTAATCACATATTTCATCAATTTTCATCAATATCACTAAAAATCTAATTTTAAATCAAACCAAAAAGGGCGTGAAGTCTTTCAAACATGTACTAAATGAGTTATGCTTTCTAGTATACTAAATCATATGACTTCATGAGGATAGATGTTGCCAGTAAAATAAGAGAAGGTTAAGATGGCGTTATACATACTTATAAATGGAGATGCAGAAAATGGTAAGTGCAGAAACCCTAAATTTTTAGAGAATAAGATTTCGTCGTTGTTGTTTTACATTGAAATTATAGGTTTATAACATGGTAATGTACATGTTAACGGATCGAACATAGTAACAAAGAAAACACTTATGCTAATATCGTCCCGAAATTTATTAAAAATTAGATATTTAGTAGATTTTGATAAAAGATTGATGAGACGAGTGGTTGAAAAGTTGATAAAAGTTGCATATCCTACGAATTAATATACAGATAAATTGTTGTTTTTCACTTCGATTTTTATCTACTTTTTAATTAGCTAAATCAAATTAAAGATATATATATATATTCAAGTCAATTGAATAGAAATTGTACCTGGTCGAAGAGACTAGGCCTACGCTTCTTCACGTCGGCATTACGTTGTCGGAGAAAATACTTTTGTGCATGACTGGCTACTTGTATTGGAGTCCTTGTGGTTACAAAATGCCTAGAGATTCCTCTCCAGTTGCCTTTCCCAAGCTTCTGCAACCCTAGAAGAAATTTCCGGTGCTCCTCTTCCGTCCACGACACCCCTGAGGTGGGCTCCACAAATTTTTAACGAGCATGAAAATCGAAAGAAAATATATATTCTTCTATCACTCGCAAGGTAAACTTGTAATGAAATCGACTAATTAGTGTAATGTAATTGAATGCGCGCGGAATCTGCATTTTTATAAGTATTTAATTTAATTGTAAATAGTACAACATAGAGCTCGAGTAGAAGGATCATTTCATTAATTTCTCGAGTCAAGTGTTTAGGGTTTGCTAATAAATAAACTCGAACAACTAAAAAAAAAAAAAAATTATATATATATGAAGGGTTGGAGTGGAACAAAGCAAAGATGTAGAAGGAAAAATATATATAGGAGGTTACCTCTCTTGCCTCGAATTCTTCCCATGAGTCCATCAGAGAGATAACCCTTGGAGATTTTATCAGAAATGTCATCTGCAGATGAAAATAGAGTCAACGACGCCGGAGAAGCCGAGAGGCAGTCCAGGCTAAAACTCTTCCTAAACCCTATATCAGAAGATGATACATCAAGTTTCACTCCAAATAGCTTAAAAAATCCATTGTTACTTTTGCTTATACTTCTTCTACTATTGCATGTTCTTGAATTATGACCTATGTTCCCACAACATGAACATTTTCTTCCCATTCTTGAGGTATTTCAGAGTGTGTGTGTGTGTGTGTGTGTGTGTGTGTGAGAGAGAGAGAGAGAGAGAGAGAGAGAGAGAGAGAGAGAGAGAGAGAGAGAGAGAGAGAGAGAGATTCTTGATTCATGTATATATATGTTTTTTGTTTGTTAGCTTATATAATGGTGGGCTAACGGTGTTTATGGTTGGATACTTATGAACTAAGGAAAATTCAAGGAAAAAGATATGAGATCTCTCTCCCATAGTATTTATATATGTAAAACGTGTATGAATTGACGTTTTTAAGGTTTTTTATAATCATCAAAGCATCATGTTTATAGCATAGTTTAGTTGGATGGAATAAGTAATTTTATTGTTTAGTATTAAAAGTTAGATCAAGTTAGATAAGTAATTGATTAATTTTTCATTTATTTTTCGTGATTCGCATGATGTGATTGGACAAATAGTAGCTATGCAATTATTGTTAGGTAAAGAGTTATATCATATAAATTATATATAGGATTTAAATTTGAAGGAAGAATCCAAAGAATATTACAATATTAGTAATCACCTAATCGACTCTGAGAAGATATTATAACATGATCAATTTAAGTGAGAAAGAATAGAGGTTCTCCTCAAGTGTGATACAATTTCGATTAATGAACTAAAAGTATACTACGATTCAATACTGAAATTGTCTAATCGACACGATTAAGATAAACTAATTAGACTTCCTTTATGAAATTAATTGGCAAATGAAAGTTGTTCTAGTGATTTTGGGCGCACTTTGTTACGATAAGACAAGACAAAATATGCTAATAATATAAGAAATAGGGACTGGATGTTGGAAATTGGAAATTGGAATATATAACTTAGAAATTAGGATAATATTCTCTCATATTTCAATGTTGATGTTGATATGCCAACACCATTTTTGACATTTTGGTTGAAATTTAGCAGAAAACGTCAATTTGCTTGCTAGACTACCTTAATAGCTGCTAATACAATTTGGGGGTGTAAGGTTACGTTTGATGTAGACGTGTTGAGAATAAATTTCATAAAAAGCGATTTTATTTTTTTTAAAAAAAATAAAACACATGAGTAAAAGTAGAGAAAATTATAAGTTGATCATGAGAAAAAATTATTTTATTATGTTCTTGTTTGGTATTCTTTAAATCTTTCTCTTTTTTCTACAGTGTTCGATCTCAACCATTCATTAAAAGTCAACCCCACCATATTTGACTTTTCAACTAAATCTCAATTATCCATTCTCCCAAAAATCACTATTCATTTCCAAAAAACTCTTTTTTAAACAACATCAAACACACACTTGTGTAGTTGTGTAAATGAGTTTGAAGAAAAATAAAATTTAAAAAATATGGCTAAGACTATCTATAATTAATTCATTAACAACATAAAACATGTCAACTTGCAAAAATCATTATATCACTAGTAAAGTTTGGTTTATCAAATATCAATGATTAATGTACCATGTTATTTTAGAAAGAAAATTTTAGAACATGCTTCCACTATTTAATACATTTTGAGTTAAATAGTTTTGATTTAGTTGGTTGAGAAAATATATATGTCAATTTATGTTCGAGGACACGAATAGTCCGACTTGCTATGATTGAGCAAGAAAGCTTCAACTAGAGGAGATTGGTATATTCATTTTCAAGGAAAAAATTAGATCGTCTTCTTTTGATTGGTTAATGAAGGTTTAGCGAAAAGAGATTACTCAATTCATTTGAATTTTTCGTCATCACCTCATATTTTTATTTTTATTTTGAAAAACATGAGACATTATAGTATAGTGCAAATTTTTTTTTGTGAGTTTTCACATTGCTTATGTAAATACGTGAAGCAAACCACTAAATAGAAAAAAGGAAAAACAAAATTAGCTACCTAAAGGTGTTATTATTGAAATTTGGTCGAATTCCGTTCTTTAGAGGGTTAGATTTGCATGCTTGTTTTGTTGGGCCCTTTTTTCTTCAAACTATTTTTAAGGGACAAATTTGCATATAACAGGGAAAAATACATATATAAGGTATTTATGATACACAATTTGAATTTTAAGACACGAGTTTAAAAGTTTAAAAATCAGGTGATTAATAATTGAATAAAAAATATATAATATATTATTTATACGTATTAAAATTAGATGATTCCATCTACCCTGCCCCCAACCACCCCATCCACCAACTAACCATCGCCCCAATCCACCGTTGCAGGAGTTCCAAAATCGACCTGACACCACCGCCACCCCACCCACTATTACATACATCACCATGACCTACCACTAGAACCACCACAACCCCGATGCGCCCACCACCACCACCACCACATAAATATCTATCACTTCACCACCACATATGTAGAGATGTTGGAGATACACACACACACACATACACACACATATATTTAGAGAGACACATATATATATATATATATATATATATATATATATATATATATATATATAGAAAATAAATCTTAGTGATTATAATTAATCAATCATATAATCAAGCAATCAGTTAGGCATCTTTCTATTTCAAATAGGACACTCTAATTCTAAAAAGTTTAGAGACGATGAAACATAAAATTTGTGACTTGGCTATGACATGAATCTTGTAAATAATTACATTTGACTTTGATCTAATTACATGTGACCAGTACACAATTGTGACCTGAACAACACACTTTAATATAATGCAGTAATTGTGACCTGAACTACACACTTGCGACCTAAATATTTAAAGTGTGACATGTGATCGAATGCACCAAAATGTGACCTGAGGAGCACATTATGACGTAATGTATTGAATGTGACTTGAAGAACACACTTGTGACCTGAACAAACTGGTGACCAGATCATTTCAATTGTAATATGTGACCTAATACACCAAGTGTGACCTCAAAAAATGACTACCACAACCAGTCACCTAATTCCTCACACCACCATCGTCTTCTCCGACTGCACCAACGCGGTTGCACCAACAAAGGAGCTGCTGTACCAAAATCTAAATCTAAATCTAAATCAAGACCTCGATGACTCCTCACACCACCATTGTCTTCTCCAACTGCACCAGCGCGATTGCACCAACAAAGGAGCTGCTCTACCTAAATCAAAATCAACACCTCCTTGTAACACAGCTGCGATAACGCCGCTTCTCACTCTCCTTCATAGTTGTAACGCACCACTAGTGGTGATGGTGTTCGTAGCGATGTTGCTTTCGAGATCCTTCACTGCGCACTGCTTCTGCTGGAGGAGTGAAGCATTTCTGGTGAGTGAAACTGCCTTCTTCAAAGTGTTCGTCGGGAGCTTCCTCTGGATTGTGAATCAGACTTAAATAGATCTGGGTGAGGGCCGTGTAGGTAGTTAGAGAATGGATTCGCCGGCGGCTTCGTCTCTCACTGGTGAAATCAAGCTAAGTAGATTTGGTGTGATGGTGTGGATAGCATGGGCGTGGTTCGTCGAGTCATCACCATCGCCTGTCACCGCCCATGTGGAGTCGTCACCGGCTTCTATCAACGTGAGGTGCCGAGGAGTGGTTCACTGCTCCGTGCCTGTGCGAAGTATCTTTGAAAATGTCAATTTGAGATTTTTGATTTTAGGGATCTATACGTAGGGTGTAAATGGAGGGTGGCAAGGTAGCTAGAGGTGAGGTGTATGTGGGTTTAGTTAAATTTTATTATTATAATCATTTAAAAATTTAATTACAATCTGATTTGTGTATAATTAAGCATTAAACCCGATTTTTGATTTTGAATCTTTAAAAATAGGGTAGGCTGTAATTTCCTCTATAACAATTAGGGTAATTATATTCACACAACACTTTTTTATATCTACATCACACTTTAATTGCAAAAGAGATCTTCAATATTTATTTATTTTTGCTCTTATGTCATCAACTTTTTTTTTCAACATATTATTATTCATAACATTTACTTAATTAACATATTTTGTTTCTAATCACATATTTTATTCAAATATTCTGTTAATTTGCATTGAAAAGATGTGCAAATATTTTGTTTAACTTTTTTATTAATTATTTATTTTGATTATTTAAAAGTATGAGAGTTAAATAAGCATTCTTCGTTCTCGTAACAAGTATTTTGGACGAAAATTTCTCTAAAGATAAGATGTGGAAATTAATAAGGAGTTGATGATAAAAAAATTATTAAAAAAACTTGACAGCATTAATGCAAAAATAAGGAAGACTTAGGAATTTTCATTATAATTAAATTGTGGTGTGATTAACAAAAAGTGTGGTGTCAATATATTTATCCTAACAATTAAACATAAAACAATTTTCTGTAAATAGTATGTTATTAATGAATGACATTTATACCTTTGCAATCCTAGTTATTACTACCATTGTATCCCTAATTCTTCCTTACATAAGAAATAAGAGCATGTTTGCTCCTATACATTTTTCTTTTCCAACTTTTTCCTCGTATTTAATTTTATCCACACATTTCTATGAGATCTACTACTTTACACACTTTTCAACCACCTTCCAATCACATATTTTTTCAAAAACAAAAAATTTCAAATTTTTCCAAAAACTACCTACACCAAATAGTAATTAAAACACACATTTTCTCACTAATTTATAACATATTATTAACACGAATTTTTATTCAATTGACTAGATTCTATTTTAAGTCACAAAGCTCCAGTCAATTGAATAACTTAGAAATTCTCCTTCCTATTCAAAACAAAAAGATTTTAATTAACTTGAATTACATAATAAAGCAGTATAGTTATTTGATCTGATCATATCGTTTTTTACTATACCAATTAATGATAGATAAATATTTGTTTCAATGAAATTCTTTTGTTCAATATTTTAAGAATGTTGTATTATTATTATTTGAAAAGACACCATCTAAATTAATAATCCATAAGAATATTATATTATACTTCTTGAAAAAGAGAATCTAAATCAATATTCTAGAAGAATGTTGTATTATAATTCTTGAAAAAAGAAACAATCTAATGCATTGTTCAACAACACTGTAGCAATTTATAAATTGGTTTATTTATGTTTTTGAAATACGATGTGTGGTTAAAAAGTGAAGAGAGAAAATGTTTATGGTTCAAAAATGGTTTGAAAAATTGTTTTATTTATAAATTGATTTATAAATTATAATGATTGTTGGTTGTTTTGAAAAAATATATATTATATTTGAGTTACTGATTACTCCGGAAGAAACACAAGTGCACACATAATAATATTTGAAAACAGTATTGTATTATTACTTTTAAAAAAAGTATAATACGTAAGCATTGTAAAACATGACTTTCTTTAAATAATATTCTAAAAAAAATATTGTATTAACACTCTTGAAGAAGCATAAACCTTATACGTCTTGAACCTCTAACGATTATTTAATTTTTGCTGTCTAAATAAGATTATGAATTTATAAAAACAAATATTTCAGAAGAATAATAAATTGATACTCATGAAAAAATGATTTTGTACACTATTATTATATCGGAATCAATAGTGTAGAAATTCCCAAGATCTCGACATCATGCAACTGTAATGATCAGACGTTGATGTATCAACACCCGTGGTCCGATCATCATGAAATATGGATATGACATTCAGAACTCATTGTACTTCATATATAACAATTAAGATCAATATCCAACGATTCATTTGTGATAAATCACTATGCGAACAATAACTAATTTTGAATCAGTTGGAAAATCAAATTTTTGGAGAACAAGGTTTTTCATATATTTTTTAGAATACTTATATTTCTTTAAATTTATTACAATTATTAAGTATTGTCTCTTTACTTCAAAAGAATAATGATGTTATATTCTATCAATATTTTAGAAAAATATTGCATTTATTACTCTTGAAGAGTATATATACCGTCGTGTTCCTGAAGAAGCACGAATTAAACTATTCAATAAAGAAAATTCATTAATATTTCAGAAGAATATTACTCACTTATGAAGAACATGAATTATTATTTTCAATATGCAGAAGAATATTGAGTTATTATTCTTGAAAGAGTAATAGTAAAATTATAACAGTTTTTAATGTGTAAATCTATATTTTTCTTTGAAGTCGTGTTTTTTTTTTATCTTTTTTCACTGATGGATCAATAATTATATTTCAAATAATTCACGTTAATAACCGTGAATATCTGTGTATTTAAGTTGTATATGTTATTTAAGGCTCAGAATCCCCATAAAGTTACCACAAAGAAATTTCCAAACATAAAACCTCAAAAGATTTATTAATCAAAAGTAAGTCACAAGTATTAAAAGAGTTTATAGAACGAAAGAACAAATCTGAATCAAAACTCAAAAATAGACCAAATCTCGCACAAAAAATACCACTAAGAAACCACAAATATTTACAGATTTAAAACTGTAAATACACCACAAAGAATTCTTCTGATTATGCACTAAGAATCAAAAGTAAACCACAAAGAATCGTGTGAGAGAGATGAGATTTCTCTCTGAAGAAGAAAGCCACGAAGAATACAAGGGTTTCAAAGAGAGAATGGAAGAGTCTATTGTCAGCATAGGCACACGAAACGCATCCTTATCCCTTATTTGAACGGTTAGGATGTGTAAAAAAAGATCCAACAGTTGTGATTAAAAAGAACGGTAATAAAGTTGGGCTTCGACCCAATTTAAGTTTTGGGCTTGAAAACCGGTTCTTCTTTTAGACTGCATCATTTAGTTGGGCTCAATATTTTTCCTTTAACTGGGCTTTAATAACATTCAATCGGCTGGGCCTTTGATTTTGATCTTCAGCCGGCTGGACTTCAAAATTAATTTTGGGCTGCTGCTCCGGTCCAATTGCTTTTACAATCTCTACCTCAATTGGATCAGCAGCACCTGCAGAGCACAAACAGAGCAGTATCAAAATTCTAACAAATTTAAAAACTTTAAGACGTCTTTAAATTTGTTAATATGTATAATTTTTGTTCCAGCATCTACAGGATTTAGCTGAGTAGGTATTTTAACAAGTTTAATAATTCCTTTTTCAATTATGTCTCTAATGAAATGAAATTTCACATCTATATGTTTTGATCTGTTATGAAATACAGTATTTTTGCACAGATGTAAAGCACTAAGACTATCTGTACAAATCTCAATTTCTGTGTTATCAATGCAACCAATTTCAGAAAGTAAATCTTTAAGCCACATACATTTCTTAACAGCCTCTTTGGCAACTATATATTTTGCCTCAGTTGAAGATAAGGCAACAAGTTTTTGTAACTGTGATTTCCAACTAGTACAGGAACAATTTAAACTAAAGAAATATGTAGAAGTACATTTTCTGTTATCATTGTTCCCAACAAATTCAGAATCAACAAAATCTTTTAGTTTAAAATCAGTTTTCGTCTTAGTAAACACCAAACTATATCCTGCAGAGCCTTTTAAATATTTCAACAAAGATTTCATAGCTTCCTAATGTAACTCACCAGGATTACTCATAAATCTCCTAAGCAAACTAACAACAAAAGCAATATCAGGTCTAGTATAGACCATGAGATACATTACAGAATCTATAGCATTTGAATAAGACACATTTTTCATCTTTAATTTTTCCTCATCAGATTTAGGAGAATGATTAATAAAGAATTTAAAATGTGCAGGCAGGGGTAAGGAAACAATTTAGCATCAGATAGGCTAAATCTTTTTAAAACATTTTCAATGTAATTTTTTTTATTTAAAAACAAGTTTCCAGATTTCCTATCTCTAAAAGTATCCATTCCAAGAATTTTTTAGCATGCCCTAAATCTTTCATTTCAAACTCAGAATGCAATTTATGCTTAAGCAAGTTAATACCATGCATGCTTGGGTCAGAAATAAGCATATCATCAACATACAGAAAAAATTACATAAAATCAGTTTCACTAGATTTAAAATAAAAACAGGAATCATATTGACTCGTTAGAAAATTAAGGCTTTGTATATAAGAATCAAATTGATGAGAATCGTAAGGGAGCTCGCCAAAGAAACTTCATTGTTCTAGTTAAAACACTTTTGAAGTACATTTTGTGGAGCACCGAGGCAATTAAGGGCTATTCTAGGAGAAGATTGAAGGCCCAAACAAGTAATTAAAGTCAAGAAAACAAGTTAAGAATCAAATTGGAAGCAAAGAATGAGTTTCGAAGCCTTAGCCAAGATCGGTCGACCGATCTTCGTTTCGGTTGACCGAAAGTTCGAAACTCTGCAGCCGATTTTTAACTGGGCCTGGGTCACTTTGGGGTTGGGGCGTGCACGGATCAACCAAAACAATCGTTTCAAGTGGATCGGTTGACCGAAACACGTTGAAGTTCAAAAAACGGAGTTTTGTTGCAATTTTCTCATTTTCTTTACTTTTATGGATGGCAATGAGTCGGGTTCGGGGCTACTATTTTTGGGGCGGGGTGACCTACCCGCTCTGCCAATGACCCGAAAATTAATTTTTTTTTTTTTTCAAAATTTGTAATAAAATTTTAGGTGAAAACTTAGGCGTCAAACTAGTTAGAGTTTTTAAGTTTGAACTTTAAAGATAATATGTATATATTTGAAGAAAAAATCAATAAACAACATAATGATATAGTGGTTGTGTATTTTCCAATGTTTTTAGAACCGGACCGGCCATCGACCCGGCCTAGAGACTGGGTCAAGGGTCAACCCGGAGTCGACTCGGGTCGACCCGGGCATTAAATAATATTAAATAAATATTAAATAAATCAAAAAACTAAAAAAACTAAAAAAAAATTAAAAAAAATATGAAACCCGGGTCAAACCCGGTCAACGGGTTTCTGGGGTTACCCGACCCGGTTTCTAGCCCGAGTCGTGGGTTTCCGGGTCGACCCAGCCTTGCCGGGTTTGAAAACAACGGTATTTTCATATCCCTAAATCCCACCAAGGTTCAATTCTTTTGAACCTCATTAAATTTATTAGTTTCTCGGTCATGAGGCGGGTCGGGTTGGGTCGGGGCGGAAAACCCGCCCGCGGACCCGATGAGGTGGGTTGTTTCGGGTCCTTCGAGTTTTTTTGCCATCTCTATTTACTTTCCACATTTTGTACTATAAATATGATTTTTCTTGAAAAAACCCTAGATAACTTTGGATGTTCATGAGATTGGTCTTGAAGACTCCTTTGGGTGAAGGTAAACCATTGTTACTCTTGTAATCTTCTTGGAATTTCTTCAACTAAATCTAGAGTATTATTATTCTTGTATTTATTATTGATTTTCACCACCTTGAAATTTGTTTAGTTGATACCCATTGGGCTTGGTTCTTTAATCAATGAATTTTAGGTTAGATTTAAACTTGGGTTAAGGTGTTTTATCGCTTTCTTTACCATATTAGCTTTCTTGGGAATATTTCAAATAGTTATGAGAATTCTTGGTCAATATATCAAGGGGGTCCTCATTATTTTGGTATCAGAGATTGACTCTAATTTGGTAAACCTATCCTTTACATTTCTTGTTGTTGTTCTTGTTATTAAAAAAGAAAAAAAATGAAAATTGTAAAAAAAAATGGGGGAAATTATTGTTCTTGATCATCTCTTAATTTTTACATATTGGGTATTGTCTTTGTTCTCATTCTTGAGATTGTTGAGGCTTACAATTCATCAAACACTCATAATTTCATGTTATTCAAACTTTGACTACAAAGTGTTTGATAAATTGCCCTAAAGAGAACTTTCATGTTAGAATCCACTTTTCTCTATACCAAACATTTCCTAATCAATTACTAGTTCCTTGTCAAGCCTTTGTGACCTTGTGCTCTTCAAAATTTGTCCATGAATTCATAGCCACCCTCTTGTGTTATCCATTCCTATAACTCTTCCTTGATTGTGGTTTCATACTTCACAAGAATTATAATTTTTCTTGGTGTAGTTGATTGCATTCCTTGGGGAACTGAGTGAAACACGAGTGAAATAATTTTTTGGTGAGGACACTTCCATACTTGCACAACATGAATCAAGAATTGCGTGAGATGTTGCAAGATCTTTCCATCATTTTTGCTAGGCATGTAGAGGAGATGGAAAGAAGATTGGGAAGAATGTTGGATAGATTGGGGGCTAAAGTAGAGACCCCACCACCAAAGTCTAATATTGACAGGAGGGGAAATAGAAGAAAGATTGGGGACGACTATGATGAGAGCATGGGTCGGAATAGAGGAGTGTGGTATGATATGTGATGCAAACCACGTAGCAATTGTAGCTACGCAACCCACAAATTATTGGAATCGACCCAAGAACGCCAAGAACCACGATTTAGAGATTGATTCAAATTAATTGAATCAAGCAACCAACACAATCAATTGATATGTTGACCTCTTGATCACAAAGAAGATAAATCTCACCCAAGATTTGAACAAACAAGAATTAACTCGCAAGTTCGGATTTTTGTCAATAAAGAATAAGAATGTGAAAGCAATTTGCCTCTCAATTAATATATCAAAGTTGTCTCTGAATAATGAAAATTACATCCCTATATATAGGGTCAAAACTAGGTTAAAGAGTTCTAATTAAATAAGGAAACAACTACCTAAAAATAAGGAAATAAAAATAACCTAAAATTCCGCGTATACATGTTTACGGCCGTGACTACTTTCCTTACGGCCGTAAACTTGTTTCTGACTCACTCTTACGGCCGTGACATATGACTTACGGCCGTAAGTCCAAAACGTCCAAACTTCAATTTTTAAGCAGCAACTCCATTACGGCCGTGATATAATCTTTACGGCCGTAAACTGCAATTTCTTCAAAATTCCGTTTTAAGCAGAAGGTTGATTACGACCGTGAGGATTTTTGAATTACGGCCGTAATTCTCGAAATTTGGCAATCTTCTTCGACGGCTTGGATGAGGTTGATCCACTCGTCGTTTTGGCTCGGCCCCAACATGAAACTTGCTTCTTTCGATGACACGAACATTGTTTTGGCCATTGTTTCTTGAACTAACTTGTCCATTGCTTCCTTGGCCCTCTTTGCTTGCAATCGAGTCATCGGTCCTCCTTTGATCTTCAACGGATCTTTGTGCGGGCTTGTATCCGTGGTCTGGATCACATCATCCCCTCCCTCTTCGAAAGGATTCGACCTCGAATCTGTACCTGCATCAAACGGAGATAGATCAGAAACATTAAATGAAGCCGAAACATTATACTCACCAGGAAGGTCTAATTTATAGGCATTGTTGTTGATCCTTTCAATCACTTGGAACGGACCATCCCCTCGCGGTTGTAACTTTGACTTGCGTTGTTCTGGAAACCGCTCCTTCCTCAAATGTAACCAAACCCAATCACCAGGTTCAAAAATGATGTCCTTTCTTCCTTTGTTAGCCTGCGAAGCATAATGTTCATTTTTCTTTTCAATCACCAACCTCACCTTGTCGTGGAGTGCTTTAACCATCTCAGCTTTTTTCTTGCCATCTAAACTACTACGTTCATTCACAGGTAAAGGAATTAAATCCAATGGTGTTAGCGGATTAAAACCATAAACAATTTCAAATGGTGAACACGAAGTAGTAGAATGTATAGCCCTATTATATGCAAATTCAATAAATGGCAAACACTCTTCCCAATTTTTCAAATTTTTATTGATTATGGTGCGCAATAATTGAATCATTGTCCTATTTACTACCTCGGTCTGTCCATCGGTCTGTAGGTGACAAGTTGTAGAAAAAAGCAATTTTGTTCCTAATTTATTCCACAAGACTCTCCAAAAATGACTAAGGAATTTAACATCCCTATCCGAGACAATACTTTTAGGCACTCCATGTAAGCGCACGACTTCCCTAAAGAAAATTTCAGCTATGTTTGTAGCATCGTCAGTTTTGTGGCATGGTATGAAATGTGCCATTTTACTAAAGCGATCTACTACCACAAAAATCGAATCTCGACCCTTCTTAGTCCTAGGCAATCCCAAAACAAAATCCATAGAGATATCGACCCAAGGTTCACTAGGGACGGGTAAAGGCATATATAATCCATGGGGTTTAATCCTAGATTTAGCCTTTTTACAAGTAATGCATCTATTACAAACCCGAACCACATCAATTTTCATTTTAGGCCAATAGAAATGTTCACTTAGGATTTCAATGGTCTTTTTAACCCCAAAATGACCCATTAAACCTCCACTATGGGCCTCTCTCACAAGTAACTCCCTCATTGAACACCTAGGGACACACAATTTATTTTCTCGAAATAAATAATCATCATGTTTAAAGAACCTATCCACAGCCCCTTTACCACAAGACTCATAAATATTAGAAAAGTCCAGGTCATTAGCATACATGTCCTTAATGTATTCAAATCCAAGCAATTTCGAATGCAAAGAATTTAAAAGAACATACCTCCGAGACAATGCGTCAGCCACCACATTTTCCTTACCTTGTTTGTACCGGATGACATAGGGAAATGTTTCGATGAACTCTACCCACCTTGCATGTCTCTTGCTCAGTTTAGCTTGACCCCTCAAATGCTTCAAGGACTCATGATCGGTGTGTATCACGAACTCCCGTGGCCACAAGTAATGTTGCCATGTTTCCAAAGCGCGCACAAGTGAGTATAACTCCTTGTCATATGTGGGATAATTAAGTGCAGCCCCTTTTAGTTTTTCACTAAAATAGGCGATTGGCCTTTGATCCTGCATTAAAACAGCTCCAATGCCTAGCCCTGAGGCATCACATTCAATCTCAAAAGCCTTGTCAAAGTTAGGAAGTGATAAAACCGGTGCTTTACACAACATATTTTTGATTGTTTCAAATGCATGCTCCTGTTCTACTCCCCATTTAAATCCTACACTTTTTTTGACAATTTCTGTGAGTGGTGTGGCAATCGTGCTAAAATTTTTAACAAAGCGCCTATAAAAACTAGCCAAGCCATGAAAACTCCTAACCTCAGTTATGCTTTTAGGTGTTGGCCACTCTTTAATAGCTTTGATTTTCTCTTCATCTACTTCTATCCCTCTAGCACTAACCACATAACCAAGAAATACAACTTTTTCCATGCAAAAATCACACTTTTTAAAGTTAGCAAAAAGTTGCTCTTGTCTTAAAACCACAAGCACACACCTAACATGCTCCACATGCTCATTCAAAGTTTTACTATATATCAAGATATCATCGAAGTAAACTACAACGAATTTACCTATAAATGCACGTAAAACATGATTCATTAAACGCATAAATGTGCTAGGTGCATTAGTAAGTCCAAAAGGCATTACTAACCATTCATACAAGCCATACTTAGTTTTAAAAGCAGTTTTCCACTCATCTCCTTCTTTCATTCGAATTTGATGATAACCACTCTTAAGGTCAATTTTACTAAATATGCTAGAGCCATGCAATTCATCCAACATATCATCTAACCTAGGAATAGGATGACGATACTTTACCGTTATGTTGTTGATGGCCCTACAATCAACACACATCCTCCACGTTCCGTCCTTCTTCGGCACAAGTAACACGGGTACGGCACATGGGCTCATGCTCTCCCTTATGTACCCCTTACTCATTAATTCCTCAACTTGCTTTTGAAGCTCCTTCGTCTCCTCGGGATTGCTCCTATAAGCTGGACGGTTTGGAATGACTGCTCCAGGTATAAAATCAATTTGATGCTCAATACCACGAATGGGTGGCAACCCACTAGGTATATCCTCCGGAAATACATCGTCAAATTCCTGCAATAAAGAAATAGCCAAACTAGGGAGGGATTTGTTAGTTTTATCAAAGGCAAGGAATGAATCCTTGTACAATAAAAGGACCATTGGTCGTTTTTCCATAAATGCTTTCTTGACTTCACTCCTTTTTGCGTAGAAACTCATTTTTCTTTCTTTTCTGGCGCTCTTTGCTCCCTCTCCTTTTTCTGAGGTATGTACCCCAACACTCTTTTTTTCTCTCGCCTCTCCTTTTTCTGGAGTCGTGGCTCCAACTCTCTTTTCCTCTCCTTTTTCTGAGGTCGTGGCCTCAACTCTCTTTCTCTCATTTTCCTTTACTCTTTTTTCTTCATCATTTTTCAGTTTTATTTGATCTTCATACACTTGTGACGGTGTCAATGGTGCAAGTGTAATGGTTTTTCCCCCTTTGGTAAAGCTATACCTATTTTTATACCCATCATGCGTGACCTTCCTATCATACTGCCAAGGTCTACCCAACAAAATGTGCCCGGCATGCATAGGTACCACATCACACATAACTTCATCCACATAGCTACCAATAGAAAAATTCACCAACACCCTCCTATTCACCTTAATTTCTCCACTATCATTTAACCATTGAAGCCTATAAGGTTTAGCATGTTTTAACAAAGGTAATCCTAATTTTTCAACAAGTATAGTACTAGCGACGTTAGTGCAACTACCGCCATCAATAATCATACTACATACCTTGTTATTAATGCGACATCGAGTATGAAATATGTTCTCCCGTTGTTGTTCCAAATCATCCGTGTGGATTTGGGCACTAAGAGCTCGCCTTGCCACTAATAACTCGCCATGCTCCCCGGATAACACATCTTCATCCTCACATATTTCCTCCAACGCTGGCATATCGCTATAATCCTCTTCCTCACTATCACTCTCCATAGTTCCATCCTTTCGCAAAAGTACCACTCGCCTATTAGGACATTGAGACGCCACATGTCCTCTCCCCAAACATTTGAAGCATTGAATGTCTCTACTCCTAGATGGTTGAGGTTCCCCTTTAGGTACGAATTTATTAGCTTGTTCCTCCTTCCCTTTTGGTGCCTCAAACTTCCCTTTTGATGCTTCAAACTTTCCTTTAGAAACAGTCCCTTCTCCTTTACCTTCCCACTTCGGCTTCCAAGAAGAATTAGTACCCGATTGATACCTTGCTGTCCCCTTCTTCTTCAATTGCTTCTCAACCTTTATAGCCATGTGCAACATATCCTCCATCTCCAAGTAATGTTGTAGTTCAACAACATTAGCTATATCCTTATTCATCCCATTCAAAAACCGAGCCATCGTAGCCTCCCTATCCTCTTCTACATTAGCTCTAATCATCAACAACTCCATCTCCTTGTGATAATCCTCCACACTCTTTGATCCTTGGTATAGACTTTGTAATTTTTGATGAAGCTCCCGATGGTAATGACTAGGAACGAACCTCTTTCTCATGATAGCCTTTAATTCATCCCAAGTACTAACGGGTCTCTCGCGATTCCTTCTCCTAGAAGTCACCAATTGATCCCACCAAGTAATAGCGTAATCGGAGAATTCAAGTACAACTACTTTAACCTTTTTCTCTTCCGAATAAGTGTAGCAATTAAAAATTAATTCCATCTTCTTCTCCCATTCTAAGTATGCTTCCGGATCACTCCTTCCTTTGAATGACGGAATTGTCATCTTGATGTTGTTCATACTACCATCCATTCTATCGCCACCAAGATCTCTATCCCTTCTTCCATGCCTAACTACTCTATCCACAATTGCCCCATCGTCAAAATCACTACCTTCTTCATTCTCATCGACCCCCTCTACTCTACGACCTTGCCCACCTTGCCTACGGACATTAGGCACTTCCCGAGGTTGGTCAAGCCTTTCTAACCTACCTAACACATCCCCAAACAACCGCTCAAAACGTTGTACCATCTCTTCCGTCATGTTGGCTCGATCGTTGTTTTTTGCAGTAGAAGATTGTTCAGACATCCTAACACTAATGATTATATGCCTCACGTGTATTTCGCTCGTGTATCACTCAAATTAGGCTTTTACCCTTTATTGATCTCACCTCTCTGCCTTTTTCCATTCAATAGCTTTCACCCCGATTGCTTCAAAGAACGAATCCGAACTCAAACAAGTTTAAACTCGATTGCTTCAAATCGAATATAAGTGAGAAGTAATGAATTTGTTGGAAAACTCAAAGAAGACCTTTAGAGAATTAAATTTGACTTTATATAGAACTTGACACTTTTTATGGAAACTAGGATTGTTTCAAGAAAATAATTCTTGAAATCAAATATCAAATATTTTAATTGAACTGAGAATTTTCGTTTTTTTTTTTTTTTAATTTCTCGAAAATTCAACTACGAGAAAGACGCAACAAATGAAATTTAATTTGGATAACAAACGAAGGAAATAACAACTATTGAATTTTTTGTGACACTTTTCTGGATTAAAGACTCAAAGCTGGAAGAACACGAAGAACAAGAATAAGAAACTCAAGAAAACAAAAACAAGATATAACCTTGATTTTTGGAGCCTAAGCTCTGATACCAGATGATGCAAACCACGTAGCAATTGTAGCTACGCAACCCACAAATTATTGGAATCGACCCAAGAACCACGATTTAGAGATTGATTCAAATTAATTGAATCAAGCAACCAACACAATCAATTGATATGTTGACCTCTTGATCACAAAGAAGATAAATCTCACCCAAGATTTGAACAAACAAGAATTAACTCGCAAGTTCGGATTTTATTCAATAAAGAATAAGAATGTGAAAGCAATTTGCCTCTCAATTAATATATCAAAGTTGTCTCTGAATAATGAAAATTACATCCCTATATATAGGGTCAAAACTAGGTTAAAGAGTTCTAATTAAATAAGGAAACAACTACCTAAAAATAAGGAAATAAAAATAACCTAAGATTCCGCGTATACATGTTTACGGTCGTGACTACTTTCCTTACGGCCGTAAACTTGTTTCTGACTCACTCTTACGGCCGTGACATATGACTTACGGCCGTAAGTCCAAAACGTCCAAACTTCAATTTTTAAGCAGCAACTCCATTACGGCCGTGATATAATCTTTACGGCCGTAAACTGCAATTTCTTCAAAATTCCGTTTTAAGCAGAAGGTTGATTACGACCGTGAGGATTTTTGAATTACGGCCGTAATTCTCGAAATTTGGCAATCTTCTTCGACGGCTTGGATGAGGTTGATCCACTCGTCGTTTTGGCTCGGCCCCAACATGAAACTTGCTTCTTTCGATGACACGAACATTGTTTTGGCCATTGTTTCTTGAACTAACTTGTCCATTGCTTCCTTGGCCCTCTTTGCTTGCAATCGAGTCATCGGTCCTCCTTTGATCTTCAACGGATCTTTGTGCGGGCTTGTATCCGTGGTCTGGATCACATCAATATGGGGTTTGAAGAGAAACATCTATGGTCACTATGAGGACTCCCAACACTCAAACTAAGGCTAGTGAGTTGGATAAGCAAAGAGAAAATATATTCCACGCTAGGTGCCTTGTGAAGGAGGAAAGTGATCCCATTTTGGACATGAAGAGGCAAATGAAGTTTTTTGAAGAAGAGTTCATTGCATGGGAGTGCAAATATAATATTGGAGTGCAAAAGGGGAGTGATGGTAAGGTATTTGAATTGCAAAAGGTGCCCCTAGGTAAGAAAGTTGAGAAGAAGGAGGGGGAGTTAAAATTAGAAATAGTTGACGAAGCTCCAAATTCTCATGTGGATAATGAAGATGCTGGTGAGGGGGTGCACGTACTTACAAATGTAGAAGATGTTGTGGAGGTTAAAAATGTGGGGGAGTTGATTGAGAATGATAAATTTGAGGTGGCAATTGAAGGAGGCGAAGAGAAGAGCCTCGTGGTTCAGGAAGGGGAGTTGGAGTTGAAATATCCCAAGTACAAGGTTCCATATCTTGTACTTTGTGAAACTAACGATCCCCACCCCATTTTGCTTAAAAACTTCTTGCAGGTTGAATATAAATGGGGGCTTGAATCACACAAACATTGGCCAATCCAACTTGTGTTTCAATATATTCTTGCATCCCAAGCGACGGAGTATTCTTGGTTGACCATGAAGCATGGAGGCCGTAGTTTTCCTTTTGATCTAGGAGGTGCCATGAAACATCTAGAAAAAACCTATGATTCGGGACGAATCATCCGGAAGAAGGAGGGTTTGATGAGAATCATAGGGGGGCTCGCCAAAGAAACTTCATCGTTCGAGCTAAAACACTTTTGAAGTACATTTTGTGGAGCACCGAGGCAATCAAGGGATATTTTGGGAGAATATTCAAGGCTCAAACAAGTAATTAAATTCAAGAAAACAAGCCAAGAATCAAATTGGAAGCAAAGAATGAGTTTTGAAGCCTCAGCCAAGATCCGTCGACCGATCTTCGTTTCGGTCGACCGAAACTCTGCAGCAGATTTTTAACTGGGCCTCAGTCACTTTGGGGCGCGCATGGCTCAATCGAAATTGTCATTTTGGTCGACCGTCTGATTGACCGAAAGTGGATCGGTCGACCGGTCCGATTGACCGAAACATGCTGAAGTTCAAAAAATGGGGTTTTGTTGCAATTTTCTCATTTTCTTTACTTTCCACATTTTGTACTATAAATATGATTTTTCTTGACAAACCCTAGATAACTTTGGATGTTCATGAGATTGGTCTTGAAGACTCCTTTGGGTGAAGGTAAACCCTTGTTACTAGGGGTGAACAAATAAACCGCAAAACCGAACCAAACTGCAACAAATAGTTTGGATTGATTTGGGTTCAAATGTGAAATGGTTTGGTTTGGTTTGAAAAAACTTCAAACTGCCTTGAACAGTTTGGTTTAGATTTCAATTTTCAAAACCGCGGTTTCAAACCGCCAACCCGCTAAAATTTAAAAAATTATAAAAATAAAAAATAAATGCGACCTTTTAATTTATAAAAAAATGCAGCAGAAACTTATAATATTCTATCAATGTAAGTATGAATAAACATGTGTATGGAGGAAAAAAGAACATTTTTTATGTAGCGATAAGCTATGAAAGGATTTAGTTGCTAGTCTTCCCAATAATGAAATGACTCATCTGTATATTTATAGCATTTAGCTTATTAAAATTGCAGATGAATTAACTACAACTACTTCCAGGATGCAAATTGTGGTAATACTCTATTGATTTCTCTAATAAGGCCAACTTTCAATTTTAAAAAAAAAAATGCAGCAGAAACTTATATTCCACCAATGCAAATAAGAAAATATATGTATGGAGTAAAAAATAAAATTTTTGATGTACTGATGAGCTACAATAGGATTCAGACTTGCTTTCTTGGTGAGGAGCTGGATGCCGATACACGCTTCTGAAATATGTTTTCCAAACTTGTTTTCTTCCTGACTGAATCTCGCTTCATTATGTAATTAGAAATGAAAATTAATACTTCATCTTGTATTTTTTGTTCTCTATTAGTAATATAATATATTATTTTGACTTGTATCAACGCTTTAAGCCAAAATTCTAGTCTAATTTATTTAGAACATGTCAATTTATTTCGTTTGGAAACGGCGGTTTGAAATCGCACCAAACCGCAAAAAAAAAGTTTTGGTTTAGTGATAAGTGTATTTTATACACTTATTTCTATCCTAAAAGTAGGATTTTATATGTTTGTTTAAGAATATTTTCGATTTATTTAGTTAGTATTGTTTGTATTTTAGGAAAAACCCCAAAGTCAAGAAAAACAAAGGAAAATGGAGCAAAAACAAGTCATTTGGATGATAAAGGAGCTAAAGTGTGAAAACCAAGAGTTGATGAAGTAAATCAAATGGTCAATTGGAAGAAAAGTCAAAGAAAGAACCAAATTGGAAGAAATCAAAAGTTCAAGGACTAAAGTATACAAATTAAATGAAGAATGACCAAGTTGCAAATACTCAATGATTGATCCAGACCATGATACGATACTTGAAGATTTTTAGGAGTCAATTGGATGCAATTAAAAGTCAAAAGGGAATGAAATATGATAAGAATATTATCATAAATTCATTCCAATCACACAAGATTTTAATTATTTGATTCCATGTTTTTACCAATTATTTAATATATGCAGTTTATGGGTTTGATGCAATTAAATAAGTGCCTTTATTATCATGCAATTGTTTTTCCAGCTTTTGTGTGATTGTCTTCATGATTTTCTATGTTCGAAAGAGTAGGATTTCATTAGAAGCTATTTAATTGCCACAAAGTCTGACATGGGATAGAAATATACCCCTATGCTTTGTGTTATCTTATATAGTGTTCATTGACCTTTAATGCTTTTCTAATTGGTTAATTGTCATAGAAATATAGTCAATTGGCATTTAGAGATATGTTTTTATGCATCGCTTGAAAGAGGATTTAAAATTTTTTAGGAATATTCAAAACCCCATAACTTGTCTTTAAATGATTTGATTAAATACATGAATTATTTGGTTAAAATAGATTCATAATTCTAACGCGTTTTCTTTTATAAGTTTTAACAAATCAAATTTTCTTAATTTTTAGTTTAATTTTTATTTTAATGTTCAAAAACAAAATTGTCAAACTCAAACAAATTCCTTGTTCCGGTTAAGGGAATAGTCTAAAATACAATTTAAAACAATCTCTGTAGGATCGATACTTGGACTCATGTCACTTTATTACTTGCGCAAATCGTGCACTTGCGGAGCGTTAACAAGTTTTTGGCGCCGTTGCCGGGGATTGTTTTCTAAATTTATTTTTTGATTACTTTCACTAATTCAGACTTTTTACTTGTTTTATTTTTATCTTAGGATCTTAGTTTTCATTTTAGTTTAGTCACTAGTTTTTCAAATTTTTTGTAGTTGTATATGCTACGTTCGAAAAACGGGGATCGTTTTGAAGCTGACCCGAAAATAGAACGTACGTTACATCGTAGATTAAGAGAGGTTAGTGAACTAGATAAATCAAAAAACCAAAAAAATCAAATGGCAAACAACAATAATCTTCTCCCCCTGTTGATCTAATAAATGAAGATGACATGTTGGTTGGTGACTTCATGACACCTCAGGTGGTTCAAAGTCAATCCAGCATAGTCTATCCACCATTTTGGCAGACAAACTTTCAATTAAAAACCAATGTCATCAGCATGTTCTAAGACGGACAGCAATTTCATGGGAGACCTGATGAAAACCCACACACACATATTTCTAAATTTTTAGACATGTGCCAACACTTTCAATATCAGGGCGTGTCTGATGATACTATCGGACTCAGGTTATTCCCTTACATTCTAAAAGATAGAGCTATTGACTGGTTAGATTCTCGCCCCGTTGCGAGTATTGCCACCTGGAACGACTTGGTTCAGAAGTTTTGCACTAAATTCATGCCCCCAGCAAAGGTTGCCAAACTGAGACATGACATCACTGTGTTCCAGCAATATGAGGCTGAATCTTTTGATGATGCATGGAATAGATTTAAGGGCATGTTGAGAAAATGTCCAAACCATGGGATAGCTAGAGGAGACCAAGTGAAGTTTTTCTATGAAGGATTATTTCCTCATTTAAAAAAAATGGTTGACTCCTCATCAAATGGTGCTTTGGGAACAAAGACCATTGGACAGGCATTGGAGCTCTTTGAAAGGATAGCAAATACAAATGCCATGTGGGGATCAGACAGGGTGGTTCCGAAGAAGACACCAGGAGTCTATGAAGTGGGTACTTACACTGCCATATCAGCAAAAATAGACTCTTTGGCTGCGAAAGTGGAGGGCATAGAACTGGTGAGTCATTCATCAAAAAGTGCTAAAATGACTTGTGAAGAGTGTGGTGCAAACCACGCCACTACAGATTGCCCTATTCTGGCTTGTCCATTGGAGCAAGTTTACTATTTACAAGGAGGTCAACACCAGAATAATCCATACTCGAATACCTACAATCCAGGATGGTGCAATCATCCTAACTTTTCTTGGAAAGATCACTCTAATGGACACATTGCGCCCCAGTTCAACACTGAAGAGAGAAAACCTGCACTGGAAGAGATGCTAGGGAAATTTGTGGAAAGAACAGAACAATTCATGGCTAAAACAGATCAGTTCATGAGAAAAATTGAAACCACATTCCAAAATCAGCAGGCATCAATCAAAAATCTGGAACATCAGGTGGGGCAGATAGCACAGCTTATCACAACCAGAGCCCCGAGTACATTACCTGCAAACATTGAGGTAAACCTAAAGGAACAACTCATGGCTATAAGTGTAGTACAAAATGAGATAAATGCAATCACTACACGTAGTGGTGTGCAACTTCCTGAAATTCAAGCCAAAAAGCCAACTGAAGTTCCTGAAAAGCTTGTGGAAAGTAGCGAGAAAATGGCTGAGAAGGAAGATAGCCATAAGGTGAAATCAACAATTAAGACTCATGAGTCTCCTATTCCATTTCCACAAAGACTGAAGAAACAAGAGAGGATAAGCAGTTTAACAAGTTTGTGATATGCTGAGAAAACTGCACATAAATATTCCTTTCTTGGAAGCCATCGCACAGATCCCAAGTTACGCCAAGCTGCTAAAAAAGATGATGTCTAACAAGAAAAAGCTTGAAGAACTTGAGGAGGTCACTTTGAATGAAGAATGCAGCGCAATCCTGCAAAACAAGCTGCCACCTAAGCTCAAAGACCCAGGGAGCTTTTCAATACCTTGCATTATAGGTGATTTAAAATTCAACAAGGTCTTATGTGACCTAGGTGCAAGTATAAATCTGATGCCCCTGTCTTTATACAAGAAATTGGGACTGGGTGAACCAAAGGAAAGCAATATCAGATTGCAACTGGCTGATCGATCAATCTGTCACCCATATGGAGTTGTGGAGGATGTATTGGTGAAAGTTCACAAATTCATATTCCCAGTGGACTTTATCATCTTAGATATGGAGGAAGATGAGAATTTGCCTTTGATACTTGGTTGGCCATTCCTAGCATTAATTGATGTAGAAAAAGGAGATGTAATGCTGCGGGCTGAAAATCAAGAGGCGACTTTCACAATGATGCAATTTGATGTCCATGAACCAGAACTAGAAAATTGCTCCACGATAGATGTGGAGTTGGAATTGGCGTACAGGGAGAGGTATGAATACAAGGTAAGGGCAGATGATGAGGCTACACCATCCAATATAAAACCACCTTGAGAAGTGTTTGCCAAAAAGTCTAGCTCTAGACTTTAAATGAAGCGCTTGTTGGGAGGCAACCCAACTCTTTCATACATTTTCTTTAGTTATTCTACTTATTTGCTTTTGAGTGATTTATTTTCTTATTAGTTTTTTAGTTGCTAGATATTTCATTTAGGAGCATGAGGATGTTTAGAATGCATGCATTTAGTTGTGATGGGTTCTAAGTACTTCTAGTATTTTAGGGTGATTGTTTTAGCATCTTTAGTTTTCGTTGCATTATTATTTGTTTGGATGCTTTACATTGCATTATAGGATCATTAGTATGTTTAGAATTCACATTTTGACATGATAGTGGCATTAAAAATTTGATTTCACCTATTTTGCACGTTTTAGCATTTTTAGGATCTACTTACTTTCTATTTGTTTTATTGTTAATCATCACAATCTTCCACTTGATCAACTAGCTTAGGACATGTGGATATAGTTTAGAAGTTGGTTGCATGCATTTGGATGTATTTAGGGGTCGAAAACGGAGTCCAAAATCGAAAAATGAAAAAATTTCAGGACACTGCCTTTTATACTGTGCGGTCGCACGGTTCAATACTGGACAGTTTTGGCATATTCATTTATATGTTGAATTCTCTCATTTTAACCACTTTCAAATCCGTTTTACCTCCCTCAAATCATCCCACATTGAGTCCCCAATTAGTCCCCATTACTTGCACATCATTTTAACTCTATTTCATGTCTTGGATTACATCAAAAACATTCAAGAGGTATGGATTTCTACACAATTTCACAAAATCATGCATAATCTTTTGTTCCTCATTCTTTTTGTAAATTGTGAAATTGTGGATAGTTGATGATGGGTTTAGGCTAGGATTGGAGATATTAAATTGTGATTTGTAGGTGAAAAAATTTGAGTAAATTAAAGTCTCCAACTCTATGTTCTCCATTGATTTCTCCATGTGCCTACAAGGTGTTTGAATAAATGTCACAATGAATGTTTTGTTGAGTTTTTGAAATTCTTTTTGGATGATCACCTTCATTAAATATTATACATCATTTGTGCATCGTTCAATCCATGTTTACACTGATTTAAAGCAAGAAACTCAACTTGAACATCATTGCACTACATGGCACCTCATTGCAAGGCCATTGCAGGCACCACTGCACCAGTGCACCTGTTTTCAGCGTCACTGCACTTACTTTGTCACATCTTTTCATGACCCAAATGAACTTCAAACTTGCTGAATTTTAGATATGTTGTAGACGAGTTATATACTTTCATATGCTCGGGACATGTCTCAGGAAATTTTCACTTTTTCGAGGCAATGTCAAGGGCTGAAAATCAGTGGTCGACCACTTTTCAAAATTTCAAAATTTTTTCTAAGTCCTAGTTTGGGTGTGTTGTGTTGATTTTTTTTAGTTCCTATGTGATAATTATGCTTCTAATGACCATTAATGTTTATTTTCAAGGAACATATCATCATGAGACACTTCAAGCGGAACATGGAAAAGGAAGTAGATGGTCATTTCATTTAAGTCAAAGCTTCAAAAATGTGAACACCAACTCTTCAAACCCGGGAAGTACATTGACCCTCTTTGTTATTTCTATATTTATTTTCTTTATTTGCTTTGAATACATTGAGGACAATGCATAGTTCTAGTTTGGGGGTGGGCTCATTCATGTGCTTCACGTACACATTCATTCGATTTTGGGGTTAAAAAAAAAATTGGAAAATTGGAAAACTCATAAAAAGTGGAAAAATTTGAAAAATCTTGTTGATTTATTTATTGCTTATGATACGATATGAATTGAATTTTGTGCTTTAGTTAGAAAATTGGGCAACATGCGAACTAAATTTTTCTTAACATTCATCCATGTGAGACTTTAATCAAATTTGAGCACATAGCCACTTTCGAATAAAAACTTGTGTAGGGAGAGGCTTGATATTTGTGGGGTAAACTTGTGCAATTTGAACATAGAACTGATTGTAAAATCCTAAACCTTAAGAAATTAGATCCTGACCTGAAATGTAGAACCAAACTGCTCAAGTGATTGAGGAAGGTTAGATTGAGTATGCATTAGTAGATTGAGGATTTGAACTTTTTAATTTTACATCTTTAGTGTAAGGGGTTTCGATCAACGAGTATAAACCATAATAACCAGCATAAAGACAGAAAAATGCTGAATGTCTTATTCTACTCTTCAAATGCCTTTTTGACTCGAGCAAGTAAGTCTGAGAGATTCTCTGAATCTGGTACCATAAACTCAACTGAGTTGGGAGCTGCCGACCTAAAGCTCGCTACAGGAGTCAACTAGAAAGCAAGTACGGAGAGTGGACTTACACATAAGACGTTAAATCATCTTTAACATTTCTATTTAAGCCTTTATGACTCGGGTAATTAAGTCTGAGGGGTTCTCTGAACCTGGTACCCTAAGCTCAACCGAGTTGGGAGCTGCCGACCTAAAGCTCGCTACAGAGGTCATATAGAAAGCAAGTATGAAAAGTATTGCACAAAGATGGTAAAAGACAAGAACATTAAAAGAAAAAGTCGTCCATATGAAAGAAAAATGGAATAAAATGGTATAAGCTTTGTTGGTTGAAATTCCAAACACTTTGTTAAATATTCTTGGTCTGTCGTGCATACTTGTCTAGTTCTAACTGCCTTGTGTGGAAAAATGCAATTTATACATGTTTAGAAACCACATCAATAAGAAAGACCTCGGGATATGAGATAAAAACAGTAAGGTTGTGCTCGTCCATGAGAGGGTAAGGAAAATCAAAAGAAAATCATTGTTGACCACATGGGATTCGGGCTTACTCTTGTATAAAAAGTCACACATTGTCAAGTTTATTTTTGCATAAGTTTGCGGTTGATTTTGGCTATTCACACACACATAATGAGGTTAAGCATAGGATGATTGGATTGTTGAAGCGCATGGTAAATAAGTTAACTAAAACTAAAATAATTTTCTATTTTAATTGCATTGTTATTTTTATAGTTTAGTTTAATTTTTGTTCGAGGACGAACAATAGTTCTAGTTTGGAGGTGTTGATAAGTGTATTTTATACACTTATTTCTATCCTAAAAGTAGGATTTTATATGTTTGTTTAAGAATATTTGTTATTTATTTAGTTAATATTGTTTGTATTTTAGGAAAACCACAAAGTCAAGAAAACAAAGGAAAATGAAGCAAAAACAAGTCATTTGGATGATAAAGGAGCTAAAGTGTGAAAACCAAGAGTTGATGAAGTAAATCAAATGGTCAATTGAAAGAAAAGTCAAAGAAAGAACCAAATTGGAAGAAATTAGAAGTTCAAGGACTAAAGTAACTAATTAAATGAAGAAGGACCAAGTTGCAAATACTCAATGATTGATCCAGATCATGATACAATACTTGAAGATTTTTAGGAGTCAATTGGATGCAATTAAAAGTCAAAAGGGAATGAAATATGATAAGAATATTACCATAAATTCATTCCAATCACACAAGATTTTCGGGCAGATTTTTAGTCAGATTTGAAAGCTAATTTCGGGGCATTAACATTTGAATTAGGAAAATAATATTTTAGGAATAATTGTAGTCCTTTAAGTTATCATTCTAACGGACTTTGAATCACCTCAATTGGATAAGGGAATAGAAATATATGATCAAAATACTAAATGCTGTGCAATAAAAAGATGATGACCAAATTGCTGAAATTTAAAGAAGAAAACTGTTGCTTCCGGTATGACCGTGCGGCCGTACGGTTGAAAAATCGTACGGTCGTACGGATTGAAAAAATGGCGACTGAAGGTTGGCTTTTCGAGGCTGGGACCGCAAAAATTCCTACCGTGCGGTCGCACGGTAGTCCCGATTGGGTCGCAGCTGGGCTTTTTGCCCGAATTTTAGCCAAATTCTCATATTTTTGACCTAGACTTCGTGAACATATATAAATAAGAGACTTGGGGCACGAAATTAGGGGTTCCAAACTTGTCAAAGGTGATCCCAAAGGGCTGTCGAACTTTTAAGGAACCAACTGGCGCATGATTGAAGATTCTTCTACAACATGGTGAAAAGGGTGATGAACTCCAATTATCATAGTTGTAATTTATCTTTTACAATGTTTTTAGGCTAGAAATCTTGTGTTAGGATTGTGATGAAGTTTTAATTATTTGATTCCATGTTTTTACCAATTATTTAATATATGCAGTTTATGGGTTTGATGCAATTAAATAAGTGCCTTTATTATCATGCAATTGTTTTGCCAGCTTTTGTGTGATTGTCTTCATGATTTTCTATCTTCGAAAGAGTAGGATTTCATTAGAAGCTATTTAATTGCCACAAAGTCCGATAGGGGATAGAAATATACCCTTATGCTTTGTGTTATCCTATATAGTGTTCATTGACCTTTAATCCTTTTCTAATTGGTTAATTGTCATAGAAATATAGTCAATTGGCATTTAGAGATATGTTTTTATGCATCGCTCGAAAGAGGACTTAAAAATTTTTAGGAACATGGATATTTAAAACCCCATAACTTGTCTTTAAATGATTTGATTAAATACATGGATGATTTGGTTAAAATGGATTCATAATTCTAACGCGTTTGCTTTTATAAGTTTTAACAAATCAAATTTTCTTATTTTTTAGTTTAATTTTTATTTTAATTTTCAAAAACAAAATTGTCAAACTCAAACAAATTCCTTGTTTCTGTTAAGGGAATAGTCTAAAATACAATTTAAAACAATCATTGTAGGATCGATACTTGGACCCACGTCCACTTTATTACTTGCGCGAACCGTGCACTTGCGGAGTGTTATCATTTAGTTCAAAAAGTGAAATGGTTTGGTTTGGGTTGGAAAAATCACAACCCGCTTTAAATGGTTTGGTTTGAAATTTTGTTAAAAACCGCCTAAACCAAACCGTGTTCACCCTACTTGTTACTCTTGTAATCTTCTTGAGATTTCTTCAACTAAATCTAGAGTATTATTATTTTTGTATTTGTTGTTGATTTCAGCCACCTTGAAATTTGTTTAGTTTATACCCATTGGCCTTGGTTCTTTAATCAATGAATTTTGGGTTAGATATAAACTTGAGTTAAGACGTTTTATCGCTTTCTTTACCATATTAGCTTTCTTGGGAAGATTCCAAATTGTTGTGGGAATTCTTGGACAATATAACAAGGGGGTCCTCATCACAAATCTCCTATACCATTGCCTAGGGGCTTGTTTCAAACCATACAGAGATTTTTTCAGCAAACACACTAAGTCAGATTTTCCTTTCTTTTCAAAATCTTTAGGTTGATGCATGTAAATGGTTTCATCTAAATGACCATAAAGAAAAGCAGTTTTAACATCCATTTGTTCTAGTTCTAAATTAAATTGAGCAACTAAAGCAAATAGAATTTTGATTGAAGTAAACTTAACAATTGGAGAAAAAATTTCATTATAATCAATCCCTTCTTTTTATGAAAACCCTTTTGTTACAAGCCTAGCTTTGTACCTAGGTTTCACATCTTTAGACTCACTTTCTTTTATTTTGAAGATCCATTTGTAATCTATTATTCTTTTATTATCAGGCTTATCCGCTAAGATCCAAGTGTCATTTTTAATGAGAGAATCCATTTCTTCTTGCATTACTGCAAGCCAAAGTTTAGAATCAGTTAAAGAAATAGCTTCTTCAAAAGATTCAGGTTCATTCTGTAAAAGCTCAGAATATGTGAATGCAGAAAAAAAATTAGGATCTTCAAATCTGGGAGGAGGTCTAATTTCTCTTCTAGTTCTATCCCTATTAAGCTGGTAATTTTCAAGATTAAATTTAGATTCAGTTTCAGTTTCAGGAACAGTTTTAGAATTAGGGACAAAATTTGATTACTTAGGTTCAGGACTGTTATTTTGACAATGTGGGGGGTTGCTCCACCTGAAATCGAGTATTGGGAAGATCATTTTCATCAGACAAATGATCTGCACTCAGCTCAGAAATAAGGAAATCCTTTTCACTAATAGGATCTTCTAAAATTTCATCTTTGTAGGGAAAATAGTTTTCATTAAAAATGATAGACCTACTAATAATAACCTTGTAACCTCTCTGTTCCTTTACCCACAGTTTATAGCCCTTGACCCCTTCTCTATAATCCAAAAATACACATTTTAAAGACTTGGAGTCAAGTTTGGTTTCAGTTTGATGTGAGTAGGTAGCACACCCAAAAATTTTTAGTTTTCAAAAATTAGGAAGAGTATTGTTCCAAATCTGATCAGGTATTTTAAAATCAATAGCAGTGCAGGGAGAAATATTGATCAGATGTGCCCAGAAAATTTTTGGCAAGTTTGAATCAAGTAGCAGACAGACACCTAGTTCTTTCTGGCAGTGTCCTATTCATCCTTTCAGTAACCCTATTTTGCTGTGGACTGTAGTAACAGTCCTATGTCTGAGGATATCTAGATTACTACAGAAGGAATCAAAGTCTTGATTACAAAATTCTAGGCCATTGTTTGTCCTACTGACTTTGACTTTCCTATCTTTTACATTTTGAATCAAAGTAATCCAATTTTTAAACACCACACAGTAGCATCCTTAGAATTCAACAAACGAACACAAGTTTTCCTAGATAGTCATCAACTATAAGTAAGAAATATTTAAAACCAGAAACAGAGTTAACAAGAGTAGGCCCCCACAAGTCAGCATGTACCTATTCAAGTATATTATTTGACTTATGAATGCCTTTACCAAAAGAATTTCTAATCTGTTTTCCCAAAACACACTTTCCACAGAAACCAAGCCTATGTAAAACATCTTTATCAAAAACACCTTTCTTTTCAAGCAATTTAAGACCCCTTTTACCTAAATGTCCGAGTCTTTTATACCATAAAACAGTTTTATCATTTTTAGAGATTGCATTAAAAGAATTGGCACAGATTGGATAAGTTTTTAAAACATATATTCTATTTGCTTTGGGAGTACAGGAAAGTAAAAAAAATTCTTTAAAAATACTAAGATAACCTTTATGCAATCTAATATCATAAAATTCAGAATCAAGCACATCCAGAGAAATCAAATTTCTTTTTAAATCAGGTACATATCTAGTTTGATTTAAAATAAGTGTTCTGTATAATTCAAGTTTCAACAGAACCTTACCAGTGCCTTTAATATCACAAGTCAAATTATTTTCAAGTTTCACAGAACTATAAGAATCATTACTAAAACTAGCAAACAAATCCCTTTCAGGACACATATGGAAAGTACAACCAAAATCAAATATCCAGTCATGCTTAGTATCAGTTTCAATAGTAACATAAACAACACCATTATTATCTTGTGTTGTAGCCTCTGCATGATTACTAGTTCCTATTTCATTTTGTTTCTTAAAACAGTCTTTAACATGATGTCCAGGTTTACCACAATACTAACACAATCTAGGTTTGAAAATACTATCTTGACCTCTAAAATTATCTTGATTTCTAGGGTTATTTTGACCCCTAAAGTTGTACTAACCTTTGAAAGAATTATCCTTAGGCTTATAAAAATTGTCTTTCTTTTGATAGTTACCCCTAACAGGCTTACTACTCAAGTTATTCCAGTTCCTGTTATTGTTGGAGGCATTCCAACTTTTGTTGAAATTGTTCACAGGTTTATTATCCCTAAATGAGTTCCTTTTCTTTGAAGTTCCTATATCACTATAGGCTTCTTTATGGCTACTTCTCAATTCCAACTCCTTATTCTTAAGGGAAGGGTGAACTATTTCAATAGTCAATTTTTGTCCACCATATTTTAAGGCATTCCTGAGGTCTTTAAATTCATCACCCATAGCATTTAAAAGACATACAACTTTTTGGTCATCAGACAATTTTTCATCACAATTTAGTAGGCTTTGTGTGATCTTATTAAACCTACTCATGTTATCATCAACATCTTTGGAAATATCAAACTTAAAAGCAAAGTATTGTTTCCAAAGAAAGCATTTATTAGGTAAAGAAACGGTGTATTAAACTTCCTCTAATTTATCCCAAAGTTCCTTAGCAGTTTTAGTCTCACCTATTTATCTAATGACATTATCAGATAGGCGAAGAAACAAAGTAGTCCAGGCTGTCTATCAATCCTGAGTTAGGTTAGCAGGATAAGATTGATCAATAGCCTTAACACATTTCATTTGAAGTAATAAGACTTTCATTTTCTGGCTCCAGAGACTAAAATCTCCCTTGCCATTTCAGATTTCAACATCTACTTTTATAGTAGCCATTGAAGTAATGAATAATTTTTTTTTTTTGGAAATAAAAAGCCTTATTTCTTCAAAAATATCAGGCAGATAAAGTAAAGGAATGCAAGACAGATTCACAAAAGTATTTCAAATAACAGAGGCAGTCCACTAAGTCAAAAATATAATATGTCACAATGTATCAAAATCAGGCACTAGGCAGTATAGCAATTAAGGTGATCAGAATCCACAAAGAATTATCACACTAAGTAGTAACCACAAAGAATCTAAAGTACTGAAAAAATTGTTCTTCCAATATATCCCTCAACCTAGTTTGGATTAGCCCAAAAATCCCTCAAATTCTCGGATTCTCAAGGAATCCTGGACAAAGGTAAGCAATGGGGTCCAAGAAAAGGCTTCAAAGATGGAGAGATTTTGAAGAGAACGACAATATTTGAAAAAAAATAAAAAAAATGTAAATGTGCAGAAAGTAATAGATTTCACCTCTTTGTAATACTATAGTATCTGCAGAATTTCCACGAAGACATAACACCACAAATATTTAATACCACCAAGTTTAATCAGCATCCCGAAGTTCAACCACAAAGAATGTAAGACCCCCTCTAAGAATTTTCAGTATATTATAGAAAAAATACTAATTTCTTGGGATTTTTCTAATTTTGACTCAGAAGTCAAAATATCCAAATACTAAAACAAGAAAACCCCTTATTTAAAAATTAGGGTTACACAAAATTTCCACTAAGTATGAATACCACGAAGATTTCAGAAAGGAATTTTGAGAAATCCTTTAGATCTGAAAATTTTCACAAAGTTTTTCAAAAATAAAGAACGTTTCAGTTTGGGTTTTTCAAAAAATACTCAAAAAATCACAAGTTTCTTCTGAGACCACAAAGAAATTAGAAAATCCTAAAACGTATTTTTAAGAAACCACAAAGAATCTTCCAGAAAAAATAGATCCACCCACAAAGACTCTGGATCTTACACGATCTGAGTCATAAATCAGCGTAATCATAAAAACCCTAAGGCTGTGGTACCATTGTTACAATTTTAAGGCTTAGAATCACCACAAAGAAATTTCCCAACATAAAACCTCAAAAGATTTATTAATCAAAAGTAAATCACAAGTATCAAAAGAGTTTATAGAACAAAAGAACAAATCTGAAACAAAACTTAAAAACAGACTAAATCTCTCACAAAAAATACCACTAAGAAATCATAAAGATTTACAGATTTTAGATTGTAAATACACCACAAAGAATTCTTCTGATTATGTACTAAGAATCAAAAGTAAACCACAAAGAATCGTGCGAGAGAGATGAGATTTCTCTCTGAAGAACAAAGCCACGAAGAACACAAGGGTTTCAGAGAGAGAATGGATGAATCTGGAATGTCAGCATAGGCACATGAAACGCATCCTTATCCCTTAGTTGAACGGTTGGGATGTGTCAAAAAAGATCCAACGATTGTGATTAAAAAGAACGATAATAAAGTTGGGCTTCGACCCGATTTAAGTTTTGGGCTTGAAAACCGGTTCTTCTTTTAGAATGCATCATTCAGTTCGGCTCAATATTTTTCCTTCAACTGGCCTCTAATAAAATTCAACCGACTGGGCCTTTGATTTTGATCTTCAGCCGGCTGGACTTCAAAATTATTTTTGGGTTGTTGCGTCGGTCCAATTGCTTCTAAATTCATGAAGTAGTACAACATTATTAATATTTAAAAACATATTTTCTTCTCCCATAGAGCATGATATTACCATATTCCAGAAGAATACCAAATTATTATTCTTGAAGAAACATAAAGTATATTATTATTATTGAATTTTTTTTTATTGTGTTCTCAAAGAAACACAAAATTATATGTATCAATAACCTACATGAATATTATGTTATTGCTTTCGAAGAGCATAACTTCATAAGTTACAATTATTCGAACAATTTTAATAAAAAGAGAATAGTGTTTCTTAATTGGTACATTCTACTAGAATTAGTACAATTGAAACAAACATATTATTGAACCAGAAGTTTGATAACTCAAAAGGACATCCATCGAAGAACCAGAATATTCTTCAGATTAATAAATTCTCGTACTGCTTGTTCTTAAAGGAAAAATACTTATCTCAATAGCTAAATATGAACCCGAGTTCCTCATATTCCCGATTATAGAATAATTTAAGGGTGGATTTTGTGAGTCCACTCACCCTCTATGCATACCATATTGAAATATTGATATAATAAATGGTTACATGTGTGATTGAAAACTTATACATGAGGTATAAGATATTATTTGCTCAAGTTATATTATTATGAGCAAAGTGATATATTTCAGTGAGTTCACATTCAAAAATCACTAAGATTTTATGTATCGATGGGGACAATAATAGTACATTGTATTGCCAATTGTTCAGCAAAATTAAATGCATAAAGTTATTTGCTATAATATTTGATGAGAATAATCTGAGTGTTGTTTCACATAGATGAAAACAAGTGAATACTCAAAATAAGTAGTTGGGTTTGAATCCTAATAATAATTATCCATGAAGGATAAGATATTACAACATGGTTGTCAATTTATTTAATATAAGATCTCTCCATGTTAGGGGAGAAATTAAGTATTTGAATTTATAAATTTATAACATGCTTGAAGCGTGGTGGTAATCGATTTCAAAACAAATATCTCTAAAATAATTGTGATGATCTTATGGACGCTAAATACTTGGAGAGGAGAAAGACGTCACTAAATAGTAGGTATTTGATGGTAGAAAATGTAGCTCAGGGAATTTCTCAAATAACTAGCATGATACGTGATGGATGAAATTATAATCTAATCACTAGTTTGAGCTCCTTAATAAACCAATGAGTGAGATCAAAATTGTTTATTCTCATCTCGATATTTTGAAGGTATTCTTTGATGTACCAGTTGATCGCGGTACGTTGAGATTTCAAGCGAAATGATTATAGATTATACGTGAAAAATAATAAATATTTCAATGATTGATTGTACTCGTAATCTACAAGATGCAAGTAATGTGCATGCATAATCATTGAATGATTTAATATGTCAAGAGTAAAAACTACTCTAAAATGAAATGTAATTTAGACATATAAAATGAAATTACATGGAGAACGATACAAATAACCCTATAAGATAATATGTTAGAAATTAAAATCAGGATGTTCCATTATTGTTAATTATATTTGAAAATCATGGTAGTTGATTTTCAAAATGCAAATTCATGGTTAATAACTCACCTGAAGTGAATGAGTTAATTGTACTTGAAGTGAATAAGTTACTTCCATATTTAAGAACTACATTACATGCATTGATGAATATTGATTATAGAACATGACTCGATGCAGAATGTTCAAATGACTGAAAATATGTTATAGTTCTAAGTTTAAAGGAATAGTTGAGTTTATATTTGAAGAACAAATAATATGAGTTATGAGCTATTTATATATGCTTGGTGAACAAATTTGATATTGTATCGACTAACAGTTGAAATAATGATATATAATATCAATATAATTGTACAGTTCCAATGATGGTTAGGTTAATACATTGCACTCTTTTTTCCTTAGCTTGTCCCAAAGAGTTTTCCTAGCAAGATTGTCAATGAAGTAGTTGTTATGACGTATTGATGAAGAATGACTTTAATACATATATATTTTAAAAGACTTATGATATCGATGTTTAACAAACTCGCTTAAATGACAATGTTGTTGATTTATTCAAAAAAGTATTGCCAACACTACAAAAAAGGGCCTTCATCGAAGGAAAAATCCATCGGTAAAAGGCAAATTTCTGTCAAAAATCCGTCGAAGAAGCACGGTTCGATGATACTTTCCGATGAAAAAATTAGAGCTGTTGGATGGAATTTACACCCGTCGAAAATTTTTGATGGTTTTTTGATCCGTCGAAAATTTTCAGCGACATCTAAATTTCGTTGGAAATCTCCAATGGCAATTAGAGCCGTCAAAAAGATTTCCACAAAATTAAAAAAATATATATTCTGCTAAGCATGATACCCGCTAACCCAAGACCCAGCCAACCTAATCTGCGAAGCCCTTCTTGGACTTTAAATTGTTTTATATAAAGTGTGTAGTTGAGGGGATTCGAACCATTCACTAAAGGGTAATGAGGAAGCAAACCAACAAGTGGACCAATTGAGTTTTTGTGAATGAGCTTATTGCTATAAATATATATTAGTTATTTATGTTAGTTAATTGAACTCAATTATTTTAAAGTAATTACATTTTTAAAAATGATAGGTGTACCTAAAATGATTCACTTATAAATAAATAAAAAAAAAATAGTGGTGAGCTTAGAGCATCTCCAATTGTGGTGTATGTTAGATATATTTGGTGATTTAGATCTCTAATCTTGCCGGAAGCATCTCCAATGGGGGTGTAAATGAGACGTAAATAAACTTTTCGTCAAAATATGTATATTTAAATGGAGATTTGCCCTCTGTGTACAAAATGCAATGCAATGAATTGATATGATTTTATAAGCCCCATTTATGGGGATATATCCACATATATCCCCATATATGGATTGATTTGTTCTTAATTTACATATATAAATAGATATTGCTTAAAGTAAAATAAAATAAGAAATTTACTATCAATAATATTTGTGTAAACTAAAAAAATAATAAAAGTTATAAGTTTTAATTTACATCTATGATTGGAGCATAATTGTTATTTAGGGTGCGTTTGATAGCGGGAGTGGAATTTGGGTGGAAAGAAAATGAATTTCAGGAAATTAGAAGTTTAATGTGTTTGATTGGTTTAATTTTCTAGGTGAAAAAATTAGGAAATTTTCCAGCTTTTGTTGTTTGATTGACATTATTTTTCATGGAAAATAAAGTAAAATTGATCTATTTTAATAAAAAAAAAAAATTAATTTTTTCATAAATTTGTACTTGATAATAATAATGTTAATTTTTAGAAAAAATAAATAAATCAATTAACAATAACAAAAATGATCAAACGTAACGAAAATAGTATAAGATTTTGCCTGTAAAATAAAACCTCTTCCTCCCCTTGGAAAATGAATTCATTCAAAACAAGAAAAATACCGAATTTCGAGGCAAGTGGAAAAATGAATTCCATGGAAAATTTAGGCAACCAAACAGCGCAAAGTTGGAAATTCACATGGAAAATCATATTTTCCTTGAAAAATTTGACGAATCAAACGCACCCTTAGATTCACAAGGGTGTAAATTTGGTTGTAAAAGTGATTTTCCGGGATGTTAAATTACACCACCATTGTAAATGCTATTAAAGAGTAAAAATTACTTATTACAAATAAACTGCTCATAAGTTAAAAATTACTACTTATAACTAAAAATTTAATGACAAATAAAAATAAATTGTTAGTTGAATTACATAGTTATAATTTGTAAAAATACTACAATCTTGCTTATAATTAATATGGTTATAATTTGAAAATACGCTATTTATTTATTTATTTTTTTGCAACTAACTGGGCAATTATATTAAAAATATAATACAACTTTATGAAATAAAATCTAAATTTATGTTAGAATTTGTAAAAATGCGGTATTCATTTTTTTGCAATTAACTGGGCAATTATATTAGAAACAAATACTTTTGTTAGAACCAAATGAGGCAAAGCTCATTGACTTTTCAAAACAACACTCTTCTAATTTTTATTTATTTATTTATTTTAATGTTTTGTTTGTTTAATTTTTTATCTTATAATTTGTTTGCTTAATGTTTTGTTTATTTAATTTTTTATTCTACTTATTTATCTTATCATATAATCTTTTTGTAATGCATTATTTGTCTTTTATTTTGTCGTAACAAAACCTAAGAGAGGTACATGTATTAAATTTAGTTTCATATTCATAACAACATTGTAAATTTTGTTTGATAGTCTCCTTTTAGTTCTGATTAAATCAGATTTTAATTTCAAGTAAAAGTCAACAATTAATCTTAACAACATATTTTACGGGATCCGTAACTTTTAAATCATACATCTCATCAGCTCTTATTAAAATTTACAAAAAATTATTTGTCTATTTTAACTACACATTTTGTAAGACTCTTACTTATATGTTCTAACCACACATTTTATGGAACCCACACATGTCATCAACTTTTATCAAAATCTTTTAAATTTATGATTTTAATATATTTTTAGTAAATCTTGATAAAATTTGATGAGATGTGTGGTTTAAAAGTTGCATGTCCCATAAAATGTGTTGTTGATTTTTAATTTAATTTGAAATCAGATTTTATCATAGCCAAATAGGAGAATATCAAACAAAACTTATGATGTTATTATGAATATCGAACGAAATTTAATATATGTACATCTATTAGATTTTGTTACGATAAAATAAAACACAGAAATCATGCATTACAAAAAGATCAAATTATAAGATAAATAAGTAGAATAAAAAAATTAAATAAACAAATAATTAAACAAACAAATTATAAGATAAAAAAACTAAACAAGCAAAATATAAAAAAAGGAAGTTAAAAGAGTTTTGCTTGAAAAGTCAATGAGGCAAAGCTCATTTAGTTCTCTTGCCCCTCACCAAACTATAGAAACAAAATGCAACTTTTTAAAATAAAATCTAAATTTTTATAAAAATTTGTAATATACAGTACTCTTTTGCAATTAACTAGGTTGCTAGCTATCCAATTGTCCTAATTTATAGTATCCAATTGTCCTAATTTATAACACCATTTAAAATATAATAGAAATAAATATATCTATATTTTACCATATTTATTTATATATAGATAGGGCAATAAAATAGAAAGAAATAAATAATGAAAATTTCCAATGGATAAAAGCTTTCGTTGGAAATTTTTTGATGGCTAAATTTTGATAAGTCCAGCTTTATTTTATCATCTACCAACTAAAGAATTCCCACCGCCATATGAAATTGAGTAGAAGGTGGTGGAAGACTTACAACTAATGCATGGATGGAAATCAAGGAGGTTACTTGGTGGTGAAGGAATTGAGGAGGTTACTTGGCGGTGAAGGAATTTGAATATGCAAAACTTATCCTCTTATCACCTTATCAATCCAACTAATATCCAACTCATGGTCACGGACAACTTGATTTTCTCCTCTCCAATGGACGTGGATGTAGTCTATAAATACATGAGCTTGCCTCTTATGTAAATATAAGTTTTCTCTTTTGTAATTCCTATCGAAGGAGAGATAGAGATAGAGAGAGTGTCCATTGAGAGAGATACTCCAAGAAAAAGAGAGATAGAGAGAGTGTCCATTGAGAGAGATACTCCAAGAAAAAGAGAGGTTGCTTTTGTATTTGCAATTGAGTGTGTCAATTCTTGTAAAAACTCTATTCGAATAGAAATAGAAATTGTTTTTTCCTCTTTTAAATTCCTCTTTCATGATCAGAGACTCGACAACAAGTGGTATTAGAGCGCCAGGTCGAGCGTTAAGGTTGGAATTTCAGCTCCAATTTGATCAAGTCATAACAAAGCTAAGATGTCAATGGAAGAATCATCTTCGGGAGCTATGATTAAGCTTACTTCCACCAACTATACACCATGGAGGCCTCGGATGGAAGATCTCCTCAGTTGTAAAGATTGTATGAACCCCTAGAAGCCAAAAGTGAAAACCTCGATCCTGCTAAGGAGACGTAGTGGAAGAAGTTGAACAGAAGAACTATTGGCCAAATCCGACAATGTATTGATCATAGTGTGTTTCACCACGTGGCACAAGAGACAGATGCATATACCCTTTGGAAGACTCTGGAGGATATTTACCAGGCCAAGACAGCACGAAACAAAGCTTTATTGATGAGGCGTTTGGTAAATCTGAAATTGAAAAGTGGAACTTCAGTTGCCGAGCACACTAGTGAATTTCAGAGCCTGGTGAACCAGTTGTCATCTGTAGAGATGCCACTTGGGGACGAAATGCAAGCCCTCTTACTTCTCAGTTCTCTTCTTGATAGTTGGGAGACTCTGGTGGTTTCTCTTAGCAACTCGGTCCCTAATGGAAAACTTACCATGTTTATAAGGTCAAGGATGCCCTTTTTTAATGAAGAGGCCAGAAGAAAAGATGTCGGCACGGACTAGTCACATGCCTTCATCTCGAAAAATCGGGGGAGACAACAAGGAGGTAGTCGGGGCAGGGGGAGAGGCAGAAGCAAAAGTAGAGGCAGATCCATAGATGGAAGAAAGCCTTCTTACACGTTCTACTATTGTGGTCAAGAGGGTCACATGAAGAAGAACTGTAGAAATTTTTTACGAGAACAGGGCCAGAAAGGCTAGAACAGTTCACAGTCGAAGAATAAAGATGGAGAAACTCTAGTCACTATCTCAGGTGATGTAGCTATTTGCTCCATCCAAGAGGAGACATGCCTTCACGTTTCAAGAGAAGACATTGAGTGGGTGATAGATACTGCAGCATCTTACCACGCCACTCCTCGCAAAGAATTCTTCACAACATACAAAGCTGGTGACTTTGGTGCAGTGAAGATGGGAAATACCAGTTCCTCTGAGATCGTAGGAATTGGTGATGTTCAGGTACAAATGAACATAGGATGCAAAATAACTTTGGAGGATGTTCGACATGTGTCGGATCTTCGGCTAAATCTACTTTCCGAGATAGCCCTTGACAAACTGGGCTACGACAATCACTTTAGTAACGGCACATGGAAAATGATGAAAAGCTCCATGATTGTCGCCCGAGGACATATTTCTGGCACTTTATACAAGACTCATGTGAAAATATGTGCAGACATCCTTAACACAATGGAACGTAAGGTGTCTCAAAGTCTTTGGCACCAGAGACTCGGTCACATGGGTGAGAAAGGATTGTCTATTTTAACAAAGAAAAAACTTATCACTGCCTCGAAGGAAGCTGCGCTAGATCCTTGCAATCATTGTTTATTTGGTAAGCAACACAGAGTCTCTTTTAGTTCCTCTTCAACGAGAAGATCGGAGTTGCTCAATCTGGTGCACTCTGATGTTTGTGGTCCATTGGATGTTGAGTCACTAGGCGGTAACAAATATTTCCTAACATTCATTGATGATGTTTCTCGAAAGGTGTGGGTGTATTTCTTGAGGACAAAGGATCAAGTATTGGATTACTTCAAATTGTTCCATTCCATGGTGGAGCGTGAAACAGGAAAGAAGCTGAAGTGTCTCCGTTCAGATAATGGAGGCGAGTACATATCCAAGGAGTTCGATGCCTATTGTAAAAGAAATGGCATTTGACGTGAGAAGATAGTCCCATGTACACCAAAATATCATGGAGTAGCCGAGAGAATGAATTGAACAATCATGGAAAAGGTCAGAAGTATGCTCAGTATGGCTAAGCTGCCAAAGTCATTCTGGGGAGAAGTTGTTCGAGTCGCCTGCTACCTGATTAACAGATCACCGTCAGTACCGTTGAATTTTGAAATTCCAGAGAAAATATGGTTTGGTAAGAATCTCTCTTATTCTCACTTGAGAGTATTTGGTTGTTTAGCCTTTGTACACGTATCCAAGGAGCTCAGAAAGAAGCTTAATGCAAGGACTACTCCATGCATCTTTATAGGCTATGACGATGAAGAATTCGGATACAGATTATGGGACCCAAAGGCAAAAATGGTTATCAGAAGTAGGGATGTGGTGTTCCATGAAAACCAGACATTAGAAGATATTGAAAAATCCACAGTATCTTCTAGCCCTTATTCCAGTACCCAGGACATTGTTCCAATGCACCAACACAATTTTTCACAGATAATGATGCGGTGCATGAGGAAATGCCAGAAGCAGAAAATTAGGATGAAGAAGAGGATATTGATTAGGGGGAGCCACAACCCTCTTCACTAGAAGCCGCAAGACCATCACAAGTGTTAGATGATGGTGTACATCCTGAAAGTGAAAATCTACAATTACGAAGATCTGAGCGAGTTCGAATTCCATCAACAAGGTATTCACATCCTAAGTACATTCTGCTTACTGATGAAGGGGAACCAGAGAGTTTCCAGGAAGCACAATCTCATGTGGATAAAGATAAATGGCTGCTAGGAATGAAGGATGAGATGGAATCATTGCAGAAAAATCAGACATATGAGTTGGTCAAGCTTCCAAAAGGAAAGAAGGCACTGCGAAATAAATGGGTGTTCAAGCTCAAGAAAGATGGCAGCGGAAAAATAGTGAAGTATAAAGCTTAGTTGGTTGTCAAAGGATTTCTACAGAAAAATGGAGTAGACTTTAACGAAATATTCTCACCAGTTGTAAAGATGGACTCAATTCGAGTTATTCTTGGATTAGTAGCCAGTTTAGATTTAGAGTTTGAGACGGATGTCAAGACAGTATTTCTTTATGGTGATTTACATGAGGAAATCTATATGGAGCAGCCAGAAGGTTTTGAGGTTTCAGGAAAAGAAAACCTTGTTTGTAAACTCAATAAGAGCTTGTATGGCCCGAAGCAAGCACCACGATGATGGTACAAGAAATTTGACTTGTTCATGGTGAATCAAGGATATAAAAGAACTACTGCAGATCAGTGTGTTTATATTCGGAGGTTTACAAATGGTGATTTTGTTGCTCTTCTACTATATGTAGACGACATGTTGATCATTGGAAAAGATGAAACAAAAATTAGCAAGCTGAAGAAGGAACTCTCGAAGGCCTTGACATGAAGGACTTAGGCCCAGCTCAACAAATCTTGGGAATGCATATAGTTAGAGATAGGAAAAAGCACATGTTGTGGCTATCTCAAGAAAAGTATGTTAAACGAGTAGTCATGAGATTCAACATGCACAACGTGAAACCCGTCAGCATTCCATTAGCCAACCACTTCAAGTTGAGCAAGAGTTCATCTCCCTCGTCCAAGAAAGAGATAGAGGAAATGTCATCAAAACCTTATTCTTCAGCAGTAGGAAGCCTAATGTATGCAATGGTATGTACCAGACCCGATATTGCTCATACAGTTGACATGGTGAGTCGTTTTCTTTCTAATCCAGGAAAGGAACATTGGGAGGCAGTCAAGTGGATTCTCAGGTACCTTTTGAAGACATGTATGTGCTATGGGGGAGCTGATCCGATCTTGGAAGGTTATACAGATTCAGATATGGCTGGAGATCTTGATGGAAGGAAATCTACATCAGGATTCCTATTCACGTTTGCAGGGGGAGCTGTATCATGGCAGTCAAGACTACAGAAGTGTATTGCTTTATCCACAATAGAAGCAGAGTATATTGCAGTAGCGGAAGCTAGAAAAGAAATGTTGTGGCTAAAGAGATTTCTTCAAGAATTAGGAATCAAGCAGAATGATTATAGAGTACATTGTGACAGCCAGAGTGCTCTGGACTTGAGTAAGATCACAATGTATCATTCCCACACAAAGCACATCGATATTCGTTATCATTGGATATGAGAAGTAATGGATCAACAACTGTTGAGATTAGTGAAGATCCACACAGAATCCATCGGACATGTTGACAAAGGTGGTTTCGAAGGAGAAGCTAGAGCTATGCAGAGACATAGCTGGAATAGTTGGTAGATAACAATTGCCTCAAATACAGCTGGAGGGGGAGAATTGATAAGTCTAGCTGTGTTTTATCATCTGCCAACTAAAGAATTCCCACTGCCATATGAAATTGAGTAGAAGGTGGTGGAAGACTTACAACTAATGCATGTATGGAAATCGAGGAGGTTACTTGGTGATGAAGGAATTGAGGAGGTTACTTGGTGGTGAAGGAATTTGAATATTCAAAACTTATCCTCTTATCACCTTATCAATCCAACTAATATCCAACTTATGGTCATGGACAACTTGATTTTCTCCTCTCCAATGGAGGTGAATGTAGTCTATAAATACATGAGCTTGCCTCTTATGTAAACATAAGTTTTCTCTTTTGTAATTCCTATCCAAGGAGAGATAGAGAGAGTGTCCATTGAGAGAGATACTCCAAGAAAAAGAGAGATAAAGAGAGTGTCCATTGAGAGAGATACTCCAAGAAAAAGAGAGGTTGTTTTTGTATTTGCAATTGAGTGTGTCAATTCTTGTAAAAACTCTATGCGAGTAGAAATAGAAATTGTTTTTTCCTCTTTTAAATTCCTCTTTCGTGATCAGAGAATCACAACAAATTTTTCCGTCAAAAAAGTCCAATGGTCCCGACTATTGTCGAACAATTTCATGAGATTGAAATGAGTTGACTTAATGATTTATAGTGATCAACATCAGGGGAGTAGTTGTACTCTTTTTTCTTTGCTTAGATTTTGTCCCATTGAATTTTCCTGCCAAAGTTTTAATGAGGTAGCATTTATTTTTAATACTCCAATATAATTGTATTATTTTTCCTTCGTTTGATATTTTTGTAACATAGGATTTTTATCAAATGTAGTTTTAATGAGACGGATATATTGTAACGTGTCATTCAAGGGAAGTCTTGCAAATAATATGTTATTAATGGATGACATTTATTCCCCTGTATCCCTAGTTATTATTACCGTTGTGTTCATAATTCTTCTCTATATATATGAGACTTTGGTTCTTAATAAAAATGAAAGTCTATTGACTTCTATATTCTCTTTTCATTTTCTCTCTAGTTTATAACACGATTCAAGATATTTTATATACTATAAATAATAGATATTATAGTAAAATAAATCAAATTTACTCTCATAATTTCTTCAGTTTTTTGTAGCTAAAAGGGATCGACTGTTAGAAACAAGCAAGTCACTAAAACTTGTTATGTGGTCTTTACTATCAATTGGGATGTTTCTCTGTTTTTTTTTTTTTTTTTTTTTCATCCTAGGAAGTTTTGCCTTCCAAATTTACAAAAATTTAGTCTCAAATTGACTCACACTTTACCTATACTTTCTTCACTAACCAATCCGAGCTCTGTCAAATAAAATACACAATGGGGACATACATGGCTAACACCGAAATCAGAAAGAACCACAAAAATGAAAATTATATGAAATTGTAAAAACATTTCTGCCCTTGAATATGTTTGCCCGTTGAGCAGTACATTTCGAAGAAAGAAAAATTACGATATACAAAAATTCCATTTAGTAGCAATTTTCACCTTTTATACAATCATGTAGATCATTATCATTCTACATTGCATGAGATTACAGATTGAAGTCTAAAAAGTTCAATAAAGTGCCCCCTCCCTTTTTTTATCTTGCGATTCTATTTTCAATGGTAATAAAATTATGTTCCTATCTAAACACTTGAGTTTCAAATTAAAAAGAAAACCAAGTATTAAGACTTCATGAATTTTCAAGTACCCAAAAAATGTTATGCATTACAAGACATATAACTCGATTAAAATGATAATTTAATATTTCAAGATCCGTTTCACCCTATGAGAGACTAAAATAAATTTTCGAAACAGCGTTGTACCGTGAAAGATAGACACAAAGTTGAAAAATTTTATTAATTCTTGCTTAACTCTGTAAGTAAGCGATGAGATGCATCTTGATTTGTTGCAACAGAAGCAAGTATGGTTAACCCAGCTGTACTAGTTGAAGGCCAATAATGAAGTTGTTTATGGCCTAACAGTGCAAGTATTGTCAGTATGGCACTCCTCTTCACTTGCTCATTAGCTCTTGCAACTTCGAGGTAGAGTATATGGCTATAACTGATTGAAGTATGAATTGAAGTTATTGACATAATAGTAGTGTGGTGATTTAATCTGAACAATAGAATGTTATAATAAGTGGACATTCCGGTTATGGTTCTCTCAGTGGCCACCATAACTTCTACTCACCCGTCAAATGATGGGTGGACACTCAGCCAAGTTTGAAAAATGTCAGAAAATCGGAGAGCAATAAGTCACTTCCGTTTGAAATCGAGGGTATGTAGTGAATGGCTTGTTGAATAAAACATGTGGCATTTGGTGTAGTGTGTTGCACTACAAGGTACTTTGAATGAGAAGCAAGCATAGTATACATTTGTCATCTAATAATGCAGTACATTACACAATGTGTCTTTGAAATGTTACGGCTTTCAAGAGTATCAAGTGGTATGAAACACGAGGCTTTTCGCTTCTGTTTGATTCTCATTATTTGGAAAAAAAAGTTTTGATTATTGATTGATGGGATATTGTGTGATTGAAAATGAGAGAAAAATCCTGGATTTATGTGTCAAATATTTTATTGTTAAAATATCTGGTTAAAATTGAGTACCGTGGAAAAAGAGTTAAAAAGAATGGGGGACCAAACAGAGATATAGTGTCATTAGATTCTATATGGAAACAATCACCTTCCCATGGTGGACAGATGTTAATGTGCCCATCGTGGATGTAATGCTGATACGTGTCTAGTAATTTAAAATTTCTTGACATGTGTCAACATCACACTCAAGGTGTGTACATTAACACTTGCCCACTGTAGGTATTTCGAGACTGAGATTCTATATGTCTTACTTTTACTAAAACATGAGAAATTTAAGATAAAGAAGATTATGCTTATCTTCTTTTATCAAAAGAGTCAACTAACAAATCCATGTCAGCTTATACATTTGATGGATGCTATCATATGCCTACCTTTTCTATGAATTCACAAATTTAGGGATTAAACTTCTGTTCCTTTCCTTCCATGTTCACTCTTCTAGCTAGTTTTCTTGTTGCTTCTACCTAGATCATTCTATTTTTTCTCAGCATTTGGTTTTCCTTTATGCTTGAGTGGGCCGAAGCAAAAGGAATTTTGTCATAAATGATTCAACATCCAAGGAGTATATTCGTAGTGACAGGGACCAAAAGGTGTATATCTTTGCCTCAGTGGAAAGTGCTGACCATTACCACCATTTCTAATTCAAGTACTCCAATTTGATCATATTTTAAAATCAATTGATGCTAGAATCATCTAGAAAGAAATGGGACAGAAGGAGTTTGGGGAGATGGAAGCATGATTGTGATGTGATATATAACACTGCTTGGTTTATAAACTTGTTTATTTATAATTTTGAGGTAAAAAGTAGTATTTGAAAATTCAAAAGAGAAAAAATATATGGTTAAAATGTGATTTGAAAAATTTTGTAATTTATAAACTCGTTTATAAACCAGTTTATTTTGTTTACCAAACACATTAATTTGCCACCGTTTGGTAAATGTCATTTTTTTTGGTTTATAAACCAATTTATAAACCACACAATTTCTCAAATAACTTTTTAATCACACTCTTTTCTCTCTCAAATTTTCAACAACTACTTTTTAACGCAAAATCATAAATAAACCAGTTTATAAATCAAACAGTGTTACCAAACAGAGGAGTGTATGTTTGGGTAATACACACACACACTTTTTTTCTTTTTACTGGAGATATGGATGAAACAGAGTATGAGGCATTATTCCTATTTCTTTCTGTTCATCATTAACATATCTTGAAACTCGATATATGTGCAAATTATATTCTAATTTTGTTAAAAAAGAACTCACTTGAAAGCTTGAATTATGCAGAAATGAAAGAACAAAATAAATGGACCAAGCCAAGAGTTTAATATTTTCTCCTTTAGAAGAAATCATTGCACATGTGCTCACGGTTGGATGGTAAACATCTTTTAAGGTACAAAAATCCCATCTTACAGTAGCAGTACTTCAAATCACAAGAAATAAATAGAAACAATGTTCTGAACTCACTAGAATGAGAAAGGACTAATGCAGAAGGTTGTTTAGTATGCAGAAAGAAATTGGAGGAATATGATAAAATCGATTTGAAATGAATAATACGGGATAATTGGTTCCTATTTATAATAGTTGAAATGATGTGTCAAAAGACAAAATAGTTCAAACATTGTGTCTAGAAGATACAATAGTCGAAAAAGTTGTCTTCAACTGACACAAATTTTCGGATATATTTTTCAACATATAATTGACAGAATCTAGAAGGTGGCACCACTTGTAATGTTTAGAGATTTTCGAGAGAAATAAATAAATTATATAATTAAATAATTTATTTAATAACAAAAATAATATAATTAAATATTATTTGTCCAAAAATTTAATACCAACTTGGACCAAGTTCAATGCAAGCCCAAGCCCACGACCCATGACTCGTGACCTGTGCCTGTGCACTTGCTTAAGCTCGTATCGTGCTAAGCAAGTCGATCAGATGGTGGTGGTCACGCACGTGTGTTTTGGCTCAACCTACTAGTATGTAGGTCATCTCTCCTTCAAACATTATTGGTGCTTCTTGGGGCCCAAATACCAAACCTTATTCTTATAAGGTGGTTCATTTTCTTCAAATCTTCATATGTGGGATTGACATTTTTCCAATTTTTCACCCATTTATTTTAACTCCAAGTGATATCTTTAGGCCACAATTTCTCATTCATCTGAAAATCATTTTGAGAAATCAAATATACCACAATCATTTACTTACAGAGTAGAAAGCGTTGAACCATGGTCTCACCTCAATTGCTTAACATGACCCACCTAAATATTTGATCAAAGTTGGCCATTCCAACTTAATTAAACTAACCCATTTCCAACACCCCTACATGAAAGGAAATTACTAGAAAATACCAATGATAATGCATATATTGATAAAGAGTATAAGAAAAAAAGTTATTGCATCAGAATATGTAGCTTCTAACTTTGAACTTGTCTTAGTAAATATTATCGAATTTACTTAGTTAATCAGTGAATATGATGTCTTGAATTGTTCAGCTGTTGGTGTAAACTAAGAGAATAGTACTCACATAATACATTTCCTAATACTTTTGGTTTTCGTGATTGTGTTCATTTTGGCCCTAAACAACTCTTGAATTTCATAAGTATTTTAGGCAATTTCAGCCTCAAGAATTCACATTGAAGACACCTACTTGACACTTACATATGTCATCTCCTATTAGGAGTGTTCTACCATACTCCACTTAGCTCATCCAAGCTGTAGTAATAATTAAGGCTGCGTTCTTTTTGGCGTTTTCCAGCCGTTTTCCATTTTTGAAAATGCGAAAAACGCGTTCTCTTGCGCCGTTTTCGGAAATAATTTTTTAAAACGTTTTCAAAATTTTTAAAGGAAATGGAAAACGTGAAAATCACATTTTTCGCGTTTTCCGAATTTATACCTTGGAAAACGCGGAAAACGCGCGTTTTCCACTTTAAAAAAAAAAAATTTAAAATAATCAAAAAAATATGAAATTTGTCAAAATTTGTCATTTTTAATTACATTATTGGTCCCTAATTTTCAAAACTTGTCATTTTAATCCTCAAATTTTGAAATTTCTTTCGAAAATACCCTAATTTATTTGCAACTTAGGTCCCTCAACTTCAGATTTTGTTGCACATTAGTTCACAAATTTTACTTTTTTTTTCAATTTAGTCATTCTCGTATTTGCTTTATAGGTCATTGTCTTCAAACATGTATAACTTTTGATGTACAACTCCAAATTGCACTCTCTTTTTTGTGTCAAACTCCAAATTCAACCATCTTTCTGATGATGTATCATGTGCTTAATTATTAAACATTTATTTTTTACTTTATTATTGTAGACACTTATTTTGTAAGAGCATCATTAATTAACGTAAATTGATTTTTGTAAATTTTATTGAAACTTAAATTTTAAACGTTATGAGTGCTTACTAGAATGATGTATATATATAAAGTATTAAATGGAACGATTACTTTAGAATGGAAAATTATTACCCAAATGTGGAACGATTACTTTAGAAGGGCAACATGAATTTTTGAACTTTTTTTGTATAACCAAATTGCGTGATAGGGGTTATTTCATTTATTTTTGTTGTGCAACTCAAATATGACATCTTTATTTCATTTATATTCACAAATAATATAATTACAAATATACATAAATAATTTTCTTCAAAATTTTAAATAGAACGCATTTTCCAACTTTTCATTTTCGAAAACAGTTTTCAGAAATAACAAACCAAAAGCGTTTTCAGCAATTTCGAAAAAGTCACAGAAAATGGAAAATAGAAAATATTTTCAAAAATGAAAACGGAAAACTGAAACACAAAGAGAACGCAGCCTAAAAGTTTAACTTAACCTCATACACTTTATAGAAAGCACTTTTTATTATCATTGGAATAGGTTGAGATAACTCCTAAGTTCTTCGCTGAATCTTCATAACTTAGTGATAAGTACGTTTTTCGTACTTATTTTGATCTCAAATTTAGAAAATTGTGAGTATTTTAGAGTTTGATATTGCTTAATTATTTATTTATTTTGATTGTTTTAGGAAAAATTCGAATTTGGAAGAGATTGAAGCAAAACGAGGAAGTCATGTGCGGAGTATGTGAAGAAATCAGTGCACAACTTTTAGTACAAATATTTTCATGGAGCCTATAATATATCACTGGAAAGATAATTAAATTTAGAGTCCAAATCAACAAATGGAGCACAAATCAGAGTTGTAAATCAAAAGTTATGCATGTTTGAAGTTTGACTGACGGATCAGAAATTTCAACCGCGATTTGCAAACTGCGACCGACCCGAAATCTCTGTTTGGGCCCTGTTTTCCGCGGCCCGACCTCGGTTTGCAACCCGCGGTCTGAGCGCTACCCGCCTGTACGGTTTTTCTCAATTTTTTGGTTTTGTCCTTTATTTTTCTATTTGTTTTCTTGTCCAACAAGGATTAAACCACTTTCTTGATTTCTAAATTAAAAAAAAGACATATTTTTAACCTAGAAAGTTCCCCAATTCATGATTCATAGAGATTCTACAAGAAATCAAAGGGAAATTCCAAGAAGCCAAAGGAGAATTCAAGAACTTGAGATGAAGATTAGATTTTGGTGCAATAATTCTTTCTTCTTTTCCAATCAATTCAAGAATTTGGTAATGTTATCATTTTTTTTATTTTTCTTGTTTTTATTTTATCATGTGTAACTAATTCTGTTGTTGGGACGAACGATGTGATTTTGTTTAAATATTCAATTTCAATTCTCTAGTTTTTGGCTAATTGTTTTATGTATTGATTTTAGTATTGTGTTTTAATGCATGAATTGCTTGATCACCAATTTGATGAACTGTGGGTTGTTTTCATTATTCGAGAGGTGAGTTAAAACCTAGACCAAGTAATAAAATCCGGCAATTGACAAAAGGGTAGAGATACATAATTTTTGTTTTCGTGATCATTTTGAATTCTTGTCGTTGAATACATTTATTTAGTGCTTATTCTGTCAAATCATAAAGATATGTGGTTGACATATCTAGATAGAATCAATTTAAACTCGAGAGGAAAATTTTAGACTCTTAAGACAGCTGTGCCCACGTAAGGTGGTGGTTTTGACACAGCAGATGTGTTGGGCCTTATAGAGCATGTATTTCTTCATGGTCTGAGGAAGAGTGATTGATGGATTATCAATTGAGTGTCATAATGATATGATACTTCATTCAAAGGAGGTTATTTGAAAAGTGCAAAAAATCGCACATCGATTAAACATGTGATAAATGATTAGCTTATAAAGGATTTATTCACTGAAGTTAATGCTATTTTTCAATTGAAGCTCAATTTTCGATCGTTTATAACATGAATTTAGTCAGGTCTGATGATGGGCAACCAAAAAAAAAAAAAAAAACTCGCCTATTACAAGAACTCACACGTGGGTTCTCATCTTTCTTGAGAACCCACATGTGGGTTCTTTTAATAGACGGATTTTTAATCAACAGATCAATTTCATGAATTTAGTTATGTAGATGGTTCTCATTCTTGAGACTAATTCAATTTTGTAAAACTTATTACTTCAGTCAATAAATTCTAGATGGACCGCTCAATTTCTCGAATAAAATATGTGCAGCTTGAAGAAAGTGTTTGAGGACTCGAGCAAAATAGACTCGGGCAGTTTGTGAACTTGTCACGGGATCCATGAATCCACTGCTTGCGCCTTTCAATGATTATGACAAAACCCTTTGTTTAGGGGACTTATCTTTTTCCACAAATTCATTCAATGTTTGACTCGACATTAAATGCTCGAACTTGACTTATTTTCACAAAAAATGTTCGGCTCTATCTTTTGACTTGGGATAACGTGATTCGAGCACTAATTGGCTCAATTTTAATTAATAAATAAGCAAAAAATGAGTCGACTCATGAGCTGAACTGACTCGACTTGACTCATAACTTGTCTCAATAATTATAGTTAGAAGTTGATGAAATTTATAAGTAAAGTCGATAGAATTGTAAGTATCATGAAATGATGAGTAAAATTATCGAAACTTTTTTAACAAATTTTTAAACTATCTCAAACAATCACTAAAATTAGAATAAAAGAAGTGTATAATTACAGGAACATCCATTGGACTATTTTCTCATTAAAATGCTTAAATTTGTTGAGAGACATTGATACATACGAAAATGTGACAATTTGATTTTATACAAAGCTTTTCAGCCTCTATTTGGTAACCCCTTTGTACATAAACGATTGTTTATAAATAGTAGCGTTGCAATATTATAGTGTTCCATTTATTTGGAAAGTAAAAAATGGTGTGCGAAAATATTTGATCAATCGAAATTATTATTTTTTTTAAAAAAAAATTATTTAATGAGACATCACCACGTGACTGTTTATAAACAAAAAATATAAACAACTTTTACCAAAGTGATGCTTAAAGTTATGGCTAAAAATTGTATGTGGACTACTAGTAGTCTTTTTAAAAGAAAGAAGTACTCAGTTATATCCTACTATCTTTAAAAGTCACAAATCCTACATCATTGTTCATAACATGTTCACGTTGGTTCAGTGGTCAGCATGACTACCTTAGGAAGAAAAGAAGGTGTACCCCCACACTTTGAGGGTCTCGATCGACTATGCCCTAAGCCATTAGTTGAGGTGATTAATCGCAAGTTATGTTTTCCAGAGCCAGGATAGAGGACTTGATGGTAAGTCCAAAGTTTGGACAACTCCCGCTTACAATAAGACACAAATTCAATATTTCAGGATTCGAACTCTGCATACTACTGCATTGAGCCTTATCAGCACTCCCATTTTTCTCTGGGAGATGTGCCCTGAGGGTGGCATGACTACCTAGAAGTGTCAAGACGAATGGGCCGATCAGACCCCTGAAAATCGGCCCAGATCGACCCAGGATTGCGGGCCGACCCGTGATCTGTGCGGGCAGTTCACGAGTCAAAAAGTTGTGAACCGCAGGTTTCGCGGGTCAAACCTTCACGGGCCGCGGTTAACCCTTTGGCCCATAAAAAAAATATTTTTATTAATTATGGTAACATTGAAAATCTTCCTTCTTCTACAAACTCTAATACAACTTTTAAAGTAAAATTTTATTTTTTCTCCCTAATAGCTAAAAAACGTAACGTTGTTGAATAATAGTAATTGGAAATAAATTTAGCATTTAATTGTTATTTGTTTATGTTTTATTTACATTTGCAAATTTAGAAGTAATTCATATAATATAAAATACAATTTTAAATTCTAAGTAAATATTTTATGGTATAAATATGAATTTATCATTTTAATCATTTTGTATTTAGAAATTTGACAAAAAAATTGTTATAAATATGAAAAAAGTCTATATTTTTATTCATACGGGTCAAATCAGAACGAACCGCGATCCGCATGGGCTCGACCTAGATGAGCCAATGGACGGACCTGGATTGTAGTTCGAAATTTGTAAGTTGACCCTGAACCGACCTGTAACCTGCAACGGGAGGGCTTTTTTTCAAGCAGATCATTACTGGACTTTTATTTTGACAGGCCAACCGGGCTCGGACCATCCGTATTGACACCTCTATGACTACCTTAGAACGTCCGTTAGCTGGACGTCAATGGTTTAAATCCTATGTGTATTTTTTTTTATTTTTTTATTTTATTTATAGCATTAACGGGATCAAAACGATGTCAGTTTGATATTGCCTTGCTATACAGGAGTCCACACAGTGGAAAATCTTAGGCTGCGTTCTCTTTGGCGTTTTCGAGCCGTTTTCCGTTTTCCATTTTCGAAAATGCGGAAAACGCGTTCTCTTGCGCCGTTTTCGGAAAAAAATTTCAAAAACGTTTTCAAAATTTGTAAAGGAAATGGAAAACGTGAAAATCACGTTTTCCGTGTTTTTCGAAATTTTTGCCTTGTAATTGGAAAACGCGGAAAACGCTCGTTTTCCGCGTTTTCCACTTAAAAAAAAAATTTAAAATAATCAAAAAAATTAGAAATTTGTTAAAATTTATCATTTTTAATTATATTATTGGTCCCTGATTTTCAAAACTTGTCATTTTAATCCTCAAATTTTGAAATTTATTTCAAAAATATCCTAATTTATTTGCAACTTAGGTCCCTCAACTTCAGATTTTGTTGCACATTAGTTCATAAATTTTACTTTTCTTTCAATTTAGTCCTTTTTCGTATTTGCTTTATAGGTCATTGTCTTCAAACATGTATAACTTTTAATGTACAACTCCGAATTGCACTCTGTTTTTTGCGTAGAACTTCAAATTCAATCATCTTTCTGATGATGTATCATGTGCTTAATTATTAAACATTTCTTTTTTACTTTTGTATTGTAGACATTTATTTTGTAAGGGCATAATTAATTAACGTAAATTGATTTTTGCAAATTTTATTAAAACTTAAATTTTAAACGTTATGAGTGCTTACTAGAATGATGTATCTATATAAAGTATTAAATGGAACGATTACTTTAGAAGGGAAAATTACTACTCAAATGTGGAACAATTACTTTAGAAGGGCAACATGAATTTTTGAACTTTTTTGGTATAACCAAATTGTGTGATAGGGGTTATTTCATTTATTTTTGTTCTGTAACTCAAAATATGATATCTTTATTTCATTTATATTCACAAAAAATATAAATTAATTTTCTTCAAAATTTTAAACAGAACGCGTTTTCCAGCTTTTCATTTTCAAAAACAGTTTTCAGAAATAACAAACCAAACGCGTTTTCAGCAATTTCGAAAAAAATCACAGAAAATAAAAAACAGAAAACATTTTCGAAAATGAAAACGGGAAACTGAAACACAATTGTCTCTCCTCGCTATTATTCCTTCACTCTGTAAAAATCTGATTTCATGGCCCATCGACTTCACATTCCGCCAACCGGGTTTTGTTTTGTATCTGTGGATTTCGATCGTAAAGGTGGTGCTTCTCTTCACTTTTTAAAATCCAGTTTGTACATAACCGAATTCTTAGATTTGTGGTGGTGTTGTGATTTTTTCATTCTCAGACCAGGTCCAAAGCGTTGGAAGCACGAGACGGAGTCACCGAACGTCGACCACACGTTAAAGATTAATGGTTTGGTACTCTCGTACAAACTTTCAGTTCTTCACTTCTCTTTTCACTTTACTGATTTTTTTTTTTTTCACATGGATTGAGGGGTTCATCATCTGAGTACTCATCAGTCATCTCGTATTGTTTTATTTTTTGAATTGATATGCTTATAAGTTTTTGAGCAATGGCTTTGCGTTTTATACTCTTATCAGATTATTTGAGAGTCGTTTATTTTGTGTTGATGAAATTTTATTTAGTTTTTTAGTCACCGACTTGTGAAATGGCTGGAAAGTTCTATTTAAAGATGTTTGCTGATTGTAGTGGGACGGGGAAACAATATTGCTATTCAATATTTTTGGAATGTTCTCCTGGTTTCTTTCTTGTTAAGCATACCCAATTTTTGGGCTTGGTAAAAATGTAAGATTGCATAGATATATTCAAAACTTATAATAGTAAAAGAACTCCAATAATCCTTTTTGTGCACTTCATAGGACATCAAGTCCTGGTAATAATTTGAGGTGTATATAAGACAGTGCATTTACTATTGAATGGGAGTGTTTAGTTAACTTAATTAAACATCAGTTCAACTAGCCAATAAATCAGAGCACCATCTCTCGGTAGTAGTATTTAAAAGATCTGGGAGCCCTTTTTTTGCCTTTTTGTACATCCAAAAAATAAAATAAAATAGCGAAGTTAATTCTTGATTAGGCAAAGAGAAGATGATGATAAGAAATATATTGTTGCTTTGTTCACTTTTGTTATGTGCCTTTAATATTAAGTTAATGGTCTGCATAGGCCGCAAAATTCGCCTAAATTTTTCATTTGAGACTTCAAAGAAAGGGCAATGAGCATGCTTCCCAAAGTACAAGGGAATCATTTCCATGAGGTACGAGAGATTTGCATAAGAAGCTCTCGGGTTCATAACTTTAGCCCTTGATTTTTTTTTTTTAATTACGTGTTTTGAAAATATGTCGATGTTAGATAACTGATGACTTTCTTTCACTGAATCAGTGTGTAGTTCTACACATTACTTGAAACAACTCTTGTTACTTTAGCATCGCTGTCGCATTTTATTATACTCTTTAATGATGATGATATACCTGGGACTCGTGGAACACTTGCAACCACTTTTCTAGCCTTTGATAGAGCTTAGAGATCTTAGGAGTGATGGTCAGGGAGAACGAAAGTTGTTCGATGGAATATATGATTTCAACTTCTATAATGATTTGGAGAATCCTGACAAGGGAATTGATTTTGGTTGATCAACACTTGAACTTGAAAAAATTTCCATATTCCAGACGCTGTCATACTAGACGCCCTCCAACTGACACAGGTTAGGCTATTTCCTAAACTGATTCTTTATGAATTACTGATTGACTTTCGTGCAATATGCATTCTTGTCTAATATAGATGGTTTATGGGATCTCAAGTATTTATATGTGTATATTGAAGAAATTAGTGCTATCATATTGCTTAATTAGTATTTCTTGCATGTATCAGATTTTAATGCTAAGAGCAGAGTGCAGAAGCCATTGTCAATGTACGTGCCCAGAGACCGAGCAATTTGAGGAGTCTAAAATGAATGTTTTCTCAAATGGGAGATTGAAGGCAATGCTTCACTACCTAATATCGTCGTTAATGACTGGCATCTCGACTACTAACCACGATTTCAAGGGATTTTCTGATATTGATATCCTTTACAGTGAAGTTCTACTTCTGAAACTAGGACTTCAGGATGAACTCTTGAAGAAGATCCAATTGCCCAATACTTTACTAGAACGGGGGTTTACTCAAATATGAAATTATAAAAAATTTCTCAAGCAAGTAATCCTCCCTTTTGTCAATCTTAAATCTTTTATTTATATTGGAATACATGTACAAAATGTATATCGGTTGGAGCAAGAATCTGGTTTTTTCTTCAATATGAAGTACTTTAAGGACCAAAATGAAAGAGATGAATGGCATGAAGTTGAGTGGATTCACAAAGGTTTAGGATAACCACTTTTTGATGAGAAATTTATTTGAAATAAGAAAGCAAAAATGTCCTAAAGTTCTTGATACATAAGTTTTGTCTCAAGTTACTTGTCGATCTCTGGCCATTGGTAATTCTTTTTGTTAACTATGTGATACTTTTCAGATTGATTGCTATGAATAAGTTTTATATCACTAAATTTATTCAATTCAATTTTTGTTCCAATAATTATGCGTCTGTTTGGGAAAAGGCTTTCTTTCGTTTACAAACAAATTTTTAATCTACACAATTTCACAAACAAATAAACCTATTGTAATCACCACCTTTTAGCCAAACAAAGGCTCATATTTCGGTTTGCGAATTTCTCGTGTTTACAGTGGATACATTTTATGCTGGGTGTGATATTATTATGTGTCACAAAAATTATATATAGGGACACATAACAACATCATAATTACGCTGAACATATTTAATGGTATTCACTGTAGACACTATGATCAATTGTAAACATTCACAATTTCATAAATATTCTCCTTTTCACAATTTTTAATATCACTTTATATTCAATCAACAAATTCATTGCTACAACTTCCTTAGAATACGTGAAATTTAAAACAACATTTTAAGGCTCACAAACAGTACTATCAAAAACTGACACAAGACTTAAAACAACATTTTAAGGCTCACAAACAATACTATAAAAAATTGACACAAGACGATGTATCCGTCAACACACGAATTTCACTAGTCTTTCAAAAAGATGCTAAAGAAGTAATGTTTTAAAATTCGATCAGACCAGATTGTCCCGATTCCAATTGAAAAACCAAAAATTAATCCAATCCTATATTGATTAAAAAATTAAAATCATATAAAACAAACAAAAAACTGACCGATGCACTTTGATATTATTATTTTATTATTACCATTGGTTCAATCCCTCTTGATTTTTTTTCCCTTTTCGGGTCGGTTCAGAATTGATTTTCATAACTTCGTGAAAGAATTTGATTTTAAAAAATGCCAACACACACATATAATAACAGATCAAGATCGATGGTCTCTCCTTTTAAATTTTGCTTATTTCTATTTAGTTATTAAACATATCATAATTTAATATAAAAATTTATGAAAGAGCAAGTGCTTTATTTTGTCATGCATCCAATTGTATCCATCTCTCTCTCTCTCTCTCTCTCTCTCTCTCTCTCTCTCTCTCTCTCTCTCTCTCTCTCTCTCTCTCTCTCTCTCTCTCTCTCTCTCTCTCTCTCTCTCTCGGTTGGGTGGATGGGTGGGGTTCCGAAGGATTTGAAATTACACAAATAGATTACACGCTGGATGACGCATCCTTCACATGAAGGGGGGGTTCGCTCCCCTCACATGGAAGGGGTCCGTGAGCGGACTTTCCTCCATGTGAGGAGTGTATCATCCAGTTTGTGATACATTTTGTGTGTTTAGCATTATTCTTGAAATTAACATGGCCTCTATCATGCCTAAGCTGATTTTCTCCAAGAGCTCTGATCGAAGGAAAGATTTGGCACTTTAATGTTAGCTCTTCGTCAAGTGAGGCTGTAGTATGTTCTAAGGGTTGGGATGTTCGCCAACTAAAACATTTTAGGACGTTGTCTTGTTATTTTTAGTATGACATTAAGCCTCTGTTTGATTTTCTTTAAAATTTCATTTTTTTCTCCAGTACTCAATCTCAACCATTTATGAAAGCCTACAATATTTGACGTTTCAACAAAATCACAATCATTCATTCTCCTAAAAATCACTATTTATTTCAAAAAAAACTCTTTTTAAACAATATCAAATACATTCGAATTTTCAAACATACATGAAAAAAATAATCATTTAATGATGGGGGTGACAAACGGATCGAGCACGTCGGCCTGATCCATGGGTTGCTCAAACTTGTATTGACTTTTTTCAAAGAACTCTTTATTAACCACCAATCTCCATATATACTGCACCTTATTCTTCAATTCTTTTGCTTTCAATTTCTTCATCTCGAACTCTTCTCCAGTTCCATCTCGAGAAACCCATCCAATTCTGCATAAATGGAAAGGATATCAATTCCTCAATTAGGTCTCACCGAAGAAGAATTCAAGGTATTGGAGCCTGTGATTCGTACCTACCACACGTTCGACGAAATGCCCAACACATGCACATCCCTCATTACGCAGCGCATTGACGCTCCTACAGAGGCAGTCTGGCCGTTCGTCCGCCGCTTCGACAACCCACAAAAGTACAAGCACTTCGTCAAGAACTGCCGATTAATGCTTGGCGACGGCGGAGTTGGCAGCATCCGCGAGGTGACGGTTGTTTCCGGGCTCCCCGCCTCCACGAGCACCGAGAGGCTGGAGATTTTGGACGATGAGAAGCATATACTGAGTTTTCGGGTTGTGGGTGGGGAGCACAGATTGAACAATTATCGATCTGTAACATCTGTTAATGAATTCAAAAAAGATGGGAAAGTTCATACAATTGTATTGGAATCTTATATAGTGGATATACCAGAAGGGAATACAGTAGAGGACACAAAAATGTTTACTGATACAGTTGTGAAGCTGAATCTTCAGAAGCTTGGGGTGGTGGCAATGGCCTCTTTGCATGGACATGCATGAATTTGCCATTTTGGTACGTTCGACCGGACATTACCTAATCTTGTCTAGGTCGACGGGAACGTAATAACAGACAAACATTTCAATTATTTTTCTTCCTTAATCGTGTCTAATTCTATTTAATGCAGTATGTAATGGCGTTTTTAGGGTTTAGGATTGATAAATTGAATATTATCTATTGGTTTAATGGGTTATTCTAAATTTTTAATTTTGTTTGGGAGATGGGATTTGAATTTAGTTTTTCATTTTTTGTTTTCCAATAAATGATTGTCAAATTTGGTTCATAGACATCTTGTTGTTGACATGCATGCTGTTAAAATTATTCGACCGATTAATAGGTTTCAATAGCGATGAATCGATAAGTCGTAAAAGATTTTATATGGCCATAGGATAGGCAATACCCATATTGGTTGATTTAGCTAAAATAATTAATAAAAATTAATCACGTCAACTCAAAAATTATTTTTAACACATATTTTTTGAAGTACGCAACTCATTAACTTTTCAATCACACATTTCATCAACTTTTATCGAAAATCGTTAAAAATTTGATTTTCTTAGCCAAAACCAAACATGGGCATATTCTTTATTTTTTTGTCCATTTCTTGAATTTTACTCGATCAATTGCTTGTATAGTATAACTTAAAAAATTACTATTAAGTGGAGGGAGTCAACAATTAATTTTAATCCCACGTTTTATAGGGCTACAACTTTTTTTTAACTTTCAACTACATATTAATGTGTTTGGTATTGTTTAAAATGAGATTTTTTTAAATGGATAGTGATTTTTAGGAGAAATTTGGTTGAAAAGTTTAATATTGTGGGCTTGACTTTTAATGAATGATCGAGACTGAATACTGTAGAAAAATGGGAAAATGGGAAAATTTTCAAAGTCTTTATCAAACAACCATATAGCTCATCACTCGACTTGTTCTAGACTCCTAGGACGAGCTTGGTCCATATTTACACCCCGATCTCTACGTAACGTAAAAGCTCGCTTATCTTTAGAATGAAATTGCGTGCTTCTTGATAAACATTTTTAGTACTCCACCTTAAAAGGTGAATTTATTACTACAACTCATAGAGTTGAGCTTTTTGAAACATGGGGCTCTAATGTATTAATTATATCTTCTTTTATAGATAAGCAAGCATGTTGCATTAGCTTTTGGATTGGCTTCCATATCAACACATAATTCAATGGCTAAGGACAGAGACTTGTGAGTAACCTTAAAGGACATGTGACCATGAACACCTTGTCCACTTATTTTGTCTACTTTATTTTTCATGTTCAACCGGAATTCCCTTTTGTGGTATTGGCCGTGCGAACAATCTAAGCCAAGGATATGATGTCGAAATAGCATATAGCTCTTATCATTGAAAAATGGTAACTCGATCGTCCTCCTCTCATTGAAAAAGACCGCCTTCAACTTTTAATTATGTGGCATGAAAACTATAAGGATGTGTTTAGTATAACGTAAGAAAATAACTTAGACACGAATAGTTCATCCTATCAAACAAGAGCATGTTAGTTCAAGTTTATAACTTATAAGTATAATTGTTCTTATTGGTAAGAATTCAAGAAACGTAGCGTTTTTTTTTTTTTTAATTGGTGAAAGTTCCAAACAACAAGTTACAAATTTTTTTACCAATCTAAATTTAAATGGTAATAAGTACTTGTATATAATTAACAAAACAGAGAAGGAGAAATCAATGGAAGCTAATAATTTCTTGTGCGAGAACTTGAGTCCGTGATTGCGTTTGGTACTATTGTTTTATTTCTCTTTTTTTCTGTTAAATTTTTGGGTTGGTTTATGTAATTTAAGATATTATCTCCAAGTTTTTTTCTTGGCATGAGAAATTCATTCAAAATTTCACTAGTACAGACTTTTCCAATAAAATATAAAATATACGTCAGTTTTTGAAAAAATAGACGTCAATAAAAGGACGGTGACATTTTTGTAATTAATAATTATATTTCATGACAATATGCGTTGGTTGCTTAGTAACAACCAACACGCAAAATATATATAAATTCCAGATCTCAAAATTACAATTTCAATTAGTTAATTGATTTTGTTAGCTTATGATTGAATTTATGATTTTTATAAGTTAATTGGCTTAAGTGAACTTTTTATATGTTTAGTTTGAAATGTTAATTTTAGATTGTTAATTTTGAGTTACTAGATGGATACATTGTAATTTAAGAATTATTGGAGTTCTATTGAAATTGTAGAATGTTAAGTTATGAATCTTAGTTTCAACTTTGAACTTTTTGTTAGTTTAGTTTGAATGTTAATTCTTGGATATGAACATATAGAGTGAATAAGAGGCTAAAAAATCATGTAGCCTAGGTGTTTGATAAATTACCTTAATGACGTTTTGGTCGAGATTTGGGAAAACCAAACTTTGGAGTACCTTGAACATAAGTTGGACAACATTTGGGACTGATCTTGCACATTTGTCATGTAGAAATTCATCGAAAACATCGATACCTGAGGATAGAAGCTCATTGCAAGGTCACTGCAAGCCATGTCAATCTCACTGCATGCCATGACTAGGTCACTACAGGCCATGACTAGATTTTTGTATAAAGGTACACTATAGTTTATTATTATTAAATAAGTAACTAGACATAATACAATTATCCTAGTAAAAGTTTGAATATTCGGAACTAATAAATCTCGTATTTGGTTTCAATTATTAATAGTTTGATTAAAATTCTTTAATGCTCTATCATGAAATTTTTTAACTCAAAATTAATAAAGTTTTTTTGCACGTCTAAAGCTCGAGGTTGAGACGAATGTTGATTAAGCGACATAAATTGAGTATTGATTCCGAATAATATAAGATATGTTTACAAATTTATTTGAGTCTGGGGTGTAGCTTGAATGTTTATTTGAGTCGAGAACGTAGCTTGAATGTTATTTATTTATTTTTTCTTTCATAAAATGCAATTGTGTGTTTGAGGAGTTTGATAAAATATATATATATATATATATATGGTGAAGAAATTGAGTGTGGAAAAACATATGTGTCGTTTTAGGTATTGGATGTAAAGATTATGTTGTGAAATTTGTGGAGTCCCTTTATAAGTTGGCTATGTTTAATTTATAGGGGAGACTCTGCCAAAATTTTTGTAGAATTTATTAAAAATCTTTATTTGAAAAGTTAAGCAACAAAAGGAATTTTAATTGTTTGTGTATTTAACAATATAAGAAATTTATTTATAAAGCGATTGTATAAGATTGACATAAACTAACTGAAAATTTAAAGTTGTCTAAATTTTATAAACAGACTGTCACGGATAAGTCTAGACAGTAACCAATTAACAGTAAATCATTAAGATCTGTTCTAGCGCTATACCAGATGAATCTTTCCTACGCATTGACTTGGATCAACCAAGGAAACAATAGAGTTAAGTACCTTATAATTCCAATTTGCATTAGCTAATTCGTTTGCAGTATAAGCACTTCTAGCTACAGCTGTAACAACACCTCCAGCAATGATAGTGGGTGCTGTGTAACCTTCAAGGACAGATGTCCAACAATGTTCATCAATAGATTGAATAAAAATTTTCATACGAATTTTTCAATATGCATAGTTACTACCAGTTAACAGAGGTGGCCTAAGAGATGCAGAATTTTCCATTTAGACAATCGGATCTCACTTTCTAGAAGTGAACCCGCTCTGATACCAATTGAAAATTTAAAGTTGTCTCAATTTTATAAACATATTGTCACAGATAAGTTTGGACAGTGATCAATTAACAGTAAATCGTTAAGTTCTGTTTTAGCGCTGTACCAGATGAATCTTTCCGATGTAGATTCATCTAGTTAGTAAAATGTCAATGAACAGAATAAATTGTGCAGAATTGTAAATGAACAAGAACACAATAATTTGAGCTTAACGTGGGAAAAGCCCTAACAAGGAAAACCCACGGTCCGCATCCTGCGAACAAAAATCAATCACCATATAAGGAATGAGTTTATACAGATCAATCTAAAGTACATGATAAATCTACGCATAGACTTATCAAACATCCAAGAAATAGATCACTCCCTGATCCTTCTATGGCATGTAATGTGAGCTGGCGTCCCACCACTCTTTAGTAGTTTTCTTTGAATCTGCAACACTTTTTCAGCAATCTCGAACTCCCGTTCGAACACGATCCAAACCTCCCGTTTGATCTTCACGCTGAAATTCCTTCCTTCTCTAAGTGATTGAATCCTCCTCCCGGAGTACCGAAGTCACAACACAATTGAAGCCTTTAATATTAGTGCACCACACGAAATTTAGCTTATTGACTCCTTAAATGTAGTGGACGTGTATTTGTGAAGCACCACACGGATTTTAAATTTTACACGTCTTGACTTCTTAAGAAAAATGTCCCATTTTTCTTCTATTTAAATGCAAATAAGTTACTTGACTTCCAAGTTTCCTTATTGCAAAAGATCTCTAATACCTGCAAAATACAGTAGAGATAATTAGAGAAAGGTAAGATAATTATTCTTGAATAAATCTTACCATAAAATAGGATAGTGATAAATCATGTAAGATCTTACCATAAAATAGGATATAAATCATGAAAGATCTTACCATAACATACACTTGGATACCAAGCATAAGAATCATATTTTCGTCCAACTCAACAACCAAGATTCTCGGCCTTATCAAGAAGAAACCTTACCATATGTAGATAAACTTGAATATGCTCAGTTTTATCAAGATGATGATCTTACCATATGCAAAGATAAGATTGAAATATTCTTGATAACAATAAGAAACTTACCGTATCTAAGGATAAGCTTGAGTGCCAAGAATAATCATAAAATAGATCATCACGAAATTTACCAAAATCACAAGATAACAAGATCAAGATTTCGAGATTATGATCATAATCAAATCAATATTTCTTGATCATTATCTTTCCAACAATAACATGATTTTCTCGAAAAATAAAAGATATATTTTTCTTCAAAAAATATTTGCATAATTTAATTAAACTTAATGAATTATTTAAATGAAGTTTTCTTAAATTACACATTTTTGGAAAAATAGGAAATGCCAATAATATAACATTAACAATCTCCCCCTTTGACTTTTTCTATTTTTCCGAAACCAATCATCTTTTCATAATCACAAGAAATCAACAACTCGCCCTATCAAAAATCTCCCCCTCAAGTTATACATCATAATAAACGCAATCAACTAATGCATGTAAAGGAAATCAACACATAGAGAGCATTAACCAAAAAGATGATATGACATACAAAATGCTATTTCCCCTTTTCGGAGAAAGAGGAGAAGCCAATAGGTTCACAAAACCTGCACGCAAACAACCGAAAGTTGATCACAAGAACAATAGTTTTATAGCAAAACATAGAAACATTGTTTCAAAAACATTAAAAATGATTAGATGGAACTAGCAAGGCGGAGATCAGTCTTAGGTCTTATTTTGCTTCTTTGAGGCAGGGAGCTTTTTGGCTGCAACCGACCTCTTTTCCTTGGCTTCCACTTGAGCCACATCTTTCGAAGACCCCCCAAGCAGCTGATCTAGTGTGTCTTCAAGACGTTTGACATGCACCCTGAGGTCAGATATGTCAGCCTTCAATCCAGCATTCTCCACTTCTAGCTGATTAATCCTAGCCTCCTTACCTGTTGCATCCTGATTCCCAGCAGTCTCATCCACAACCTGCTTCCTTCTGTACCTCCAGGGTTTTTTTGCATCTGGCCCTGTTCAGCACTTTGGGAGTGATCACAAGGTCATCCTCCAGCGTCTGGACACCCTGATCACTCAGAAACTGTGAAATAATCCAAGGGTACACCAACAAATAAGTATTCCCCTGGCGAGGGCCACTTCCCGAGACTCTACCAATGATTGAGTTCCAGATTCGTGCGGCAAGGTCAATGTTTTGTTTAGTCCCAAGGAGAAACAAGGTTCTGGCAGACTCTCTCTTAAAACTAGAGTCATGGATGAGTTGGTCAAAATTTCCTTTCACAATTTTGAAAAGAATTTGGTATTTCTTGGACATCTCCGATCTAGGTAATTGTTTCAACCCCTTCACCGGCCACGTGATCTTACCCCCTGACAACTCCATTGCAATTTCATCATTTGTGGCTTCCATAGACTCATCCTCATCAGCCACATCCTCATTCAATCCTAACCACTTTCTAAGTTCCTTTGCAGAAATCTTAATCAATTGTCCCCTAACAAACAGTGAAGTGGTAAAATAGACATTTTTTGGAGTTAAAGTCAATAGGGATATTGGCATAAAACTCTTTAACCAAGGTCTCATTGATCTCAGTCAATTTCTTCAACCCAAAGTGAGACACAATATCATCTATTTCAAAATCATCAAATTCGCCTACAGTCACTCTAGATTCATAATGCAGTCGTTTACCCAAAATGTGCTTTTGGAAATCAGAGTATGCCTCAGACGACCAAAATTTAAAATTAAATGGGGTAAACATACCTCTAGCAGTCTGCATGGGGGTGCATACGAATGAAGATATATCAAATTTGGATCTCATTGGACCCGCAGCTGTGTCACCCTTTTTCTTCTTCGAACTTGTAGTGACTTCTGCCTTCTGTTTTCCCTTTTTGTCTAGGATTACAACCTCTTTCTCAGTCTCCTCTTCTGACTACTCAGACTTGTCTACATCATCAGATTCCTTGACTCTTCTGGTGGTGCTTCATCCCCAGACTCTTCTGCTTCTTTGTATTCCTTAGATTTTTCTTCCTCCCCAGACACTTCCAGCTCTTCTGATTTTTCTTTTTCATTACCAGATTCAGTTTCACCAGATTCGTCCCCGCCTTCTTCTTCCAAAACTTTCGCATCCTTTGCCCTTTTCTTAGTTGCAAGTTTACTTGCTCCCTGTACCTCACTACAAATATCCAAGGGAGAAAGATGACTTTTCCCAAGATTACCTGATATGGGTGCCAAGTTTATACCCATGGTTTTTGGAATGATTGGCTTGCTCCGGCCTATTTTGGCTATGAGAAGAGCAAGTGTTGGAGTAGTACTGGCAGTAGAGAGCGAGGTCGGCGTTGGTCTGGTGCCGGAGGGCGGTGCAGGTACAATGGCTCCGGCGCTTGGAGTTTCCATCTCAGATAGGTTTGGTTGAGACGATGCTGCATTGCTGCCGCCACCTCTGGTAACTCTCCTCCTTCTTGTTTGCTTACTTCTGGCCATGTCTGGAATGGGTTTAGAATTTGAGAGAGTAAGGGAGACGGAAGTTAGGGTTTAGATGAGAGAATTTGGGGTTTTGGAACTTGGGACGTGAGTTTTTATGAAGAAGTGTGAGGGTTTTGGGGTTTAAGAGGAATTCTCATAGAAAAGGAATTAGAGTTTATTATGGTAACTGGAGAATCTTGATTTTTTCCAACTTCTTTCCTTATAAATAGATCAACATAGAAACAGAATATGTTGAGAATTAGGAAACAAATAAATTATCAAAAATTGGGCTCCACAATTAATGGACTTATTCTGCAAGATTTGCACATATTAGCCCACGATATACTGCCTTAAAAATAAAGGTTTTCAGAATAAAATCTAAAATTCGTGAATAAGAAAAATCTAAATGCATCTGGATACCTGAGACACGTCTGAGCACTCGTTGGCATCTGTTGAGTCAGATACATCTGGCAGTATACAATCCACCACGTGCATGATTAAGTTGATTAATGTGCGTGTGTGATCAGAGCAACCCTTAGTCATCCACATACTGTAAAACATCATATGATTACCCTGACTTATTGATTTGTCACAGTAGTGAACAATAAGACCGATCAATATCTATAAGAAGTGCATTTTCTCATATCCGACTTGCCGACTTTTTCTATATTGTGGCAATGTCTTTTGGAGGTGGAAATGGCTTCACACAATCCCCAGAAGTTATCTTACAGCATGTTCCTCTTTAGATTAGGAGAAGGGTATGAACTGGCTTGGATTGGTAGATTTACACAATCCCCAGAAGTTATCTTACTAGGTTTTCCCCTTACTTCTATAATATTACCACATTTACCTCAATTCATCGTGTTTTGAAGCTAAAGGGTATGAACTTGGCTTGGATAGGCAGCCTTCTTTTCCACTAGCCCGCCCTTGGATAATAAGAATATGCATGCATTACTATAAGCAAGATTCAGATCATAGGTTTACACACAGAATATGAAATCTCATCCAGTAACAACCATATGAATTAGACAGTAGTGACTTATCCTTTGGATTGTCCAGAATTGAGTACTAGTTAGATTCATCCGGAGACATGTTGATTGCTTTCAACCAGACGTATCTATCTCATTATCAGCCACAAGCACTCAGATATATCTACAAGCAAAAACATGATCTACTTAGAATATGATAAATGCAATAAAAAGAAAAAAACGAAGGAAAAATGTTTTTTTTTTAAAAAAAATATGTATGTTTCTATTCAGGAGGAGGTGATGCTCCAATTTTTTTTCTAAAACTTTCAAATTTGACAGTATCGAGGGCCTTAGTAAACAAATCTGCAAGCTGTAGATCTGTCTGTATGTGCTCCAGATCGATAATCTTTTGTTCCACCAATTCTCTGATGAAGTGGTGTCTGGTGTCAATGTGTTTTGTTCTGGAGTTCTGGACAAGATTTTTTGAGATATTAATGGTACTGGTGTTGTCACAATATATAGTGGCTTGTTCTGTAGACATTCCATAGTCTTCCAACATTTGTTTCATCCAAAGGAGTTGCGTACAGCAACTGCCAGCTGCAATATACTCAGCTTCGGCTGTGGAAAGTGATACTGAATTTTGTTTTCTACTTAGCCATGCCACCAAGTTGTTCCCAATGTAAAAACATCCTCCAGATGTACTCTTACGATCATCCGCATTCCCAACCCAGTCTGCATCTGAAAAACCTGCAAGATGGGCAATGGTATCTCTTGTAAACCAAATTCCGTAATTCAATGTACCACTTACATATCTGATGATTCTTTTCACAGCGGTAACATGAGACTCCTTAGGTTTGCCTTGATATCTTGCACAAACTCCAACACTGAAGGATATATCTGGCCTACTGGCAGTAAGGTAAAGCAGACTTCCAATCATGCTTCTGTAGAAAGATGGATCTACATCCTTCCCACTGTCATCCTTTGAAAGTTTTAGAGTAGTTGCCATAGGAGTTCTCATTGTCTTTGCATCTTCAAGTCCAAATTAACTAGTTTTTTAGCATATTTTGCTTGAGATATGAATATGCCAGATTCATCCTGTTGTACCTGCAAACCTAGAAAAAAATGTTAGTTCACCAACCATACTCATTTCAAATTCTCTTTTCATTGTATTTATAAATTCATCAATTTTGGACTTAGATGTAGACCCAAATACAATGTCATCAACGTATATCTGAGTTACAGTTAGTCCAGGATTTATTTGCTTAATGAAAAGAGTTTTATCAGTTCCTCCCCTTTTGTATCTGTTGCTTAGCAAGAATGATGTGAGCCTTTTATACCAAGCTTTGGGGGCTTGTTTCAACCCATATAACGCCTTTTTAAGTCTAAAGACATAGTCCGGGTGAGATGGGTTTGTGAACCCTTGGGGTTGCTCCACATAAGCTTCCTCATTAAGCACACCATTCAGAAAGGCACTTTTGACTTCAACAAGTCTGGCTTTATTACATACCACATTTCCTTGTTCATTTGATTTGTTCTTGAAGATCCATTTGGTTCCAATTACATTACCTCCTTTAGGACGTGGTACCAGCTCCCAGACATTGTTTCTTTCAAATTGGTTGAGCTCCTCCTGCATAGCCTGTACCCAATGTTCGTCTGTCAGAGCTTCCTTGATATTTTTTGGTTCAATTTGAGACATATGAAAAATGTTTCTCATCTCGGCAGTAAATTTTCTTCTGGTTACTCTTAGATATATCAGTGAGAATGTTATCAAGTGGATGAGCCTTTTGAATCATGGCAGGTGGTTGTCTCGATACTTCTGATTCTGCAATATCAAGTGTATATGGGTAGTCAGATGCATCTTGATCTGCAAATATTACTGGGTTCCCAGACTCATCCTGATTGTGTTCTTCAGCATCATTGAGACTGTAATACCGCTTTTCATTTTTACGTGCATCCTTAAATTTCACGTAATAGTTATGTTAATGTTGTTATAAATTATAAATTTAATGATATTTTTAATGTCGATAATTTGAATTATTTTGTAGTGAAAGGACTTGGATGCCGTCTCGATCAATGTACCAATTAAAAGTTTATAAATTGTTTATTTTAATAGTTTAAGTATAATTTAAGGTGATTAATTGTTTTATTGCCTACACATGCTATTTTCTATTTTATTGTATTAAACGGAAAGTTGGGGGAAAGTTTAGTGGCAATTGGAGAATAAATTAGAACTTATGGACTTAATTATGCACATGGAGAGAAGCGAGGGACTAAATTGAAAATTCCTAAGATTCAAAACCTAATATAATCCCTCATCTCTCATCCCTCACGCTCACTCTCTCGGCTCTCCTTCTCTCTCGCGACCTCTCCCTCTCACCTTCGACCACCTCCGCCCTCCCTTCCGACGCCGACCACTTCACCGGTGACCACCACTACGGTAACTCCTTCTTCCTTTCCCTGGCACGCGAAACACACGCACATACTTCGCTACCACTGCCTTACACACGGGTCCTCACACACACACAAACACCAACACATATACGGCCCTGTATGTATGTATTGATGTATGTAAGTATATATATATATGTGTGGGTAAGTTTATTATTACTATTTCAGATTTTTATTTATTCTGGATTTCGAATTTAACTGTTAATTGGAGAGCTGGTATTATGATTGTGTGTGTGTGTGTGTGTGTGTGTGTGTGTGTATATATATTGGCATATGTATTATATGTATATTTTCATATTTAGATTTAAATGTTCTAGGTTAATTTTGATTGATTTAGATTAAATTGTAATTTGAAATGAAATGCTCAAATTTATGGAGTTAAGATTTCTGTTAGTTTAATGTTGAGTTAATTTGAGATTTTCAGATTTTTAATGGGGTTAGTCAACTGTTTAGCACGAATGTTGGTTTATATGGTGCACTTTTCATACTTCTAATGTGATAGGTTTAATTAATTGAATTAAATTTTTGGTTTAAATTGAATTATAATTGTACTTTTTGAAATTGAAGAAAATTATGTAATTGTGTATTAGATTTCAGAATTTGGGATTTTATGACTATGATACTTTGTTTGAAATTTTACTTTAAATTTTGAATTATAAATGTTTATTTTCAACATTTGAAATTAAGATTATGAGGTATTGTTTGATTCTAGACTTAAATTGACAATCATATTTGAGTATCTTCAAATTCTTAATAACGGGATTTTAATCGAGAAATTTTGTAAAGTTTAGGTTAAGCTAAATATTGCAACTTAAATTTGAATAAATGAATGATAAAAAAAAACTCGTAAGTGCATGTAATTGGATCCCTCGTTTTGAATATGATATTATATGCATTAGTCATGGCTTGAGGAGACGTTTGAGTTAAATTGTAAGTCACATGGAAGTCTTGACCTCAGTTAGGATTTTTAAATGTGATTTTGAACTAAAAGTATATTTTATTTAATGAATTGATATTAATTAGGATTACTGGTTACATTGACATCACGGGCATCTGAAACTCTTCCACTTGCAAATCTAGATAACGGTAAATACTAAGGAAGTCAAGTATGTAAACTTCCCATTTTCTCCGCATAGTTGAATGTTCAATGTGGAAGTATGTGCTTAATTGACATTCGTTTTAATTACGAAATTCTAATGCTTTTGGTTTACCATATGGAAGTATGTGTATTTAAGGAAATGTTTAAGCATGCACGTTATCATGTCATTGCATCATTAAGCATGCATTGGCATCGAAATGGGGAAATCAGATGTTTTAATGAAAGGAATGTGTCAAAGTGCAAATTTTGTCAAAAATTATGTATCCCAAGCTTTTTAAGAAAGAATGGGTGTACTTCTATGTCTTGAAAGATGCGAGTGGGAAATGGGGCGCGGGGGACCGCGTACCCGAATGAAATGAGTCGTTTTGTGGTGGAATAAAGTGAATTACCACTTTGCGGTGGGAAAGTGAATGTTAAACCGCTTTGTGGTGGAAATGTGAATGATAATCTGGTTCCAAATAAGAATTGTCCACTGTTATCTGATTGACTAGAAGATACACCAAATGAGCTCACGATGGAATGAAGTAAAAGTTTTGAAATGTTAAGTGAAAGCTTGAAAAGTTTGAAAGTTTTGAAAGGTTAAAGTGAATGGGGATACATATTTCAAAGTCTAAAGTATTTCATGTCATAAGCATGCATCACTTGCACGAAGTTTTCTTATTGAGCTTTAGCTCACCCCAATCTCTCCCCAATATTTCAGTTGATGAAAGTTAGATGATCTGAGGATAGAGCATTTGGTGGCAGACTCGCACAGTACCACGATTTCTCATTTCAAATAAAGTTTGGATTGGAATTTCGTAAATGTTTTTAGATATTTTTTTTATTAGTTCATTCTTTTAATTGTTTATTGGATTTAATTTTGATAAGTTATTTATCTCTTTAGCAGTTTATCAATTCTCCATTTAGTTAAATAGAGCTCATGATTTAAATTTATTTATGTTGAGGAGTTTGGGATTGATTTTTGAATTATTGTAGAAGGTTGGATGCTGAATGGGTTGTGTTTGACGATTTAAATTATTATGAGATTCCTCTACAGGTTGGTTAAATCCAATTTATAGAGGAGATTCTGCCGAAATTTTTGTAGAATTTTATAATAGAAAAGTGTAAATGTTGAGGTTTTAAAAGATTTGATTCCGCATGTAAGTAAAGAAAAGTTAGTGTTTGAAATGTTTTATTTCCGCATTTAAAGTGAAATGAAGTTTACATGCCTAGGTTTAAGATTTTAAACTTGAGGTGTTACATTTATTGGTATCAGAGCCAGGTTTTAAAAGTGATTCTGCAGACTTTAAAAAATTATTTGAAAAGGTTCGGTTACTGAGTCACGCCTCAAGTGCATCCTCCTCGATCATCTGGTAAGGTTAAATTTCTGTTTAAGTTATTAAATGCTTGGTAATGTTTCGAGTATTGTAAGTTCCTACTTGTTACTATGTAATGTTGTAAATGAAAAGTTTGGAGTGTTAGTATTCATGACAAGGATATATTGTTTAGTTAATGAGAAAGTGGTAAGGTAATGATTTTTATAAAATTGGGTAATGTTCATAAGTCCCTATGTGAGAGATAAGAAGTGAATGTGAATAGTACTTTGAGTCACGAAGACTATACCGACACGAGTGTATTCAATGTCCAAGCGAGAAGTCGATGATGCGTCGAACGTAGCAGGCACTGTATACATGTTCGAAAAACTTGCAACTCCCCTATTCGATTTTGGGGCTACTCAATTCTTTTGTGAGTCATGCATTTACTGAAAGATCGAGTTATCTATCTCTGCAATTGGAGACCCAGTTTTGATTGTCAACGCAGTCCAGTGCTGTATCGAACTCAAGATATATGTTGAGAGATTTCCCGAGCATGGTGAATGAGAAGGAGAGAATGATAAGTCTCATAACACCGGATATCCACGATCTTGATGTCATAGTAGGACTGGAATGGTTGTTACGGTAGAAAACTTCAATCGACGGTCACAATGAGGCGGTGTTTGAACCTTCAAATGAAGCCTTGTTTTGCTTTGTCAAAGTTGAGAAAAACCTTTTATTTCAATAGTATCGGCGATGAAGGTTCGTCAGCTGATGAATAAGAGTTGTAAAGCTTACGTGATGAGATCCCAATCAGGGAATCTCGTCAAACACGCGGAAACAACACAATTAAAACCTAGGAAAGATCTAAGACAGATTAAACGTGAAAATAAACAAGACACAAGGAAATAAATAACTGAATTAAAGATAGATCGACAATAAAACTTTGACTGACAATCACGATGCAATTAATGACGATGCGAATTGAAGAACCAAGATTGGTGAACGCCACAAGGGTTGTCAATTCCTTGATAAGTTTGTTGGGTGAACGCCACAAAGATCGGATCTTTGATAAGTTCAAGAAAAAGTGAATAACTCAACCTTTCAGTTTTGGAGAATCCTCTCTCAATTTAATTCATAAACTCAAACTGTTCTTTACAATCATGAAAAGGAATATAAATAAGAAAAATAACATAGCCGCTAATTGACTCAAAATAGAATTCTAATTAAACTAAAAATACTTAAATAGGAAAATAACTTAAAAACCAAAAAGGAAACAAAATAATTAAAAATCCTCGCAAAATCTAGCCGCTACTCAGTTACGGCCGTAAATACCGTGCTTACGGCCGTAAGCCCTTCTCTGGTCCAAAACTGCTTCAGTAGTTATGACCATGACTAATTTGATTACGGTCGTGAAATGCCCCCGACCTGGATGTTACGGTCGTAAGTCTGGAAGTTACGGCTGTAAGCCTTGTTCTGCTGAAATTCTTCCTTTTTCCCCGAGAATTGGTTACGGCCGTGATAATAGCTTTTACGGCCGTGATTATAAGAGTTACGGCCATGAAGGATCTTCATTACGGCCGTAATTACTTTTCTGCACAAATAACTTCGATCACTCAACTCGGCTTGATCCTTTCTTCTTCCCGGCTCGATCCCAACACGGAACTTGCTCCATTTTCCACGTAGATCACTGTCATACTGCTGATGTCTCGACTTTTCCCTTCGTTGCCAGATCCGGATCGTGTCATACTCCCTCTCTTGAAAAGGATTCGACCTCGAATCCATTTTTGGTCGGCTTTTCAAACTCCTCCTATTTTTCCAGGCTCGATGATCATGTTTAAGCTTCGTGCGATCCTTTAGACTTTTGGCCTGCTCTTTTTTGCCAATGAATTTCGTTCCTGCCTTGAGTTCATGGCTTGATTTATGTTCCTGCAAAACATATTTAATAGAATTGGGGAGGGAATGGTTAGCTTGGTTAAGTGCAAGGTAAGAACCCTTGTACACCAACCTTTGTGCAAATAAACTCAATTTGGGGGTGGACTCTCTTTTCTTTTTGCAATCATTCTATCCTTTTTTCTGAGGTCGTGGCCTCAACTCTTTTGTTTTCAACTTTCACACCCTCTCCCTTTTCTGAGGTGACCTCAACACTCTTATTTCTTCTTTCAAACTCACGCTTGGTTTTTAACTGATCCTCTTGAACCTCTTTCGGAGATAACGTAACAAGGGTAATTTTCTTCCCACCCTTCACAAATGAATACTGATTCTTAAACCCATCGTACACTACCCTCCATCATGTTTCCATGGCCTCCCCAACAAAATATGGCCAACATGCATAGGTACCACGTCACAAACCACCTCATCCTTATAACCCCCGATGGAAAAATTGACCTTAGCCTGCTTATTTACCTTAATTTCTCCCGACTCGGTCAGCTATTGCAATTTATAAGGGTTCGGATGTTTTATCAAGCTCAAATCCAATTTCTCAACCAACATTGTACTAACCACATTAGTACAACTTCCCCCGTCAATCACCATACCACAAACCTTTTTACCCACTAAGCACCTAGTATGAAAGAGATTATCCCTTTGCTCACCAATTTCATCCACCCTGACCCTAGTACTAAGGACACGCCGATTAACAAGTGAATCTTTAACAGCATAGGTCAGCCCTTCCTCATCACTACTACTAGCCCCAACATCCACTAACTTAGGCATTCCCTTAAATTTATCTTCGGAACTAATTTCACCATTATCACGCAAGATCATTAGCCTCCTATTTGGACACTAGGATTCTATATGACCCGTACCCAAGCACTTAAAACACTTAATATTTCTATCCCGAGTAGTTTGAGAATCAGAAATATTTTTACCTTTCGTTGTAGGCCCCTCCTTCCCTTTCGCGTTATGTTCATCATGATTCTCCTGCTTCGGTTGTGATGTAGGATAAGATGGTGAGTGTCTTGCTGCCCCCTTTCGCCTTAGCTGTCTTTCCACCTTCATGGCCATATGCACCATATCCTCTAGCTCCACTTAATGTTGCAGCTCAATGACATTGGCAATATCTCTATTCAGCCCACTCAGAAACCTAGCCATCGTAGCTTCCCGATCCTCCACCACGTTAGCCTGAATCATCGCCACCTCCATATCCTTATGATAATATTCTACATTCCTCGACCCCTAAGTCATACCCTGCAGCCTCTGGTAAATATCCCTATAATAATGAGTCAGCACAAATCGTTTCCTCGTTATGGTTTTTAATTCACCCCAAGTCTCCACCGACTCCTCAAGGTTCCTTCTCCTACCCGTCACTAGTTGATCCCACCAAATATTGGCATAATCTGTGAATTCAATTACGGCTAATTTCACCTTCTTTTTTCTGAATAATTGTGACAATCAAATAGTCGTTCAACCTTGGTCTCCCAATCCAAGTACGCCTCCGGATCACTCCTACCCTGGAACGATGGTATTTTCACTTTAATTTTCCCAAGGTCATCATCAACAACATCTCTACCCCACGATGCCTCCTAGCATCACGACGCTCCCTATCATGCCTCCTCTCATACCTATCTCCTCTATCCCTCCTTCGCATACTTCCCAAAGATATACTTCCACTTTCACTTCCCATGTCCTCATCATCCATACCAACCTCACGCCTATTACCTCTCCTAACCCGAGAACCATCATGAGATTGATCCCGAGGTCTTTGTTCACGTTCTGCACCTCGATTCTCCATCTGAGCCATAAACGTCTCAAATTGTGCCCTCATTGCTGCAATATCATCATGACCCTATTCATCCTTTCTATTCACACCCCTGAGCTGTTTCCTGTCTCCAACAGAAGATGAAGATGTGGAACCCTCTCTATTAGAAATTTTTAATTTCAAAAAAATAAGTTTCTCCTCACGTGTATTTTCACTCGTGTTTCACTCTTCTATCCCTTCAAATCTCACCCAAGAACAAATCAAGGGTCGGAAAAAGGTAAGACACGAACAAGAACAAGGAAATTTGGAAATTGAGAAAATTCAGAATTTTTGGGAAATCTTTGGAATTTTTTTTAATCAGCCAGAGAATTAGACTACGAGTATGTCAGAAAAAACAGAATTGGATTTGGACGAAAATTGAACAAGAAAAACACTTTTGAATTTTTGGGACTGACTCTTATAGATCAAACTGAAGAAAATTATGACTGACACGAAGAATGCGAAGAACACGAAAAAAAATCAAGAAAATCAAGAATTAACAAGAAAGCAAGAATCTGAAATAGATCCAAGCTCTAATACCAGATGATGAGATCACAATCGGGGAATCTCGTCAAACACGCGAAAACAATACAATTAAAACCTAGGAAAGATCTAAGACAGATTAAACGTGAAAATAAACAAGGCACAAGGAAATAAATAACGGAATTAAAGATAGATCGACGATAAAACCTTAACCCGACAATCACGACGCAATTAATGAGGATGCGGATTGAAGTACCAAGATTGGTGAAAGCCACAAGGGTTGTCAATTCCTTGATAAGTTTGTTGGGTGAACGCCACAAAGATCGGATCTTTGATAAGTTCAAGAAAAAGGGAATAACACAACCTTTCAATTTTGGAGAATCCTCTCAATTTAATTCATAAACTCAAACTGTTCTTTACAATCATGAAAAGGAATATAAATAAGAAAAATAACCTAGCCGCTAATTGACTCAAAATAGAATTCTAATTAAACTAAAATACTCAAATAGGTAAATAACTTAAAAACCAAAAAGGAAACAAAATAATTAAAAATCCTTGCAAAATCTGGCTACTATTCAGTTACGACCATAAATACCGGGCTTACGGCCGTAAGCCCTTCTCTGGTCCAAAACTGCTTCAATAGTTACGACCGTGACGAATTTGATTACGGCCGTGAAATGCCCTCGGCTTAGATGTTATGGTTGTAAGTCTGGAAGTTACGGCCGTAAGCCTTGTTCTGCTGAAATTCTTCCTTTTTCCTCGAGAATTGGTTACTGCCGTGATAATAGCTTTTACGACCGTGATTATTAGAGTTACGGTCGTGAAGGATCTTCATTACGGCCGTAATAAATTTTCTGCACAAATAGCTTCGATCACTCGACTCGGCTTGATCCTTTCTTCGTCCAGGCTCGATCCCAACATAGAACTTGCTCCGTTTTCTACGTAGATCATCGTCATACTGCTGATGTCTCAACTTCACCCTTCATTGTCGGATCCGGATTGTATCACTACTTGGATGAATGTAGTTGAATTGAATAAGACAAACCTCTCTCTCGAACTATTTACGATCGTTTGAGAATATCAAGATGTGTTCCCAGAAGACCTTATTGATTTACCACTCGAAATGGAGTTGCATTTGTCGTTGAGTTGGTATATGGAACAAACTCAATATCTGGAACAACCCCAATGTCTAAGGGACCATGTCAGATGGCTCTTGCGGAACTTAAGGAGCTCAAGGAGAAAATATAAGATTTCATGGAAAAGGACTTTGTTCGATCCAGTTTCTCGCCATGGGGTGCTCCTATGTTATTCGTGAAGAAGAAAGACAATTCTATGAGACTTTGCATAAACTAAAAAGAATTGAACAAGGTGACAATAAAGAATAGATATCCGTTGCCAGGAATTGAAAATTTGAGTGATCATCTTCAAAGTGCAGGATATTTTTCCAAGATCGATCTGCGATCTGATTACCATCAGTTGAGGACCGAGGAAGAGGACATTCCAAAGACAGTTTTCCGTACTAGATATGGACATTATGAGTTATTGGTAATGCTGTTCTAGTTAACAAATGCTCCTACGGCATTTAGGAACTTAATGCATTAGATTTTTTAAAGAATATCTGGATCAATTTGTTTCAGATGAGTTAGCATTATTTTTGGGATAGAAATTGTTTTTCCTCCATTGTTTTTGTGGTTTTTGATTCTGTCCTCGAAGATTTGTGGATCTTTCTTTTTATTTGCCCTTGAGGAACCTTTTTAATTGTCTGGTGAGAAGTAAGAATTTTTCATCTTCATCTGTCTCCCCAGATTCGTCTGGATTTTCACTGCTTGCCTTGAAAGCAATCCCAGGTTTTTTGTCTTTCTTTCTTCAGGCTAGATTTAACTCATAGGTCATTAATGACCCTACAAGTTCCTCAACTCGTATGGTTGAAAGATCTTTGCTTTCTTCAATCGCTGTCTGTAGCGCCCCGAGTTCCGTATACCCGATTCACTACGTCATTTTCTGTCTAAATTTTTCGAATAATATTTTTGCGGAAGAAATAGTTGAAATTCATTTTTGGCAACATTAAATAAACTGTAATGGCCGCTAAAATTGAAAACATTTATGAAACCATTTGAAATAGTAAATAGAACCATTAATATTGTAAAGAAATTGCCAATATCATAATTTCTCAAATAAATGAACTTCTCTAAATTATTCGATTGTTTGGAAAATACGGAAATCATTAACGTCAAACTTTCAACCGTTTAACGATTATTGCCACCATCATTCATCGCTCGCCACCGTCTCCGAAATCTGCAAAACTGTTAAAAAGTAGGGTGAGTATTTCATGGGGGAAATACTCAGTAGACTCATCGCAAATTAATTTAATTTATAAGATGATTAAACACATAAATCCCGGCTCTTTATAAAACGGGCATTGATAGAGCTTCTTTATAAAACTGCTCTTGATAAAACTCATATTGTGCATTACAGCACGGGACATATTTTACAAATCATAGGCTCTTTGAAAATAGCTCTTTGAAAACAGCTCTTTGAAAACCATATACTTATAAAAACATTTTAATTATGTCAAGCATAATTTCTTTTGAAAGCATAACATAAGATAGGATTTAAATCCTCATAAACATAAATAGACACAAGAACTTTACCGAACTTAGGTGGCAAGAATTCTTATGCAGTAAAATCATAATAACAGTAAGTTTTCATCATAACATAGGATAATATCGAAATCCTCATAAACATAAGAATTTTACCGAACTTAGGTGGCAAGAATTCTTATGTAGTAAGTCATAATAACAGTAAGATCATAATAACAGTAAGATCATAATAACAGTAAGTATACCAAAACATAATTCATGAAATTCATAGGGATCATTTCCATCATAACATAAGATAGGATCGAAATCCTCATAAACATACGCGACAGGAATTTTACCGAACTTAGGTGGTAAATCCTCATAAACATATGGAAAGGCAGGAATTTTACCGAACTTAGGTGGTAAATCCTCATAAACTTATGGAGACACAGAATTCTACCGAACTTAGGTGGTAAGAATTCTTATGTGCATAGCAATGATCCAAAACATATAAAACATTATCGTAAAAACATAGGGTATACTTACTTTTCATAAAAACATAAGGTATATTTACCTTTCATAAAACATACTTAATTTTCTTGAAAATTGACTTTCACAAGTCACATGACATTTATATGAAATCATAATTTAAATCAATTAATAAGTGCGAGTCTACCTCAAATCCGACGAGTGCAAAGTTGAGCGGGAATGACTTCAATTTCTTTAAATTCTCCGTACGCTTCGTCTTAGCCAATAAGTCACTTTAGTATATCGAATATATAGTTCAAAATGATAAATTATAATTTGAGGACTAAAATTGATGTTTTGAAAGTTGAGGGACTAAAATGAATACTTTTGAAAGTTGAAGGACTAAAATGATTACTTTGAAAGTTGAGTCGGAAACTCAAAACAATAGGGTTGAAATAATAGATTTTGAAAATGAAAGGGCTGAAATGATTGTGTTTTGAAGCAGTAGGGTCCGATTTGAAACTTTTTAAAAGCTTGGGGACTGAAATGATTATTTTTCAAACTTGGGGGCTAATATGCAAATTTCAAAAATCAACCTTTTAATATCAGATTTTAACCCTCTCTCACAACTCGTTATCAGATCGAAGGAGGGACGCAGCGACTGCCTCGCCAAAATCCGACCTTTAGCCGGTGATTCGCCGGCGAACTCAACGGCGCAGGCTGCGGTGAGTGGCAGACAAAGCAGGGTTCAGATTTTAGGGCTTGGGTTTGAGAAACAAGGGCGAAAACGAAGCAAAAGTCGAAGCTGGAGATCGCGATTTCCGGCGATGTAACCGACGATCGAGGTAGGTAGGTATTTTGGGTATTCTATTTCTTGGGTTTTGATTTGGGGTTCGATTGATGGGGGTTCGAGGTTGGTGCGAGATTGGGTGTGAGAAAAAAACTGAGATGAAGTCGCGATTTGGAAGTGATATTTCTGGTTCAGTTGGTGAGCTTGGGATTGGGTGTTGGCTGATCAGTATGGAATGGTGATAAATGGACAGTGGTGATTGAGGTGGTGATGAGACAGTGGAGTAGGTGGCCGGTGATGCTGGTTGCGGTCATTATGTTGGTGATGAAGGTTTGGGTTCTTAGTTGAGGCGGTGTTGGGTTGTAGTGGCTCACGGTGGTTGATGGTTTGGAAATTGATTTGGGCAGTAGAGGCGTAAGTGGTGACTGTGGTGATGATGGAAGTTCATGGCTGAAGATTGAGTAATGGCAGTGATGGAATTGTGGTGTAACTGATTGGTACTGATGATGGTTGGTTGGGTGGTGGCTCTTAGTTGATACATACAGTGGATGGTGATTGTGTAGACAATTGAGGCTTGGTTGATGTGTTGATGATGGGCTGTGGTGGTGTTTGGGAAATTGGTGTCTGGTACTAAGGTTGAAGTTCACAGTTGTTATTGGTTTGGTTGGCGATAGGGGTGGCTGCTGCTGTGATTGGGCTTTGAGTTGGGTTCTTGCAGAGAATTTGGAGGATTGATAATGGTGTTATAATGATGGAATGATGGAGGAAAAAGAAAAGGGAAATTGATTAGTGGAAAACATTATGATTTGGAGGAATCTTTGATATATTAATTGAGTGGAAATTATCATAATTTGGTTGATATGGGATGGTGGTTGCTTAGTGTAAAGATAGGATGATTGATTAGATTATTGTGGGAAATGGAAAGAAAATATGATGAGGGAGGGAGTGGCGTAGGTGATGAAAGTTTTGTGTTAGGTGGAATTGGTGATTATAATGATAGTGTTTGTTGATAGTGCAATGAGGTGGAAAGAATAATAAAGAAATTTGTGTAAAGATATGAAAATATGTGGAGAAAATTTGGTTTAATTAGATACAATCAAATTTTAAAATAAATAATATTGAGATAAAAATTGAATTACTTATTCGGACTTGAAATAATTTGAATAAGGAAAATTGAGATATTTTAATAAATTTGGAATTCAAAAATGATTTTAAAAATAATACTTTGAATAATTAATTAAAATAACATAATTTTAGAAATTTGGATTTTAATTTAAAATCGAACAAATTCGATATTTCTTGACTTGGCTAGACGAATCCGTCGCGGCGTTAACTTCAAAACAATAGCGACACAATTTTCTAAATATTAAAATAATTATTAATTGCATAAAAATTCTGGGTCGCTATAATCTTACCCCCTTAAAATAATTTCGTCCTCGAAATTAAACTTACTTGATCTTATGATTTTTGAATACTTAATCCGAATCTCTTCTTCTTCTTCTCTGATGTAGCATCATTGCTACCAAATTTAACCCAACCATTTTTAACCAACTGGACTTTTCTATAGACATATGTGTTTACTCAAAATTCTTCTGAATCGTAAGTGACTGAAAGTTCACTATTCTTTGAATTCCATTTTTATGAACCCAAAACAACATAACTTATTCATAGATGATCAACTTATTTCATAATCTCAATACATTATCACCTTCAATTATCATCATCATATCATTCCTTACAATTTCTATTGTACCTTTATATTCAAATAACCTTACGTCCATCATCATTATCTCACAAATCCCAGACAACATCATGTCTTTTTACTAATTTCTGTAATTCCATAAAAAAAATCTCTTCAAGTTTCCATAAATCTTTACTGATATATCAAATCATAATAATTTTTCCTTTCTTCTTATCATCGAATATTCCCAAAATAATCAAAGAATTACCTGAATATTCTTTCTACATAATATACCCAATAACATATCAACATAATATCATCAACTTATCATTCCAATATTTGTAACCCAAAATTCAGTAAACAAATATCTTCCAAATAACTAAGATTCTTTACTTAAATGTCACCACATTTCCTGCAAAGTATTTCTTTTACTTATACATACTTATGAATTCTGATTCAATACAGTCCTTATTTCTCTTTCACGTATTCCCGTATCATCTCACTATACCTTGATTATTATACCAAAAATATCAGTACCAAAATCCAATAAAATATTCCATATCTCCAATATTATCATCAAATTTTCTTTTGTCGAGAAAAATAACAGCGCATTAACTCTTGTTCCCACTTTTCATTATACTTTAAATCATACATCAAGTACTCGGTATCAAATACTCATTCTAGCTGAGAGCTAAGATACTAACTTAAAACAGCATCACAAGGATCAGATATGTTATTCTCAAACTTAAGAAACTTCACTAATTTCCCAAATCTGAAATTCAAAATTAAAATTTTCTATTCTCCCAACTTCAATTCATATCACACTTTATGAACAATACTCTGATTAATCTTATCACCATTAAATAAGACTTCTGTACATCATATAGGATTCCTCATCAAATTTGCTTAACCCAAAGATACAATCCCATAATTAAAAATCACACAACTGATCATCTCAGATTTTCCATTATTGTAGCCCAAATATTTACTCACTTCAAAAGTACAACCAATAATAATTAATCGAACTGCATCACTAAATCTTTAAATAAACCCATATATTATGACTAAAAATGAAAATTCTCAATCGTAGATAATATTTCACCATAATGCAATAAACCATCAAAATAAGATCATCGAACTCAATATTCACACGATTCTTCCCTGGATAACCATAACATTCTTTAACCGTCTATTCGTCATATCTATCACATACCTTATACGTCAATCTGATCACTAATATAATATATCAATTTCTCATACTAAAAAAAATCTTGGATTCTACAGTGATCCCTCTTCTGAACACCATTCCAAAATAAGTCATCACTGTAAAATCTTATCCCTATTTTCCTCAAAATTCATATCCTTATAATACCCTCCAATACAAGTGATCATTCCTTACAAGTGATAAATCCATTCCCAAGAATAATTAAGATTCTTCCCAATAATGCCATTATACTTGTCTTCACTCGTCTTTCAAAATATAACTTATCATTTACTCAATCTTGCTTATGAACTTGCAATTTTAAACTCAATTCTCTTAGTGATTGCATACCATATTATGCTCTTATTTCCAAACGATAAAATTCTGGACAGAGTCTCCCTTGTAATTTGGACTTATTCCAAACCATAAGCATACTTCATAACTCACAATAATAAATAACTCCACATTTGATCACAACGATTTAAAAATATTGAAAATGATTCCAACACTTCAATATCATCAAAAATATCCCATAATTCAATTCATAATTCCTCAACATAACAATTTCAAATTATATTTTTCAATATCACAATATCACTTCCTTCGATACCTTAATGGCTCAAAAGATAACTCATACTTATAAATATATGCCATAAATCATATTCCCAAAATATTCACAAGGCCAAACTTCATAATAAATTTCTCTTCAAAATAGAGGAAATAATTCACTTACTCAACATAATATCCATTACTTAATTCTCAATAAAATCATATTATTCCCATTATGCTCAACACTCGTTTTCTTTCTTAAAAAAATTTCTCATAATCATACATTAAAGCATATAAGTTATGACAAAGCATAACAATATCATTATTTTTTTGAAGAAATACATTCTTATTTCTCATAAATCATAAGTATCCGAAATACTCTTCATTCTTTCTCATAAATCAATAAAATGAGTATTCGAAATACTGAAATAACTTTAAACATTATAAACTTCTTTACCTCGGAGTTGGTGGAACGAATGATGGCAGTGGCAATCTTCATCAATAATATTTTATAATGGAAAATATTTCATGAAAATTCTTTTTGAAAATTTTTCCAGTCTACAGAAACGCAGACTAGCTCTGATACCAACTTGTAGCGCCCCGAGTTCCGTATACCCGATTCACTACGTCATTTTCTGTCTAAATTTTTCGAATAATATTTTTAGGGAAGAAATAGTTGAAATTCATTTTTGGCAACATTAAATAAACTGTAATGGCCGCTAAAATTGAAAACATTTATGAAACCATTTGAAATAGTAAATAGAACCATTAATATTGTAAAGAAATTGCCAATATCATAATTTCTCAAATAAATGAACTTCTCTAAATTATTCGATTGTTTGGAAAATACGGAAATCATTAACGTCAAACTTTCAACCGTTTAACGATTATTGCCACCATCATTCATCGCTCGCCACCGTCTCCGAAATCTGCAAAACTGTTAAAAAGTAGGGTGAGTATTTCATGGGGGAAATACTCAGTAGACTCATCGCAAATTAATTTAATTTATAAGATGATTAAACACATAAATCCCGGCTCTTTATAAAACGGGCATTGATAGAGCTTCTTTATAAAACTGCTCTTGATAAAACTCATATTGTGCATTACAGCACGGGACATATTTTACAAATCATAGGCTCTTTGAAAATAGCTCTTTGAAAACAGCTCTTTGAAAACCATATACTTATAAAAACATTTTAATTATGTCAAGCATAATTTCTTTTGAAAGCATAACATAAGATAGGATTTAAATCCTCATAAACATAAATAGACACAAGAACTTTACCGAACTTAGGTGGCAAGAATTCTTATGCAGTAAAATCATAATAACAGTAAGTTTTCATCATAACATAGGATAATATCGAAATCCTCATAAACATAAGAATTTTACCGAACTTAGGTGGCAAGAATTCTTATGTAGTAAGTCATAATAACAGTAAGATCATAATAACAGTAAGATCATAATAACAGTAAGTATACCAAAACATAATTCATGAAATTCATAGGGATCATTTCCATCATAACATAAGATAGGATCGAAATCCTCATAAACATACGCGACAGGAATTTTACCGAACTTAGGTGGTAAATCCTCATAAACATATGGAAAGGCAGGAATTTTACCGAACTTAGGTGGTAAATCCTCATAAACTTATGGAGACACAGAATTCTACCGAACTTAGGTGGTAAGAATTCTTATGTGCATAGCAATGATCCAAAACATATAAAACATTATCGTAAAAACATAGGGTATACTTACTTTTCATAAAAACATAAGGTATATTTACCTTTCATAAAACATACTTAATTTTCTTGAAAATTGACTTTCACAAGTCACATGACATTTATATGAAATCATAATTTAAATCAATTAATAAGTGCGAGTCTACCTCAAATCCGACGAGTGCAAAGTTGAGCGGGAATGACTTCAATTTCTTTAAATTCTCCGTACGCTTCGTCTTAGCCAATAAGTCACTTTAGTATATCGAATATATAGTTCAAAATGATAAATTATAATTTGAGGACTAAAATTGATGTTTTGAAAGTTGAGGGACTAAAATGAATACTTTTGAAAGTTGAAGGACTAAAATGATTACTTTGAAAGTTGAGTCGGAAACTCAAAACAATAGGGTTGAAATAATAGATTTTGAAAATGAAAGGGCTGAAATGATTGTGTTTTGAAGCAGTAGGGTCCGATTTGAAACTTTTTAAAAGCTTGGGGACTGAAATGATTATTTTTCAAACTTGGGGGCTAATATGCAAATTTCAAAAATCAACCTTTTAATATCAGATTTTAACCCTCTCTCACAACTCGTTATCAGATCGAAGGAGGGACGCAGCGACTGCCTCGCCAAAATCCGACCTTTAGCCGGTGATTCGCCGGCGAACTCAACGGCGCAGGCTGCGGTGAGTGGCAGACAAAGCAGGGTTCAGATTTTAGGGCTTGGGTTTGAGAAACAAGGGCGAAAACGAAGCAAAAGTCGAAGCTGGAGATCGCGATTTCCGGCGATGTAACCGACGATCGAGGTAGGTAGGTATTTTGGGTATTCTATTTCTTGGGTTTTGATTTGGGGTTCGATTGATGGGGGTTCGAGGTTGGTGCGAGATTGGGTGTGAGAAAAAAACTGAGATGAAGTCGCGATTTGGAAGTGATATTTCTGGTTCAGTTGGTGAGCTTGGGATTGGGTGTTGGCTGATCAGTATGGAATGGTGATAAATGGACAGTGGTGATTGAGGTGGTGATGAGACAGTGGAGTAGGTGGCCGGTGATGCTGGTTGCGGTCATTATGTTGGTGATGAAGGTTTGGGTTCTTAGTTGAGGCGGTGTTGGGTTGTAGTGGCTCACGGTGGTTGATGGTTTGGAAATTGATTTGGGCAGTAGAGGCGTAAGTGGTGACTGTGGTGATGATGGAAGTTCATGGCTGAAGATTGAGTAATGGCAGTGATGGAATTGTGGTGTAACTGATTGGTACTGATGATGGTTGGTTGGGTGGTGGCTCTTAGTTGATACATACAGTGGATGGTGATTGTGTAGACAATTGAGGCTTGGTTGATGTGTTGATGATGGGCTGTGGTGGTGTTTGGGAAATTGGTGTCTGGTACTAAGGTTGAAGTTCACAGTTGTTATTGGTTTGGTTGGCGATAGGGGTGGCTGCTGCTGTGATTGGGCTTTGAGTTGGGTTCTTGCAGAGAATTTGGAGGATTGATAATGGTGTTATAATGATGGAATGATGGAGGAAAAAGAAAAGGGAAATTGATTAGTGGAAAACATTATGATTTGGAGGAATCTTTGATATATTAATTGAGTGGAAATTATCATAATTTGGTTGATATGGGATGGTGGTTGCTTAGTGTAAAGATAGGATGATTGATTAGATTATTGTGGGAAATGGAAAGAAAATATGATGAGGGAGGGAGTGGCGTAGGTGATGAAAGTTTTGTGTTAGGTGGAATTGGTGATTATAATGATAGTGTTTGTTGATAGTGCAATGAGGTGGAAAGAATAATAAAGAAATTTGTGTAAAGATATGAAAATATGTGGAGAAAATTTGGTTTAATTAGATACAATCAAATTTTAAAATAAATAATATTGAGATAAAAATTGAATTACTTATTCGGACTTGAAATAATTTGAATAAGGAAAATTGAGATATTTTAATAAATTTGGAATTCAAAAATGATTTTAAAAATAATACTTTGAATAATTAATTAAAATAACATAATTTTAGAAATTTGGATTTTAATTTAAAATCGAACAAATTCGATATTTCTTGACTTGGCTAGACGAATCCGTCGCGGCGTTAACTTCAAAACAATAGCGACACAATTTTCTAAATATTAAAATAATTATTAATTGCATAAAAATTCTGGGTCGCTATACTGTCACTTTTGCATGGAACCTGTCTGGTAAAGATCTAAGGATTTTTTGTACAATCTGCTCATTTGAGTAGGTTTTCCTAAGAGCTTCAGCTGAGTTGGTGAGATCACTCAATCTGGAATAGAAGCTTTTGAAGTCTTCTTTCTCATCCATAGATAGTTGTTCAAACTCTAGAGTGATCATCTGTAGTTTGGAGGTTTTGACAGCATTGATTCCTTCGTTTGCTACCCTCAAAGCATCCCATGCTTCTTTGGCGGTTCTTAAGGAGGAGATGAGTCTGAATTGACCTGGATCAACCAAGGAGACAATAGAGTTAAGTGCCTTAGAATTCCAATTTGAATTAGCTAATCCGTCTACAATATAAGCACTTCTACCTACAGTTGTAACAACACCTCCAGCAATGATAGTGGGTACTGTGTAACCTTCAAGGACAGATGTCCAACAACGTTCATCAATAGATTGAATAAAAATTTCCATACGAATTTTTCAATATGCATAGTTACTACCAGTTAACAAAGGTGGCCTAAGAGATGCAGAACTTTCCATATAGACAACCAGATCTCACTTTCTAAAAGTGAACCCGCTCTGATACCAATTGAAAATTTAAAGTTGTCCAAATTTTATAAACAGACTGTCACAGATAAGTCTGGACAGTAACCAATTAACAGTAAATCGTTAAGATATATTTTAGCGCTATACCAGATGAATCTTTCCGATGTAGATTCGTCTGGTTAGTAAAACGTAAATAAACATAATAAATTGTGTAGAATTGTAAATGAATAAGAACAAAATAATTTGAGCTTAACGTGGGAAAAATCCTAACAGGGAAAATCCACGGTCCGCATCCTGCGGACAAAAACCAATCACTATATAAGGAATGAGTTTATACAGATCAATCTAAACTATCGGATAAATCTACGTATAGACTTATCAAACATCCAAGAAATAGATCACTCCATAATCCTTCTATGGCATGTAATGTGAGCTGGCGTCCCACCACTCTTCAGTAGTTTTCTTTGAATTTACAACACTTTTTCAGCAACCTCGAACTCCCGTTCGAACACTATCCAAACCTCCTGTTTGATCTTCACGCTGAAATTCTTTCCTTCTCTAAGTGATTGAATCCTCCTCCCAGAGTACCGAAATCACAACACAATTGAAGCCTTTAATATTAGTGCACCACACGAAATTTGGCTTCTTGACTCCTTGAATGTAGTGGACGTGTATTTGTGAAGCATCACACGGATTTTGAATTTTACACGTCTTGACTTCTCAAGAAAAACATCCTGTTTTTATTCTATTTAAATGCAAATAAGTTACTTGACTTTCAAGTTTCCTTATTGCAAAAGAGCTCTAATACCTGCAAAATACAGTAAAGATAATTAGAGAAAGGTAAGATAATTATTCTTGAATAAATCTTACCATAAAATAGGATAGTGATAAATCATGGAAGATCTTACCATAAAATAGGATATAATCATGAAAGATCTTACCATAACATACACTTGGATACCAAGCATAAGAATCATATTTTCGTCCAACTCAACAACCAAGATTTCCGGCCTTATCAAGAAGAAACCTTACCATATGTAGATAAGCTTGAATATGCTCGATTTTATCAAGATGATGATCTTACCATATGCAAATATAAGATTGAAATATTCTTGATAACAATAAGAAACTTACCATATCTAAGGATAAGCTTGAGTGCCAAGAATAATCATAAAATAAATCATCACGAAATTTACCAAAATCACAAGATAACAAGATCAAGATTTTGAGATTATGATCCTAATCAAATCAATATTTCTTGATCATTATCTTTCCAACAATAACATGATTTTCTAGAAAAATAAAAGGATATATTTTTCTTCAAAAAATATTTGCATAATCTAATTAAACTTAATGAATTACTAAATACATGTATTTAGTAATTAAATTAAGTTTTCTTAAATTACACATTTGTGGAAAAATAGGAAATGCCAATAATATAACATTAACACTAACTCTTTAATGCTAATACATGGTGAATATCTTGATATATAGGTCGTTAGATATGAATCGGAGTTGGATGTATGGGAGACGTAATACACATGAATATGTGAAAGGGGTTGAATAGTTTATGACATGTGCTAAAGAAAACAAAATAAAGAAACATGAAGAAATAATTTTGTGTCATTGTTATAATTGTAAGAATCTGAGAAAGTTTTGTAGCTCTGAGAAAGTGAAGAGCCATTTGATTCGTCCGGGATTTAAGGAATGTTATACATAATGGATATGGCATGGTGAAAATATACTTCCCAAGATGAGCACCTTGATGATGAGGGTGATCAGGAGGAGAATAATTTGAGCAATAATGATAAGATTAAAATGGACAATGACGAGAATGATGTGGATAATGATTGGATAAATGAAATAATGCATGATATACAAGAGAGTTTCATTGAAAAGCCTCATACATTCGATAGCTTGTTCAATGATTCTAAAAAACCTTTGTTTCTAGTTGTAATAAATTCACAAAATTGTCTATTGTGTTCAGATTGTATAACTTGAAAACACAGAATAAGTGGAGTGATACGAGTTTCACGGGATTATTGGAACATTTATGAGAGATGCTTCTGAAGGATAACGAACTTTATAGTTCAATCTACGAGGCAAAAAAAATGTTGTGCCCAATGGATATGGAGATCAAGAGGATACATGTATGTCCAAATGATTATATATTGTATCAGAATGAGTATAAAGACTTGCATCTTTGTCCAAAGTGTAGGGCATCGCGGTATAAGCGAACGGACGACAACGACAATTGGGAGGATAAGAAAAATCCTCTAGCAAAAGTATTATGGTACTTACCCGTAATACCAAGATTTAAATACTTGTTTGCCAATGCAAACGATGCGAAAAACATGTAGTGGTATGCTAAAGGGAGGAAAGAAGAAGAAAATCTAAGACACCAGACCGATTCTCCTCAAAGGAAGAACATTAATAGGATATTTCTTAAATTTGATGGCGAAGATAGGAATCTTAGGCTTGAACTATGTACAAATGAGATGAACCCGCACGGTAACACGAGTAGTCGACATAACACTTGGAAGTTTCTTTTGGTAATTTACAATCTTCTTCCTTTGTTATGTATGAAGCGCAAGTAAATCATGTTGTCGTTGCTAATATCAGGGCCTAAATATCTGGAAAATGACATAGATGTTTATCTAGTGCCACTAACTGAAGATTTAAGAATGTTGTGAAATGAAGGTGTAATGGTGTTTGATGCACATAGTCAAATGATTTTCAACTTACATGCTATGATATTTTCAACTGTAAATGATTTTCCAACTTATGGTAACTTGTCGGGTTATACTAACAAAGAAGTTAAAGCATGTCTCATTTTGGAAGAAGACAAGATTGATCTTTGGTTGAGAAACTGTACGAAAAATGTGTTTGTGAGTCATCGAATCTTTCTCCTTGCTGACCACCTTTATTGAAAGAAGAAATAGCTTTTCAACGGAAAAACCAAAGCTCGAGTAGCCAACTTGTTGTTAACAGGAAATAAGATATATGAACGAGTTAAAAATATTAATTTTGTATTTGTCAAACATTTTAAGTCTCCTTATAAGAGTCTTTGGAAGAAGAGATCCATATTTTGGGATCTATGCTGCAAAGAATATTTACCGGTACAACATTGTCTTGATGTAATGCATGTGGAGAAAAATGTATGTGATAGTATCACCGGAACATTATTGAACATTGGAGCAAAGACGAAAGATGGTATCAAAATCAGAAAAGACATGTTAGACATGGGGATAGGGTAAGTTAGCACTACAAAAGTGGAAAAGAGTACTTATCTACCCCCCCCCCCCCCAGTTTGCTATACTCTGTCTAGAAAAGAGAAAGCAAGTTTTTTTGAGTGCCTAAATTTCGTTAAGGTTCCATGTAAATACTCATCAAGTATCAAAAGTCTTGTGTCAAAGGACTTGAAATTGATTGGTATGAAGTCTCATAATTGTTATGTCTTAATACAACACTTGTTACGAGTTGCAGTTCGAGTCATAATATCAAAACATGTTAGAAATGTCATTATAAAACTTTGTTTTTTCTTCAACGCAATTTGCAGTAAAGTTATTGATTCGAAGGTGTTGGATAATTTGCAAGCCGATGTTATCACTATATGTCAATTTGAAATGTATTTTCTGCCATCATTTTTTGACATTATGGTGCACTTACTTGTTCACTTAGTGAGAGAAATTAAAATTTGTAGTCCGGTGTTCTTAAAGTATATGTATCTATTTGGGAGATGCATGAGTATAATAAAAGGATATGTGAGAAACCAATTTCGACCTAAAGGTAGTATTATTGAAGGTTATGCTGCTAAGGAAGTTATTTAATTTTGTACTGGTTAATTAGATAGTGTTGATACTACTGGTATTCTTAAATCTCATCACGAGGGAAGACTCGAAGGTAAATGTACGATTGGATGCAAAACAATAGTACCCAGTGTTGAATTTCGAGACAAAGCACACCTCCTCGTCTTGCAATACCTTACTAAGGTTCATCTATATTTGGATGAGCACGTGTCTATTTTAAGCTGGTAAAATCCTTCGAAAGTTGAAAGGTGGGTGATTAATCAATATAATCGTTCATTTGCAAAATAGTTCAAAGATAGAGTGATGCAAGAGTTGTCACAAATGTCAAATAGCATTGCTGAAATGTAAAGTAGTTAGCGTACGGCTTTGGAATTCTTGTGAGGTCCTATGAAGCATGTGATATTAATGAGTATACATTTTACACAAAATGTCAAGATGATAAGAGTACAATGCAAAATAGTGGAATGACACAAGTATCATTATTAAGAGATTTTTCCAATGCCAAAGATACCAGGCCAATAGATGCTGTAATGTCTTATTATGGTGTCATTGAAGATGCTTGGGAATTTGATTACAATGTGTTCAAGTTTTCTCTCTTTCGAAGTAAATAGGTTGATAATCGACGAGATATTTGGGAGGATGAATTAGGTTTCACTTTGGTAGATTTTGTTTGGTTGGTTTATCTTGAAGAGTCATTCATACTTGCATCACAAGCGAAACATGTATTTTATGCTCTTGATCCTGCGATACTAATTGGTTAATTGTCCTTTAAGGAAAGAGATGTATTGTTGGCATTGGTGATGTGGTGGATGAAGAAGACTATGATGACTTTGATGAAACCCCTCCATTTTCTATCGGTATACAATCGGATGCAACTTCAAGGGAAGATAACATTGAAACAAATTACATGCGTTGAGATCATGAAGAAGGATTGTGGATTGACCATTGTTCGTGATTATTAATTGTGTAAGATCATTTACATTCCTACTTATAACTTTCTAATATTGTTTATAGATGTTCTATTCACTATTAATATTCATCTGTGGTTTTGTTAACACTAATTTGCTATATATAAATATATATCTGTGTTGTTATATATGCAGGTATGTGATAGTCTCGTCATAGTCATGGCCAGTTCTTCAAGTTTATCTGATGATCGATGTAATAGCCAAAAGAAAAAGCCAAGAGAGCCAACAATTTGTAAGAAGAAGAAGAAGAAGAAGAAGAAGAAGAAGAAGAAGAAGAAGAAGAAGAAGAAGAAGAAGTGAAGGTATTTGAGTTTGATGATCACAATAGGACGATCGAACTATATAAGAAGAACTTCAAGTCTTACATATGATCTTTGGTCCTTGTTCATGTGGATATAAATATCAGTGATTGACATAAAATTGATCAAGGGCTTAAGGACATGTTTTAAGAAGATATCAATGTATCACATTACTTCATCCATAGTCAATTAATAATTGATTGTAGTTTTTTTTTTTTTTTTTAATAATATCACATTTTATTGTTGTCTTTTTGGAGGAAGTTCAGCATACCCGATGACAAAAGGAAATGAATTATTTTGGAAGTTACAGGGATGCAATGAAAAGACTTCAAGACAATGTTAGTGCATGATTTCATTAACAATGAGCACCCAAAATATGCATCACCTACTCAACTATATGATTTCTTGACGGAAGAGTAATGTGAGTTGTTCAAGAAAAAGGTGAGACTTGGAATTTCAAAGTATATTTAATTGTAAGCATGAATAGTAATGCCATGATTCTTACTAATTTCTTATTATAAAGTTGAAAGCTAAAAACATGTGATGATTTTTTTTTTTTCAAGGAAAAAAGTAAGGATAGGGAAAATCAATTGCACAACGAGCATCCAAATTTTTTTGGATTGAGTTCGAGCAAGATCAAAGAAAAAAGAAGATGAAACTTATTACATCCCCAACGAGAAAACGAGGAGGCATATGAAAAAACTGTAAGTATAGCCTCCCAGTTTTTCATATTGTGAATTAAAGTTCACTTAAGTACTTATATTTAGCCCCTGTTTGGTATTGATAAAAATGAGATTTTTAGTTTATTTTGATAAAAATTGATGAGATGTGTGGTTAAAAAACTGTGGGTCTCATAAAAAGTGTGGTTTAGATTAAATGTTGACTTTGAATTTGAGTAAAATCTAAAATTTTAGTGCTACCAAACGGGGCTTATTTTCTTTTGGAACAGATTGAAAAATTTGAGGAAGTCAGTCAAGGGACATTTGTCCCAAAGAGGTACCACAATGTCTTATTAAAAGTCCTTGGTAAGGAGGATCATCCTGGTTGGGCCAGGGGGTATGGTGTCTATGTCACGATGAGGGATGTTTATGGTAGACCTGATGATTTTAGCAACGATTGAGTGAGGTCGGGTCAGTATATGACATTAGGGAGATGATCAAGAAGAAGGTGGAGGGTGGTATCGCCAAGTAGGTCGGGCAACAAACTTTTTCGGAGATGCAGAGTAAGTACGACAGAATGCATCATAGATATGATGCTATCCTCCAATGCATTGGGGTAAATATTGATGCTGAGGTGGACATAACTCCACATCTCCAATCACCTACTCGCAGCAGTTGCCACTCTATTAATCCAGATCCATTTGATGGGCTTCACTTATTTTATGTTAAATTATTTAGTTTTTGAATGTTATTTCAACTTTAAGGACTAACATTGATTTTCAATAATGTTGAACTGAAGAAGCAAATCCAGTGTCATCTCGCCATAAGTTGTAATGTGAGTATCAAATAGTAGTGAGAGGGATGATTTTTCCATCCAGATATGAAACAGTGGTGCACCATCACCAACTCTTGACCTATCACGTTAATGTGTTGGTTGATGATGTTATATGTGGTACAGAAGAGTCCCTTCTTCCAGTGTGATCTCAATACCACACAACAGTAGAAGAAGCTATTGGAAGCTTCAATCAATGGCCTAAAGATTTTGTGATTTTAGAAGAGGTAATAATTTTTAGTTATATAAAAGTTTCTTTCAATATTAATTACTTTTAAACTTATATTAGACATGTTATGATGATAAAAAATATCCTAATTGCAAGAAGAGTTATCGAAATAGGCAAAAAAAAAAATCCGATATAGGAAAAACGGCCCAGAGTTTTGAAATCTCATCTACCTGACGATCCCCTCTTGTTGATGATGCAACGTTACAATGTCTAGGTGATGATTGCAAGATGTTACACACTCTGATCCTTAGATTGCATGTTAGTACTGAATACTTCCATTTCCCTCTAAATGTGACTGTGTTTCATCATACGGACGAGGAAGGTATTTGTGTTACGGTTGACGACATCACCGACTTGCTTACAATATTGCAATGGTTGAATACATCAATCCTGCAAATATTAATAATATAAGACTATTTAACACAAATTTATAACTTCCATTTAATTTTTCATAATATTTCTATTTATTAGTTTAATTATTTTTAGGTTCCTCAATGGGTTGTAAGATCAATTCGTTGTTGAGTTGATTATGTTTAATAGTTTATGTGTCCATGTCTGATTGCGCCATTAGGGTAAAAACTAAAGCAGATAATGTTTAACTTACATGGCTGAAACCATGGGGACACTGCAATCTAAGCAATATATTCGAGCACTGTATTTTCAGGAGTAAGACCATTAATATTATTTCTTTCTTTTCTTTTTTTACTTAATTTGAATCATTTGATATTTAAATGTGCATTTACATGCACATTCATAATTCGTAGGAATCACTGAATGTTGCTTGCGATTTGTTGGCTAAAATAGTGTGTACCACAAGCGCACGGGCCACATACAAGTAATAAAGTGGATTTTTTTAGTCCGAATTGTCGATCCCACGATGAATATTTACTTTAGATTACACAACTTTAATTAATTTAATTCTAACAACAAATTGAAACACACAATTAAAATTTGGATTTTTAATAATTCTAAATTAAAGAAACTAATTTTAAACCAAATTAAAATAAGGAAAATGAAAGATAAAATAGTTGGGATTCATGATTTCACTTAACTCTTGCTTAAGTAATTTCTCAACACATGCAAATTAATAAATTACGCATCTATAATGTTAGACCCAATTTTTCAAGTTTAGCTAATTACCTCTCTCGAGTGAAATTGACCATAATCAATTGGTTTAACCTACTATATCTCTAAGTTGATTAAAGCTCAATCAATTGCATTAACTCTTTGTGAAAATAGCTCAATGGATCATCTAGGGTTTAAGGTATATCTATATCCTTAATAAGAACCTAGAGCATTTGTTATTTGTTCTAATGCACAATAACTCTTTATTATCATACACTTCACAAAACATTTATTTGGTGATCAATCAAACACATGAAATAATCTTAATAACAAACACACATGAAATAAGCTCAAAAATTAATAAACTAACATTAAAATTACTTAAATTAAGTCTTAAATTAACTTAAGCTACATCAATCATCCCAACATAAAATAACTAGCCAATTGTATAAATATTGCCCAAAAGATAAGGTTTATGAAAATACATCACAAAGTATAGAAATTAAAGATAAAAATATAAGATAAATGAAATACAACAATTCCTTTGATTTTTTGCTCCAAGAATTCTTTGAACTTTGTTTTGTATTTCCACTTTACTTCTTGCTTCTTTGATCCAATGGGTGCTAGCAACTTGAAATCAAAAACTAAAGGAAAAACAAAGAAAATAAAATGAAGAAGAAGGAGAAAAGAGATATAGAGGCTAGGGTTCGAAGAGGAAAATTGTGATATTTGTGAAGAGGAAAGTGGGAGTATAAATACTCCCAAAAATTAGAACTAAAAATGTCCAAAAAAGGGGTCCAAACCAAGCCAAACACGCCCTTAACGCAAAATAATAAAATCAGAAATTAAAAGAGGAAATTACATAAAATAAACCAAAATTTTAAACTATTTGAATACTACCCTTTACAACTGAATAAAATATTTCACACCATATTTTTACGCTTAAACCAAAAATCCCCAAACCCCAAATGAGAACCATGGTGCGCGTCGCGATGCACCAAGAATTTCCTTCTCCTTGCCAAAACTCAAATTTAAATGTTTTTCAGAGTCTCTATTGAGAGACATTTTCTTGATATAATCTCGTTTGTTTTTCAGAGTCTCTATTGAGAGACATTTGTACTGTAACGTATTGTTTTCAGTTCTGGAATTCTGTTGTATAGCGTGATTTAGGGTTGAAAGAGGAAGAACTTCTTGTGAGTTGTGTAATCTGTATTTTGGCGTGATCAATAAAGTTCTTGAGTCAGATCCACATTTGTGGAGACTCAACGGGGGATGTAGGCGTTGGAAGTGGTCGCCGAACCTCCGGACCCTTTGGGTAAAATCTGTGTGTTCTTGCGATTATTGTTTCTGATTATAAATTTGGAGTGATTTCTGGTGACTCAAACCTTTACAGGTGGAATCGAAACCACTTTACATATCTTCCTGGAACGTTCTTGGACAAAAGATTTTTGGAGACAATTGGGGGTTTGGAATATTTGGAGGAAATCATCCTGTACTTGCCAAAACTGCGAATTCAGTGACTTAGTTGCAAACCATAGGGCCGTTCCGTCCTTGGATAATCTTCGTCATCGACACATCTCATCCCTCCTCCATTGCCCAAGATGCGGTGGAATCGAAACCACTTTACATATCTTCCTGGAACGTTCTTGGACAAAAGAGTTTTGGAGACACTTGGGGGTTTGGAATATTTGGAGGAAATCATCCTGTTGATGCGCGTCGCGATGCACCAAGAATTAATTAAATTTCCTTACTTGCCAAAACTCAAATTTAAATGTGATAGCGGAAGCAAGGGTCGATCCCACGAGGAACGGGAACTAATTTAATGCCATGTCAATTACAATTATAAGGGGGTTTTGAGTTGAAAATTGCAATTAATCTAAATAATCAAATAAAGATGTAAAATGGCTGGAATAAAAATCAAATAATAAAGAATCCTAGTTCTTAGGTTCGGTTGTGCCCTATCATAATATTGTCATTCCCCAAGCAACGCATGTACTATTTCCTTTGTTTTATTTATCACCCGGAATAATCAAAAAGCTCTAATTAATCCAATTCTTCCTTAATAATAATCAATTAGAATTAGTTCTCCAATCAATTTAGAGTGAATGAACAACCTAGAATAAGCTCCCTAGATTTAATGCATTAACTATGTGAAACCAAGAAGAATTAGGTGAACTAAATTATCAATTACATATGCTCGAATTGATTAATCTAGATTGGATTTTCATATGGAAATATAAAATTACCAATTGCTACTATGATTTGGATAACAAGACAAATACGAATCCAATTACCCAAATTAGCAAATATCAACACAATAATTAAAAGACAAGGCCTTAATCAATTAATACATTGTCTTGACGAAATTAATGTTCATGAGAAATCCAATAAATAAAACATAAAAACAAGAACTACGTTACGAGTTTGAGGAATGAATAATAAAATAATATGAACACAACGTCCCCCTTGAACTAGGTTGAGAAGACTAGCCACGCATTGCCATGAAGAATTCCCCAAAAATATTGTCTTGTTTCACCTTGATTTTGCCCAGAATTTCTTCCCTTCAAACCTTGATATTGGTGGCTCTCAAAATAATCCTCCTCCTTTTTCTTGTCATGAACTTCCCTATTTATAACTTCAATTTTCGTGCCCTAGCTTTGGGAGCAAGAAACCCAAAATTATGGAAAGAATTGAAATAATGAAATTTTCGACTTGAAGATTTACGGCCGTAACTATTCTTTTACGGCCGTAATTGAGTTACTGCATATTTCATCATATTGGAGTTACGGCCGTAAATATTTCTTTTACGGTCGTAATTGGGTTTCTGCATATTTTTATCTTTTGAGGGTTACGGCCGTAAAGATCTTTCTTACGGCCGTAACATCTTTTCTGCTGAATTTTGCCCGTTTCACTCATGCACTTACGGCCGTGATGATATTTGCTTGCGGCCGTGACTTATTTACATGCCAGGTCCTCGAACTTCCTTTTTGCGTGCTTTTTGGTCATTTTTCCTTATTTTCTTGTCATTTACGATCCTACACAATATAAAACATAAAATGCATTAAGCAATACTTAATTAGGATCAAACTAACAGTAATTTGAGGCAACAAGTAAAGAAATAAAGTGCTAGTAAAGCACTTATCAAATCCCCCCACACTTGAACCATTGTTCGTCCTCGAATAATGATAGAAAAGAACTAAAGCACGACTCGAATGAACATGTTAGACTTTTAAATCTGGAAAGTCAAGGTCACAACCCACTTCTTTTTAGCACAAAAATCAAATTGCATAATCGGAGTGTGTTAGTATGTGTAAGAGATGCATCACCCAATATTCTCCGAACAAAAATGAAAATTGATACCCCAATGTGGATTATATCCTTTCACCTCTCGTGAGTTCTCTCTGAATTTATCAATTCCCCATAAAAATGTAAGTTTTGACTAATTCAAGTAAATGCCAACAGATTAGTGCGGTTTATCACATGGTAAAAATTTAGTCAATACACAGTTTCAGATCAAAAGGGCACAAAATATAGACCAAGCAATTCAAACCACTCATAAGTACATGTAATGGGAGCCAACACTCTCACCAGATATCTCTCTTCGCACAAAGTGTATATAAAGGTGAGAATTTTACGCTCAACTCACTGCATGAAAAACTTGTTACCACAGATTGCTCAAATTTCAAAACCGGAGCCAACAATAACACAAGTGCAAAGCAAAGGTCTTTGTTGGGTTGTAACGGGGCTTCGGGTCAGGTGGGATAAAAGGGAAACATTTAGGCTGAATCGAGAAGGAGTTTCACAAGCCGAATCGGTTCAATTATAACATTCCTTCTTTCTTCTTCAATAATCTCCCTGCTATCCAACTGGTTTAACACTAGACTTCTATTTTGTGCAGCTTGAGTGTTTATTTTCACTACTAGCAAATGTTCATGACCTCGTAATTTGAGAACTGGCCTGAACTTCTCTTTTTCTTTTGTTTCTCTCTTTTTTTTTTTTCAAACATACACTGCAATTTTTTCTCTTTTGGTCAAATCACCCCACAATCCCCAATGACACAAGATTGAATTTCCACTTTGAAACTTAATCCACCTCAAACTTCTCAACCAACACAAGCTTGTGAATCCGTTCTCTATAGGTTCAAGAAAAAGGATAACATGAAAGAATGGGTGTTCGTGGCTTGTAGTGTGGTATTAATATTCCAAAGAAAGGCTAAGGCTCAAAGGGTCTTCTATTGGTAAATGTACAATGGTAGGCTTATTTAGAAGGCCAAATTTGGTTCATCCTAGTGCCTTTACTATATTTTGCACTCGAGCCAAGAAGCTACTACGGCATGTACACAAAAGCATATCCAAGAACAAATCAACTATGCAGGACACACATTAAAAAAAACAAGAGCTTTATATAAAGAGTAAAAGTAGCTCATAGGCTCAAAAGCTCACAAATTATGGTTCATATGTGTGTCTCCCATCCAATTATGAGTTTTGGTCATTGCTCGGTCTTAGGGTCGAATTGAAAAAAGCAAAAAATCTAGTGGCCAAGGGGTGAATCTCTTTACTCGGGGTAGTTATCAGTCATATCAAATTTGGGTTTGAATCTACTAGGTTGCAGAGATATGGCATTTTGTCCCCATTTTCAAACCTATTCGGAAAGTATTGGAAAATTAATCTCTACGTGCTCAATTCATGTCCAATTATGCAATTTAGGAGTTGGTAGTTCAAAAATTATGATAAGTGGGTTGCTTCCTATCCAACCAGTGTAAATAAAGGAGGACCAAAATAGAAAAATGACAAGCAAGACTAAATGATTGACAGAAGTTAGATACAAAATTAAACATAAAAGGAAGATAATGCGACAGCAATTGACAGAAGACACCCCCCCCCCCCACACTTAAAACCCACATTGTCCTCAAAGTGGAACTAGAAAGTACAAAATGAAAGAGGGGGTTAGAAGACTCCTCGGGTTTTACTGAGGAGGGGGCCCGCCATGGAGCCTTTGCAAACGCTGGAGTTCCTCTCGAATGAACCTCTGTGAATATTTGGATGAATTGAAGTGAAGGGGAAGGAATTAATAACCCACAATGCTGCAGACTCACGGCCGTAACTCCTGTCTTTACCGCCGTAATGAAGGCTCTGGAGAATTACACATAAATGGAGTTACGGCCGTAACATTTTAAATATGGCCGTAACTGAGTTACTGCCTGTTTTGAAAAAATTGGGGTTACGGCCGTAACTTAATGCATTACGGCCGTAACTGAGTTACTGGCCAAATTTTTTTTTTTTTTTTTGAATGAAATTAAATAATAAGGAAAATGACAAAAATGAAAATAAAAAAATAAAAAAATAAAAATTTGAGGGAGTAAAGAAACTCCCCTCTCGGGTTGCCTCCCGAGCAGCGCCTTTGTTTACTGTCTTTGGCTAGACTTGTTGTTTCCTCCTTCAACCGGGATTAGGTGGATTTCCAAAGCTCAACTTCTTTTTCATATTTTTCATCAGAGCCTGCAAGACAGGGTGCAAAAGCATGTCATCAGAAGTTGGCAATGTAATACACGAGATTTTACCTGGCTTTCGACCATTTCCACCAAATTTGAAAGTTTCCTGTACTGAAGAATCAATAACATTAAAAGAATGAACAGGATTATCATCATCAAGGTAGTTCATAGAATCATAAATATTAAACTGAATAATCTCATTATCAAATTCCATGGTAAGTGAACCACTACTAACATCTATCTTGGTCTTAGATGTTTTTAGAAATGGTCTACCTAGCAAAATAGGAGTAGAGTTGGGGGAATGGTCATCATTCATGTCTAATACATAAAAATCTGCAGGAAATACTAACCCACCCACTTGCACTAGAATGTCTTCAACTACCCCCATCAGGATAAGCATTAGAACGATCGGCTAGTTGAATTATAACATTAGTTTCAGTCAGTTTGGAAAGTTTTAATGCATTGTATGTAGACCTAGGCATTACATTTATAGATGCACCTAAATCTATTAATGCACGATCCAGTTTAGTGTTACCTATTTGGCATGGTATAGTGAACATATCTGGATCCTTGCATTTTGGGGGCAGTTTCCTTTGGAAGAGTGCTGACACATTTTCCCCCATTCTTACCATTTCATTTCCCATCAACTTCCATTTGTTGGTGCACAGCTCCTTTAAGAACTTCGCGTATCGGGGCACTTGCTTGATTGCATCCAACAGTGGAATGTTGATATCCACTTTCCTGAACATTTCTAGAATTTCCTTCTCCTTGCTTTCCTTAGTCGCCTTCGCTAACCTGCTCGGAAAAGGCGGTGGAGTTAGTTTCGCATTCACAATAGGTTCGGTTTTTACCTGAGAGTTTTGTGGAATGCTGTTTTTCTTTTCAACTTTTTCTTCAACCTCCTCCTCTTGACTCGCGGTTGGCTTTGATTGTGGCGCCTCAATTTCTTTTCCAATTTGAAGAGTAATTGCACTTACATTCCTCGGATTCACCTCGGGTTGAGATGGCAACTTTCCTCCTGTTTGTGCTTCCAGTCTGTTGATAGCTGTGGCCATTTGACTCATTTGATTTTCCAGGTTTTGAATGCTGGATCTGGTATCCTGTTGAAATTGTAGAGTGTTAGTGGCCAAAGTTTTCATCATTTCTTCGAGAGACATACCTGATAATTGTGGCTTTTGCTGATATTGTCCCTGTGGATGAAAATTTCCTTGTTGTTGAAAATTCCCTTGAGGCTTGTTGGAGACGAAACCCGGAGGTTTGTTATTTCCATAGCTCAAGTTCGGGTGGTCCCTCCAGCCAGGATTGTAAGTGTTTGAGTACGGATTGTATTGTTGTTTTTGAAATGGGAACCCTTCTGCGGCCTTTACATGTTCATTGTTTTCTTCTTGCAATACCGGACATGTATCCGTTGGATGTCCAAAGTTCGAACAGATTCCGCATGCTTTGACCTGATTCGAGTTCCCTACAGCAAGCTGCTTAACGAGATTGGTTAGTTCATATAATTGACCTTCGATATTGAAACTACTTACCTCGTTCACTCGGCGGACTTGGGAGTCTCGGGTTGAATTAAATTGCTGAGTGTTTTCAGCCGTGTTGGAAATCAAAGCCCGAGCCTGTTCCGGTGTTTTGTCCATTAATGCACCTCCACTTGCGGCATCTATCATACTTCTGTCCATTGGTAGCAGTCCTTCGTAGAAATATTGTACCAGTAGTTGTTCGCTGATTTGATGATGGGGGCAGCTCGAGATGAGCTTCTTGAAGCGCTCCCAATATTCATACAGCGATTCACCATTATTTTGACGAACCCCGCAAATTTCCTTCCGGATTGTTCCAGCCCGAGATGCAGGAAAATATTTTTCCAAAAATAGCCTCTTCATGTCATTCCAGGTGGTGACTGATCCGGATGGTAAACAGTATAGCCAATCAGTAGCGGCATCCTTTAACGAGAATGGAAAGGCCCTCATTTTAATTTGTTCCTCGGTAATACCCGTGGGTTTCATACTGTCACAAACCACGTGGAATTCCTTGAGATGCCTGTAAGGGTCTTCACCAGCATGTCCTCGAAAAGTTGGCAACAAGTGAATGAGTCCAGATTTGAGTTCAAAAGTTTTTCCCTCCTCCACTGTCGGAAAAGTGATACAGAGTGGCTGTTGAGCGACATCTGGAGTGGCCAATTGTTTAAGTGTCCTGTTGTTGAGGTTATGAGCTGCCATTTGTTCTAGTGCTTCCCTTCTTCGCTGTCGAAAAGTTCGCTCGATTTCTGGATCAAATAAAAAATATTCCGGATTAGTGGATCTAGTTTTATGCATATAAATAAATAAATAAATAAATAAAATTTTCGAAATTTCAAATTTTTTTTTAATTAAACCGAAAATAAAAATAAATAAATAAAAATGCAGAAAATAAAATTCTAATTGATTAAACAGAAAATTGGTTAACCGTTCCCCGGCAACGGCGCCAAAAACTTGGTGCGCGTCGCGATGCACCAAGAATTTCCTTCTCCTTGCCAAAACTCAAATTTAAATGTGATAGCGGAAGTAAGGGTCGATCCCACGAGGAACAGGAACTAATTTAATGTCATGTCAATTAGAATTATAAGGGGGTTTTGAGTTGAAAATTGCAATTAATCTAAATAATCAAATAAAGATGTAAAATAGCTGGAATAAAAATCAAATAATAAAGAATCCTAGTTCTCAGGTTCGGTTGTGCCCTATTATAATATTGTCATTCCCCAAGCAACGCATGTACTATCTCCTTTGTTTTATTTATCACCCGGAATAATCAAAAAGCTCTAATTAATCCAATTCTTCCTTAATAATAATCAATTAGAATTAGTTCTCCAATCAATTTAGAGTGAATGAACAACCTAGAATAAGCTCCCTAGATTTAATTCATTAACTATGTGAAAATAAGAAGAATTAGGTGAACTAAATTATCAATTACATATGCTCGAATTGATTAATCTAGATTGGATTTTCATATGGAAATATAAAATTGCCAATTGCCACTATGATTTGGATAACAAGACAAATACGAATCCAATTACCCAAATTAGCAAACATCAACACAATAATTAAAAGACAAGGCCTTAATCAATTAATAGATTGTCTTGACGAAATTAATGTTTATGAGAAATCCAATAAATAAAACATAAAAACAAGAACTACGTTACGAGTTTGAGGAATAAATAATAGAATAATATGAACACAACGTCCCCCTTGAACTAGGTTGAGAAGATTAGCCACGCATTGCCATGAAGAATTCTCCAAAAATGTTGTCTTGATTCACCTTGATTTTGCCCCGAATTTCTTTTCTTCAACCTTGATATTGGTGGCTCTCAAAAAATATAATTCTCTCCCTCTTTTCTTGTCATGAACTTCCCTATTTATAACTTCAATTTTCGTGCCCTAGCTTTGGGAGCAAGAAATCCAAAATTATGGAAAGAATGGAAATAAGGAAATTTTTGACTTTAAGATTTACGGCCGTAACTATTCTTTTACGGCCGTAATTGAGTTACTGCATATTTTCCAAAGTTGACATTACGGCCGTGACACTTCCATTTACGGCCGTGACATATCCATTTACGGCCGTGACACACCCCTTTATGGCCGTAATTGTGTCTCTGCATATTTTTGCACAATGACATGAAAACGTTTACGGCCGTGAGTATATATATTACGGCCGTAACGTATTTGCACCCAAGGTCCTCAATCTTCAATTTAAAGCGTATTTTGGTCCTTTTTCCTTCTTTTCTCTTCTTTTAGGATCCTATACAACATGAAACACAACATGCATTAATAATACTTAGATAGGATCAAACTAACAGTAATTCGAGGCAACAAGTAAAGAAATAAAGTGCTAGTAAAGCACTTATCAAACCCTCATTTCTTTTCTGTAAACTTCATTTGAAATCATGCATTACGAAGATAGATTAGCAGAAGTTGAGGTACACGATGGAGGTTCATCCAAGGATGTGGAATCGGGCATAAAAGAACCTGATATACAAGAGATAAAATGAGTCGCTGCTGAAAATCCAAATCATGGAGTTGAAATATCTAAAGACTGAAGTTCAACTACATCTGTTAAAGGAAAGAGGAGAAGTTCCAAGAAGTCAAGCTCAAGCTCAAGCTTAAGTGATTATGGCAGCGAATGAGAAGGCAAAGGAAATCCCGAAAAGAATCGGTTTTGAGGTCCCAATTTTATCTTGGTAACTCTAATGATAGTGGCGTTTTCCCCTTTCTTTTGTGTGTGTTGGGAAGAGGGGGGGGGGGGTTATTTGATCAGAACATGTGGTTCCATCAAGAATGTGTTTTCATTTATTTTCTTGAAGTTATGAGATTTTCTTTTAAGTTCAAAGTTTCTTTTGTGGGCAGTAATGATTTTGAGATCTTGTGTTATGGTGTTGATTTTGAGTGAATGTTTCTTTTAAATATCCGTAGACACCATTTTGTTTAGGGGGACAGAAAAGCCTTATTTCCAACTTGTGAACCAAATCTTGCCAACACCACTGATATGCAAATGAACCATCCACGATCGATCGCGATACGATTAATCTATTAATATAAGGCGAGAATCTTGCAACCAAATCCGGATCCTTATCTATGGTAAGATAATCATTACCCCTAAATTATAGGTAGTCTAACCTTAATCAATTATAATTCTTGATCTCAAGGAGATTTCTTCCTAAAATTGTGAGATATCACACCTATAAATACCCCCTCCTTCAAGGCATATAGCTACCCAAAATTTTATTTATGAAAAGGAGTATTTGTTTTCTCTTCTCTACTAATAAGTCTTGATACTGATTATCACGCCGGAGGTACAACGGGGGTAAGGCCCCGCATTTTTGCAAGTTGATAGAGAGATCCAGTCGGAGGTTGAAGTCCGTTCTACATCATTTGGCACCGTCTATGGGAACGATTTCTTGTAATTGTTCTCAACTTAGTAAAATCTCCAATCATGTCCCGGAGAAACACTCGACGTACCGCTAGAGAGCAAGAGCCAGTAACAACAGAAGGAGGACAGGTTCCAAACGTTCCTTATGTTACTCAAGAGCAGTTTCAGAATTTGCAAGCTCAGATTCAGATGTTGGTTGATCACATTCAAACACACAACCAGCCACCTATCATGCCTAAGCAGCAGAACGCGCCGCAAGGGGAAGACCTACGAAATATAGTGCCGGCAGATGATCAATCGATCAGACTGCTAGTGCACATGATTCACAAGCAGCACAATCGTCGTGAAAGGGAGAGCACCCAGTTAAACGATGTTATATTGGAGGCTAGGCTAGAGGCCCTCGATCGTAAATCGGATGAGGCCTTAAAAAAGAAGACTACACCACGACCAGTCTTGATCAGTGAGGATCCGTTTGTGCCAGAAATCATGGCTGTCCCACTTCTAGATTCCTTCAAATCCCCCCTGTATTGAGAAATATGATGGAACAAAAAATCCCATCGATCATCTGCACACTTTTCAAGATATGATGCGGTTGCATGGAATCCCAGACGTAATTGCATGTCGTGCATTCCCACCAACGCTGAGGAAGGAGGCCAGAGATTGGTATGATACTTTACCACCAAGGTCGATCAAGTCGTTTTCAGATTTTGCAACTAAATTTGTGGCCTTCTTCGCAAGAAGCTCTCGATAGAAGAAGAGCTCAATTGTCTTAATGCAGGTTGTTCAGCATAAGGAAGAGTCGTTGAGAGATTATGTCACCCATTTTAACCGGGCAGCATTGGGGGGTAAAGAATTTGCAGATGCCATCGATCATAACTGCTATGATCAATTTCCTGGGAAACCACGGGTTCAAAACATCATTGTCGAAGAGAGCTCCAGAAACTATGACGGAACTTCTAAAAAGAAGCGAGAAGTATATCGATTGTGAAGAGACGCTGAATGTTACCAAAAACTTCAAAGAGCATGTTTCGGAAAGCTCGAAAAGAAAAGGTGAGAAGGGGAAAGAACCTAGGGAGACTAGTCCAAAGAAAAGGAGAGATTACCACTTTAAGCCAACCACAGGTGCCACCTCAAAATCAAACGACTACACTCCCTTGAATGTGTCGCGGGCGAAATTATTGATGGAAATTAAAAGTCAAAAAGACTTACGTTGGCCACGACCAATGTCCACTCCCAATCATATGAGGGACAAATCAAGGTTTTGCGAGTTTCATAAAGATCATGGGCACCATACTGAACACTGCAAGGTATTGAGAGATGAAATTGAAAGGCTAACTTGAAGAGGATTGTTGAAAAAATATGTGCAAGGTGAGGGGAACGAAGAGAAGAACTCCGCTCCTGCTGAAGGAGAGAGACCACGAGCCGGAGTTATTAATGTTATTTCAAGAGGACCAGCCTCAGGAGGAGATTCGAAGAATTCTATGAAAGGATATGCTCGGTTGATTAATGTAAATGCAATCAACACTCAGTCATACACATCTAAGGAGATCGTGTTCGGAGAAGAGGATAAGAAAGGGGTGGCCTATCCTCACAATGATGCCCTGGTCGTAGTGGGAGATATTACAAATTACGATGTGAAGAGAGTACTGGTTGATAACAGGAGCACCGCAAATGTGATGACATATAAAATCTTCAGAGCTTTAAAACTACAGAGGGATGATTTGCGGCCAGTGACAACGCCATTGCATGGATTTGGAGGTGCCACGGTGAAAGTTGAAGGGTCCATATGTGTAGGGTCGTATCCAGCAACGAAGGCCATTCATACAGAATTTCTGATCGTGGATATGAAGATGGCTTACAACGCCATATACGGTCGGCCACTCCTACATGCTATTGAAGGAATATCATCAACCCACTATCAGAAGATCAAATTTCCAAAAATTAGGGGAGTTGGAGAGGTAAAGGGAAATCAGTATGATTCGACGAGATGCTACTTGGAAAGCATGAACATTACGGCAATAGAAAACTCGGGAGCAACGATTGTGCCTCGATTTGAGTCGTCTGATCAGATTATTGAGAGGGAGATCAAATTGAACAAATTTATTCTAGTCAGCAGTATGTTGACAGTAGATGAACTGAATCAAATCGGAAACCTAATTAGGGAGAAGGAAGGTGCTTTCGCCTGGTCAGTGGAGGAGATTGAAGGGATTCCGAGAGAAGTCTCGCAACAATATTTGAATGTGTTTCCTGAATCAAGGCCGGTAAAACAGAAAAAAGGCACTTTGCCCAGAATGGCAACAGATCATAAAAGAGGAAGTGGACAAGCTGTTGAAGGCCATGTTCATCAGGGAGGTCGAATATCCTAAGTGGTTGGCGAATGTAGTGCTGGTCAAAAAACCTAATGGTAAATGGAGGATGTGCATTGACTACACATATTTGAATCGGGCGTGCCCAAAGGATTGCTACCCATTACCCCGCATAGACGCATTATGTTCACCGATATCTCGCGATACGAAATATCCCCGCAAGTGTACGGGTCGTGAGAAGTAATAAAGTGGACCTTAGAGTCCGGATTATCGTCCCACGGTGACTGCTATTAAGTACCGAAATGTGTTAGTTCTTATCCTTATTTGAACGGATGAATTTGGTTGAGATTGTAAACTAAAACTAAGGAGTTAAACTAAATAAATAAAATATATGCAGAATTTGTTTTGTTTTTAAAAACGATTGCGAAGTAGTTGGGATTCACGATTTCACCTAATCAATTAAATCAATTCCAATTTCAATTTTATTTTCTAAATATGCATTCGGTCGAATTCACTAATGTATATTGAAATTTCTCTCTCGAGTTAAAATCAATTCTACCTAAATAAGTCAACCATGTATCTCTACAGAGGGTCCAAATATTCCTTATCTAGATGCATAACACACAAGAATTCACACACGACCGCAATAATAACACAAGTATATCTCTATCTCTTGTTCATTACCGGATTTATTACCACGTTCTAAATTATTAACTCACATCTCGGATTATGGAAATAACTCAATAAATCATGAATTGGTGATCAAGCAATTCAAGCATTAAGAACAATAATAAATCAATACATACAACGAATTACTAAAACAAAGGAATTTGGAATTAAAATAATTAACTAGGCTACGTCGTTCATCCCAACGTTAAATTTAGCTACACATCATGATTAAAAAGAAAAAACGATAAAATAAAACGTTCATTTCAAACAACAAGAAGAAAGGAAAGCTTGCACCAAGTCTCGATTCTTCAAGTGTCTTCAATTCACGCCCCTTTGCTATACTTCGATCTCACAAGAATTGAATGATAAAATCTGAATTTAGGCATGTTCTTAGGTGAGGCAAAGGTCCTATTTTCATGCCTAATGAGTTGTATTTATAGGTTTTGGAAAAACCCTAGGTTAAAAAGCCCAAAGCCTGTTAAGAATCGCGAGAAAAAATCTGATTCGGACAAGCGCGCGATTGCGCAGGCACATGGCCCGCGATCGCGTGGTAATGCTGTTTAGCCTCGGGTTATGATTTTGCACCTTAGTGCGATCGCGTGGTTAGTGTCCAGGGATCACGATTTCCGTCTTTCCTCGGTTGTGTAAGTTGGTCCCCGACTTTTAATTGCAGCCTTAGTCCTCCACTTTCAATTGTTAGTCCCCAAACTTTATATTCTTCTTGAATTTCTCAATTAAGCTCTCAATTCCTTCAATTGGGACCTCCAACCTCTGATTTGTTCACTTGAGCACCATGAACATTCCCGATTGACGTCACATATCTCTCACTTGCTCAATTAAGCTCCAATTAACCCTCCAATTATGCGTTTTTCCCATTGATTTCATCACTCTTCATCTTTTGAGATATTTTCTGAAAAGTAAATGATAAATACAAATTAAATACAAAATATTCCAAAACGAAAATAATTAAACCTAATTTAGACATACAAATAAGTGTATAAAATACACTTATCACATTAGTCGATGCAACGGCTGGTATGAAAAGAATGAGCTTCTTGGATGCCTTTTCCAGTTACCATCAAATTTGAATGGCTACATGTGATGAGGAAAAAACCTCTTTTATCACTGATGAAGGTACGTATTGTTATTTTTGATGCCCTTTGGTCTTAAAAATGCAGGTGCCACTTACCAGGGGATGGTCAACAAAGTTTTTGAAAAAGAGATTGGGAATTCAATAAAAGCTTATGTGGACGATATGGTTGTTCATAGTGGAAGACGTGAGGATCATATAAACGATCTGAAAAACATCCTCGATGTAGCTATCGCTCAAAAGTTTCGATTCAATCCGGAAAAATGTGTATTCGGAGCAACTGGGGGAAAATTCCTGGGATTTATGGTGTCACAAAGGGGAATTGAGGCAAACCCCGATAAAATCAAGGCGATATTTGAAATGGAGAAATCACAATGCGTGAAAGATGTACAGCGATTGACAGGGAGGATAGCGACCCTCAACCGGTTCAGGTCACGAGCAGCTGATCATTGCTCACCATTTTTTCAGGCTATACGGAAGGGGGTGAACTTTGATTGGAATCAAGAATGTGATGAGAGTTTAGAAAATCTGAAAAAAGCTCTACAGACTCCTCCCGTTTTGGTACGACTGGTTGTTGGAGACCGACTTTGATTATACCTGGCCGTCTCAACACATGCGGTAAGTGCAGTTTTGGTTAAGGAAGAGGAAGGGACAAAAAAACATGTCTACTACATAAGTCACATGATGAAGGAGACAGAAAAACGATATTCCTTGGCCGAACAGCTGGCATTAGCATTAGTCGTGGCGGCAAGAAAGCTACGACTGTACTTTCAGTCGCATTTGATCACAGTAATGACGAATCAACCGTTGAAACAGATCCTTCACCGTCCTGAAACATCTGGACATCTGGTCAAATGGGCAGTGGAGTTGGTAGAACACGATATTGAGTACAAACCCCGACCAGCCATAAAGGCGCAAGTTTTGGCAGAATTTATAGCCAAACTGACACCGAAAGGAGAAAAGGCCGATACAAAAGAACACTGGGAAGTATATGTGGATGAATCCTCTAGTCAGAAAGGAGCCGAAGTGGGAGTACTACTGGTATCTCCCGATGGAACATAGTTGGAGTATGCGATACGATTGCTGTTTGTCGCTACCAATAATGAAGCAGAGTATGAAGCCATGATCGTGGGACTGGAGATGGTCATTCAAATGGGGGCTTCATCTGTGGTCGTTTACAGCGATTCCCAACTGGTCGTAGGACAAGTGTCAGGAGAGTTTGAGATAAAAAAATGATCGAATCCTCGAGTATGTCATGAAGGTAAGAGACTTACAGAGAAGACTTCAACAATGCCTAATCGAAAAAATTCCAAGGGAATCAAATACGCACGTAGATCAACTGTCTAAATTCTCAAATTGGGAATCGCTTCCGAAGAGTGTGAATGTGCGCGCCTTATTAAAACCAAGCATATCTGTAGTTGAAATGATGAATGTGCAAAACGGAACATGAATGGATCAAATCAAGGCGAACCTCCTCAACGGGTGGACGTCCAACGATAGAACGGAAGCTAGGAAATTACGACTGCAGGCAGCCAACTTTTGCTTGATCGAAGGGAAGCTGTATAAAAAGGGCATTTCGATGGCTTATTTGAAATGTATTACTGAAGAAGAAGGGCTTAAAATATTGGAAGAAGTGCATTCGGGGGCTTGCAGAAATGATTTAGGAGGAAATATGTTGGGATTCAAGACTTTAAGGCAAGGATATTTTTGGCCCACCCTCAAGAAAGATGCTCGAGAATTCGTGAAAAGATGTGAAGTATGTCAGAAACACGGAAATCTAATCCACATCCCTACTGAATCACAACACGCCATATTTGGAGTGAGGCCATTTTACCAATGGGGAATTGACGTAGTAGGACCCCTACCCATTTCGAAAGGTCAAAGAAAGTTCTTGTTAGTAGCAGTAGATTACTTCACTAAATGGGTCGAGGAAAAACCCCTCGCCATTATATCTACCCAAAAGGTTCAGGTCTTCATATGGAGACAGATCATATGTCGTTTTGGTATCCCGCAGGTGATCATTTTAGATAATGGGAGACAGTTTGATAACAATAATTTCAAGAACTTCTGCGCGAGCTACAACATTGAATTACGACTGGCTTCAGTATCACATCCTCAAAAGAATGGACAGGTCGAAATTACTAACAGGAGCATATTATGGGACCTAAAAACAAGATTGGATGGAAAAGGAAGTGAGTGGGCTGAGGAGTTTCCAAACGTATTATGGGCATACAATACAACACCAAGAGAGTCAATGATGACAACGACTTTCAAAATGTGTTTTGGAGTAGAAGCTGTTGTACCTCAGGAGATCATCATCCCATCACCGAGAATTTCGGTCGATCCAATTGACTTTGGTTATCACAAATCTGAACTAGACACGATCGAAGAAGAGAGAGACAAAGCCGAAAAAAGAATGCTTCAGCTTAAACGAAGGTCACAAGACGCACACCAAAGAAAAGTTAGACAAAGAGGAAAAATGATTTGGTGCTTCGATCATCTAGTGCATCTGGACACCACCCTGCGAAACTAGGAACCAAATGGGAAGGGCCTTTTCAGATTGAAGAATCTTTGGGCAATGTAGCATATGTGTTGAAGACAATTGATGGCAAGAAATTATCACGACTGTGGAATGTGGATAACCTGGAAAAATTCTTCCAGTAGGAAGAGTCAATTAGAAGATATCATCTCAATGTATTTCTTTTAGTCATCAATAAATATTCTTTGATTTCTGAACAAGTACGAGTGAAGCATCATAAAAGCCTTCGCCACGAGCGAAGCATCAAAAGCCTTCACCACGAGTGAAGCATCACAAAAGCCTTCACCACGAGCGAAGCATCAAAAGCCTTCATTACAAACGAAGTCTCTACAGCCTTCATCATAAACGAAGCAATAAAAGCCTTCACCACGAGCAAAGCATCAAAAGCTTTCGACACGAGCGAAGCATCAAAAGCCTTCACCACGAGTGAAGCATCACAAAAGCCTTCACCATGAGCGAAGCATCAAAAGCCTTCGTTACGAACGAAGCCTCTACAGCCTTCGTCATAAACGAAACAATAAAAGCCTTCACCATGAGTGAAGCATCATAAATACCTTCACCATAAGTGAAGTATCAAAAAAGCCTTCTCCGCAATGGAAAATCAGAATACTTCACTACGAGCAAAGCCTCAAAATCCCTATGATTCATTTGAAGAATAGTTACGCGACTAAAGATAATGAAGATTCATGCATTTCATAAACACTTAAAACAATTACAAGCAAAATCATTCCAAAAGTTGCTAAAAAAACACAGGATCTCCTATCGATCTACCCCTAAAAGAAATAAAAAAATAAGAAAGTCTAGATTAATTCCCCTTATGGGGGGAAGGATCTGAGGCACCACCTTCCTGATCGTCCTCCTCCTCCAATGCTTCAGCATTAGCAAAGTCTTCGAATTCGTCAAAGTCAACCGTTGGATGATTACGAATGAGCCATGCCTTTACCTTCTTGTAGGCATGGATCATTGACTTCATGCCATACATTCCGGAAATCTCATCAAATTCAGGGGAAGCCTTATAAGTCTCCACGGCCTCTCGAGAACGATCAGCAAGGCGTCACTCGAAATTCTCTTTCATCGTGGCAATGGTCGAATCTTTTTTAGCCAATAACTTGTTTTTCTCCTCTAGAAGCTTTCTTGAGTCTACTAACGCCTTCTCTAGCAAGGAATTGAAATGCACGACCTCAGAATGATCTTTAGAAGTTGATTCCAATGACTCTAGAAGGGCACGCTCCATGGCCAAAACCTAAAAAAGTTACTCAATTAAAAAATGCTAAAAAGATTACCACAATTATGATTTTGGTGATAACATAACTAACCCTTCTTATTTCGATAGAAAAGGTGCGATAAATGCTGGTGCCACCTCTCTTCTTCATGTCCTCCACTAGCCTACGTTCGAAAACTCCAGCAATGACTCGAACGTCCTCATCCACGTTGCTCACGGAATGAGCGGTAGCCTCTTGAGTCTCGCCTCGGGGCCTAGACATCGTACGTGCCGGGGTTATCAATCGTGAGGAAGAAGAAGTCCCCAAAACATTAACATTTGGATTAATAGAAGGAGGATCAGCTGAAGGAACTCTCTCATCGGCTTTCCTTTTGGTACCTTTCCCTTAACTACCTTTGCCCTCAGCAGTGCTTCGACTTTGGAGGAATCATAACTCATCTCGTCTGAAACGAAAACAAAAAAGTTTATGAATCCGGATTAAATGAAGCAAAGCATGATTTCGCAGAAAAAGAAAGAATTACCCTCTGGAAAATTTATACGATGTTTTATCAAGACATCATCCGTCAGAACTTCACTCATTCGACCTCTCAGAGGCTCACATCCTTGTACGATCTGTAGAGCCTCCTCTTCGACTTCTGATAAAACGACCGCTCTATTAAAAGGTTCATAATCCAGTCGATTCCAAGCAGTAGGAAACGGAAAGGCCCCACTATTTCGTTTGACAAAGACAAACCTGGTTTTCCAACCAGGTTGGGAAGAAGGACACAAGGAGACCTTGAAGTCGTTCTTAGTGGTAAGCACGACTAGGCTATTGTAGTCACGATGGGGTTTTAACTCAACCAAAGACCTTAAAACGTTTAACGAAGGGACTACATCGTTTTGCAAGCATATCAACAAAAAATAAACGAGGACTCTCCAAGCATTTGGGGCTAATTGGGCTGGATTAAGGTTGACGAAGCGAAGAAAGGATACGAGGAAGGGATGAAGGGGGGAAGCGAAGGCCACCCTTCATAGAATCTAGGTAAACAGTCACCTCCCCAACCTCTCCTTCGCAAATTCTCTCATCGCTCAAAGGAGCACGATAAGAGTGGTCAGGAAATATGACGAAAGAATTGAGCACTTCAACCAAACTAATTTCATTGTAGCAACTTTGGTAATTAGGGATTGCCAATGCATCCTGAGGACGACGATTAGGTCGAGCACGAACCATGTTTCACTGCATTCGAGGAGAAATAGGCAAAGCATCAGAAATGGTACGATCAGATGAAATAGAATGGGAAGGCGAGGTTATATAGCTCGTAGTGCGATTTAAAACTTGGCTGAAGGAGGGAGAGGGAGAAGATGAATATATGATGTTATACACTTACGAATGTATCTATATACCAGATTACTACTCAAAACCTTGAAAACTTCCCTAATCCCACAACCCCAAAATCAAAACTGCACTCCGAACACTTGGAGGAAAAAGAAGAATGATAGAGAAAGAATACCTTTTCCGATGATTAAAAAGTGGAGATCCGTCGAGGTTCAGGTTGAAGTGAGGAAGAAACGCAGTAAGAGACCAGGAGTAAAAATCATCAATGGAAGAGAAAATACCCGGCTGCACTTATTTATACTTATTGCAATGATTAATTTTCCTTTCCAAGGAAAACCCTTGGCATTCCCGCCTTCACTGATTTGAAAGGCCCATGACGAATTTTTATCACGCGCTGTCAATAAATCAAACCTGGGATGAGAAGATGGGGAGTCAATAATAAGAAGACACGTAGGCAGACGTACTAAATGCTTTGGATAATTTCCAATGCTTATGATCGTTCGTATAAGACTTAACGTCAAACGATCGCGATTCATGAAGCAACTCATCTCGATCATTTGAGGGGGCTATTGATATGCATACGAACCATCCACGATCGATCACGATACAATTAATCTGTTAATATAAGGCGAGAATCTTGCCACAAAATCCGGATCCTTATCTATGGTAAGATAATCATTACCCCTAAATTATAGGTAGTCTAACCTTAATCAATTATAATTGATCTCATGGAGATTTCTTCCTAAAATTGTGAGATATCACAGCTATAAATACCCCCTCCTCCAAGGCATACATGTACACAAAATTTTATTTATGAATAGGAGTATTTATTTTCTCTTCTCTACTAATAAGTCTTGATATTAATTATCACGTGGGGGTACAATGGGGGTAAAGCCCCACATTTTTGCAGGTTGATAGGGAGATCCAGTCGGAGGTTGAAGTCCGTTCTACATCAACCACCAACTAAATAATATATCAAACTGAGAACTTTCTCTTCCTCTCTGGTGGAGGTTTTCATCCTTAGGGTTTTGGTATCTCCCGAAGTGGATAGGGTATTTGATTTCAATCGTTCGCAATCTACCAAATTCTGCCCTCTTTTGGGAATAGCACACGATTAACGGTAGGAATGGATACGGATGAAATGACTAAGTTATGTGAATCTCTTCGGTTTTCAAATGAGGAGGGCAAAATTTTGCAATTACCCGAGGAAACTCAACTACGTGCGAAGAAGACTATTGTGGAACACAGCCTTGTAGCTAAAGTGATGAATCGGAAACGTGTAAACAAGGAGGCTTTCAAGAACGTGATTGAGCAACTTTGGAACTTTATAGGTGAGGTGATGATCGAAGCTGTTGGAGATAATATATTTCTATATTCATTCAAAAAGGCAGAATCGAGAGGCAGGGTTCTAGCCCGAGGTCCATGGCACTTTGACGGGAGTCTTATAGCTTTGGAGAAGCCGGAAGGAGCTCGGGAGATGTCAGGGAAAAAAAAGTATTGTTTCCACCGGTAACATTGATAACAGCTAAAAAAATGTCATTGTGTTACATTTTTAACTAAAAGTGACATCGTAACACTTTTTTGTTAAAAGAAAAAAAAAGATAAAAAGTTAAATCGTGTCACTTTTTTTATTATTATTGATTTTTGAGTTGTGATTTGTTTGTGTATGAACAATGGAGAATGTGTAGTGGATATTACAAAATTGAAAAAGTACAAAAAAGTGACAAAATGAAACTTTTTTTTTTTTACTAAAAAGTGATAAAAAGTGAAATTGTGTCATTGTGTCACTTTTTTACATTTGAAATTTCAACAAATCCCTTGCATTCGCCAACCTCACATGGAAATTTGGTGGGATCCAACTTTTTTATAAAAAAAAATAACATTGTGTCACTTTTTCAGCTTTGAAATTTCAACAAGCCCTTGCATTCACCAACCTCACATGAAAAGGTGGCGAGATGCAACAAAGTGACATTGTGTCACTTTTTCAGCTTTGGAATTTCGACAAGCCCCTTACATTCACCAACCTCACATGAAAAGGTGGCGAGATGCGAATTTTTTTGTGAAAAAAGTGACATTGTATCACTTTTCATCTTTGAAATTAAGACAAGCTCCTTGCATTCACCAAACTCACGCGGAAAGGTGGCATATGGGACTTTTTTGTAAAAAAGTGAACTTTTTCACCTTTGTGATTTCGAAAAGCCCCTTGTATTTACCAACCTCACGTGGAATGGTGGGGAGATGTGACTTTTTTGTAAAAAAGTGACTTTGTATCACTTTTTCACCTTTGAAATTTCAACAAACTACTTGCATTCACCTACCTCACGTGGAAAGGTGGCGAGATGAGATTTTTTTTTGTAAAAAAGTGACATTGTGTCACTTTTCACCTTTGAAATTTCAACAAGCCCTTTGCATTCACCAACCTCACATGAAAAGGTGGTGGGATGCAATTTTTTTGTAAAAAGTGACATTGTGTCACTTTTTCATCTTTGAAATTTCAACAAGTCCCTTTGATGCGAACCCCTTCGGTATATTGACCGAAAATTCTCACAATAATTTAATACAAAATCGAAGAAAGCTAAAGTGGTAAAATAAAGGATAAATACCTTAACCCAAGTTTAAATCTAACCCAAAATTCAAGGATTAACTAACCTTAGCCCAATTGGTGTCAATCAAATAAATTCCAAGGTGGCGGAAAATAAACAATAACACAAGAATAATAATACTCAAGTATAGTTGATTAACTTCCAAGAAAAATACAAGAACAAAGGAGGTTTAACCTTACCTCAAAAGGAATCTCTCTAGACTAAGTTCTCAAGAGCATGACAATGAACAACCAAGTTTTTGTTACAAATGAAAAAGAATGTGTATATAATGTACAAAATGGGCAAAAGGTGCAAATTCGGAATTTGCAAGAAAAATCCCGTTTTTGTGAAACGGAGTGTTTCGGTCGACCGAACCATTTTCGATCGATCACATGGTCGACCGAAATGGGACTTTCGGTCGATCAAGCCTCAGCCGAACGCGACCGAGGCTGACTTCAAAAATCCTCTGCAGAGTTTCGGTCGACCGAAATTGGCTCAGTCCAATTTCTTCTACTTTTTGGCTCCAACTTGATTCTTGGCTAGCTTTTCTTGACTTTAATTACTTGTTTAGCCTCGAATTTTGAACCTCCTTGACATCGGATCTTGTCATGGATCCCACAGGCTTGTGCATCGAGGTTTGACTTTCTCGATTCTCATCACCCTTCCATTCATCAACCTCACATGAAAAGGTGGCGGGATGCGATTTTTTGTAAAAAAGTAATGTTGTCACTTTTTCACACACGAAATCTCACAAGCCTCTTGCATTCACCAACCTCAAGTGAAAATGTAGCAAGATGCGACCTTTTTGTAAAAAAGTGACATTGTGTCACTTTTTCACCTTTGAAATTTCGATAAGCCCCTTGCATTCACCAACCTCACGTGGAAAGGTGACGAGATGCAACTTTTTTGTAAAAAAGTGACTCATGTTTTAACTTTTAATTTATGTTTTATTAAGAAAGTAACATACATATCATTTAAAAAAAAAGTGACATTGTGTTCCTTTTTTAAAAAAGTGACAAATTTATTAAAAAAGTGACAAAAACATTAAAAACGTGGCACATAAAATTTACAAAGTATTTTTACTTACTAAAAATCTCAAAAATGTATTTTTGTAAATGGTCCAAAAATAAGGGTATTTATATAAACACTCCCAAATTAAAATCGAAATTGGGCGGAAAATGGCCCACGCGATCGCATGGGCCAAACCCACACGATCGCGTGGGAAACAGATTTGTTTCTGTTGAATTTAATGAGCGCCCATTATCCAAAAGTTTAAGCCATGCCAAATATATACATATTATATTATATTATTATATTTATTTCCTTTTTCTTTTCTATTTTTTTTCTTTTAAACTATTTGCAACCCAAGTCCCTTATCTTCGGGTCTTTTTCAATTTAATCCTTGAATTTTAACTTTTATTACAATTATGCCCACGAAATATTTGAATCTTTAGTCCTCCAACTTTTTGAGATGTTGCAATTGAGTCCCCAAACTTTTGTTTTCTTTCAATTAGGTCATTGGACATCAAATTTGCTCATCTTTTAGCTCAATTGCACTTCAATCTTGTCCATTTTCTTTCATAATTGAGGTTGTACCTAATTGTACAAGATAAACACAAATTATAAGTAGAAATTCGCTCAATTTATCAATTAAATTGTCGATTTAAAAGCAAAATAAATGTGTAATGCACACTTATCAGTTGTCAATCCTATACAGTGTACTTAGTGGATTCAGTGCAGTTATAAGGGTAACATAGATGTCAAGGCTTCGTTGAATATGTAAATAATCATTTCCTTAATCATGCTTTTTTTTTATTTATTTATTATTATTTTTTTTTTTAGTGCATGGTAGATAAAATGGGATAGATTTCACGGAATAATTGTGGAGATTCAATGTGAAATTGTTGTGTTTGTGTTGTGATTATCGATAAGTTGGGCAATTTTAAGTAGCATGGTCTCTCTACATATTAGATAAGTTCAATTTATATGGGAGACTGTCGCGATCTTTCATAAAATTACTTTATATCATTCTTAGGCTTTCTTACATTTAGGGAAATGATTTCTTTCTATTTCTTTTCCTATCGGTGTCAACTTTACTTTCAATTCCACATGTTGAATATCACAAAATAATCAAAGAAAAGTATTTGTTTATCAACATATAAATTTGACTTTCCCTCAAAATCTCATTCATTTTAAATTATATCATTTCAAATATCACAATATTTCTAAAAAAAAAAATATTTTACAAATAAAGCAACATTTACTCATTTGGAGATAAAATTATATACACAAAAAATAACACAACAATATTCTTTAATTTCAAATGACCAATTCAAACAAATATAGATTTATGGTTGTTAATTTTATTTATTATATAATATTTTATTTCAAAATATTTTAACATATAAAAAAAATAAAAATAACTTATTTAGAAGAAGAAAGTTCAATGAACAAATAAATAATAAATAAAAATATTTTTTTTAAAAGAGAAAAATCATATAAAGATCAAGATTTCTTAATTTTAATTAGTTTTGTACATGCTGCATTTTCTATTTTAATTAGTTTTGTATTTTTTAAAGTTTATATAAAATATTATTGTACCATGTTTTTATTTGATATGATTGTATAATTAACATATTTTCATAAGTTTTGATCAAAATTAATATCACAAACATATTTCCGTGCATCGCGCGCGCGCGCGCGCGCACACACACACACACACACACACACACACACATATATATATATATATATATATATATATATATATATATATATATATATATATATATATATGAGGATTACAAAATAGTATGGGAAGAGAAGATATGATTAATAGTTACGAAAACTCATATTCTATGTAGAACCTGACAAGGATCCAACCAAGGTAATAGACTTCAGTACGATTAACAGAACCTTCCCAAACAAAGTATCCTCGAGCATGTGTTAAGTAGGACTGTTCACCAATGGAAAGTATTTTTCTAGTTAACTAAAATAAGAATTAAATTATAAAGTAAATATGAAATTGCTTTGTTTTTAAAATAATTTTGAAAGTATTGAGATTCACGATTTCACTTAGCCAATTAAATTAACTCAAAATCCGGTTTTATTTCCTAATAATGTATTCGATTGAATTCACTCATGTATATTGAAGTTTTTCTCTCGAGTTTAAATCAATTTTGCCTAATTAAGTCAATCATATATCTCTACAGAAGGTCATAATTATTCCTTAACTAAGTGCATGAAACATAAGAATTCATATAATGATTGCAGTAATAACAAAAGTTTATCACTATCCTTTATCCAATTACTGAATTTTATTCCTAGATCTAGATTGTTAACTCCCTCGGATTATGAAAACAACCCATGATATCAATGAATTAATACCAATTTAATTCAACGTTAAGCACAAAATAAAATTGCAACGAATAATTAAAACTATGAAGTTTGAAATTAAAATAATTAAACTAGACTATATCATTCATCCCAACATGAGAATTTAGTTACATGTCGTAATTAAATAATAAAAACAATAAATAATTGTGTTCATTGAAAATAACAAAGAGGGAAAGAAACTCTTGCACCAAGAATCAATCATTCGTTGATAATCTTCAAATCGCGCTCCTTTGCATTGCTTGAATTTCCAAGTATTTAATGTTGAAATCTCCTTTTGGAGCTGTTCTTAGGTTGTGCATAGGTCCAGATTTTGTGTCTCCTCAGTTGTGTATATAGGTTAGGAAGAAACATGTCAAAAACCCGCGCAGAAAAAGTCTACTCGAAGCCCAGCTGGATAGCCAAGAGATCGCTTGGTTGAGAACCAGGCAATCGCTTGGAGATCATGTTTGGATATTGTAAATTTTAATTCCTCTTGAGTGATCGCTTGGTACATTTGTTGGCGATCGCTTGGTACGAAGTCCCAATGCAATTTCGACTTTCTTTCCGTTTAAGTAGGTCATCTTTCTTTATTTGCACCTCAAGTCCTCCATCTTCTGATTAAGACAATTTAGTCCTCATACTTTCAAGTCTTTTTTTTTTTTTTTCCCTCATGCAACTTCAGTTCATCCTCAATTAAGCCATTGATTTTTTTTATTTCTTTGACTTTGCTCCTCAAGTATTTCCCGATTGACATCATCAACTTTCAAATTGTCCAATTTAACTCCAAATGTCATCTAATTGCGCATTATTTACATCAATTGTTTTATTCACGTGATTTTGGGATATATTATGAAATATAAACGAATAATAAAAAATTAGGTAGCTTTTATTCTAAAATAACAATATATTATTTTAATTTATATATATGAATTAGTGTATAAAACCCACTTATCAAGGACCACTAGTCAGTTGAAGTAATCCAACACATTTCACGACCATCACCAGTGCTCTCCCACCGCCCCGAAATTACTTCAAGTATATCAATCGGCATGGTTACCTAAAAATAGAAAATATACAACACGTGAACAATAGTTCAATGAGTGGAGTGCACAGGTGTGTTATTGTATGCATCTATATGTTATGCAAAATAAATAATCATGTTTTGGGCCCCACTTCACATATTTAATTATTATGCACCATTTTTTTCTTTTATTTTTTATTGTTCTTTCTTTTCTTTTATTTTCTTTTTTTCTTTTATTTTTTTATTGCCTAGAAAGGGAAAAAATGGTGCATAATAATTAAATATGTAAAGTGGGGCCCAAAACATGATGATTTATTTCTATCCATTTCCCAGTTTTCCCACTATTACTGAATATAAGTGGGTGTTCAAAGTGGTGGTCAATTTCCAGGTTATTGGGTTGTATTAGTTGTGCATCATAATTGCAATTCAGTTCTATACGCCACATGAAGCAGTTTGAAGAAACTTCCATCTAAATCTATGCTCTCTCTTCAAATAATGCCTTCCACCAAATTCACGCAAATACATCAATTTTCTTCTACTACCCTACACAAATATGCGCTCTCTATTCAGGTAATGTCGTCTCCATCAAAATATATATAAAAATATTAGAAAAATTCCCTCCGAAGAAACAATAAAAAGTGGTTTTGGCATTAGAGCCCCCTGGGAAGTACGCTATTTGAGTAATTACTTAGTTGTATGAATATGCATTGAATTTCCAGTGCAAAAATCTCTCCAATCACAAAGCAAGATATGGGTTATGAATGTAATTTTTGTCATGGTTTTATTATTTGACATTCTTTTCAATTGGATACTTGTGACAGAGCTTGAGAAATGCTTGCTTGGTGTTGCCATAGCAGGGAACATATCATGGTGGCGGCGAATCCAGGATTCTGGTTGAGCTAGAGCGAATTTTGACACTTTGACCGTTGACCCTCAATGACGAAATATTATTTAATTAAAAAAATATTAAAAATTCTACTAATATATAAATGCTTTAAAACGTAATTTCATTTAATATGGAAATATAGTCAAACACAAACAAAAATAATAGGAAAATACATTATATAACCATACTTCGTAGTTATAAACTTAGACAACTGCATTCTCTAAAGTCTCATACTTTGAAAGCATTACAAAATTGCCTCATTCTCAATGAGTTTAAAATTTTTACACTCTACGTAAATTAACAAACGGTCATTCAACAAATCGTCTTCCAAAGCATCAAATAGATTGAACGGATGGCATGTGTAATGGATATAAGACTGTGTTTGATAGCCTTACGTTTTCCAAGTGATTTTTCAATTTTTACGTTGTTTGTTTGCCTAAATTTTTCATAAAATTCGTTTTCCAACTTGTCTCGAAATTTGGTATTTTTCTTAATTTGGAGAGATTCGTTTTCTAAGGAGGAGAAAATTTTACTTTCTATGAAAAATCTTTTACCATTTTCTTCACGTTTGATCCTTTTTTTTGTTGTTAATTGACTTATTTTTTTTCAAAAAATTAACATTATTATTATCAAGTACAAATGTATGAAAAAATTAAAAATATATATATATATTAAAATAGCTAAATTTTGTTTTATTTTTCATGGAAAATAATGACAATTAAACTATAAAAGTTGAAAAATTTCCCACTTTTTTCACCTAGAAAATTAAATCAATCAAACACATTAAACTCTCAATCAAACACATTACTAGACTGTTACATTTTTTTAATAATAATAATAATTAATTAATTAATTAATTAATTAATCAATCTGAAAATCTGGTCGGATCCAGCACGAGCGGACGAACCGGCTCGCCCATAGCTGGATCCGCCAGCGATGGTGGCTACTTAATCAACAGGAGAGAGAAGACTTGGCCGAAGAACAAGAGAGATTGGATGACGAGATGGAGAAGGAGAGTACAGAAATGACAGGAGAGATACAAAGAAATGAGGAGGAATCTGAGAGAGAAAAACTTGGAATTACTGTAAATGTGGATGAACAAAAGTCTGGTAAGACATGGACACTATAAGGGGAATCCGATGATGAAGAAGCTGGCATTGAGGGGAAAACTGACATGGACGTTGATGAGTCTGGTTCTGCCAAGATTATAGATGAGGATGGGAATGGGAATGGGAATGGCTTGTTATAATATTTATTTATAAGGCCTGTGCTGACAGCCACTTCATAGCTTAAAGCCTGTTCTGACGGCCATACGGGTGCATAAAAATTAAATACGTAAAGTTAATGAAAACAATTATTAATAATGCTATGAAAAATGAACTCAAATGCCATGAAATGTATACTATATATAAATGATTTCTATAGGAATTCCAACATCTCAATTCAGAACTATTATGCACCACTTATCCTTGTCTTGTTACTTTCATACGTCAACTTTTAAACACCCAAAACCATGTCAGAGTGGAAAAACTTCTTATACTTCATAAAGTTGAGTATTTAAGAATTCATCATTTAGAAATACCAGCATACTTCTTAATGCAATACACTAGAAATTTACAACATCAGCAACTAAACTAAAACTTGAAAATAGATATACTTTCATCAACTAAATACTTGAAATGGCATCAGTAATTTACTAAATATGTAAACTGAATCTCTTCAAATCATTTAGTTTAATATCATACTAGTGAATTGGGAAGAAACGTCTAAATAAAAATAATCCTATTCGAAATTAAATAAATCCTTACACAAAATAAATAACATTTACAAATAAGAGATAAGTTCATCATTTATTAGTTTCATGTATAAACATCAAGCTTTTAGGGAGAAGTCATACATGTGAAAATGATTGTGCCTGACTCTTATTGATAGTCATGACATATGACACCATCAATGAAAATTGTTTTTTTTGAAATCTAATAAGTATCCTAAAATTTGAATGGCTCAACGATAACCTTGGAATAAAAAACATGTGTCCTGCATTACTGTCAGATAGAATTTGACCTTATAGAATATGATCGTCAAGTTTTATAACGATTATTCACTATCTCCTCGAACCAAAAATTTGCCTTACAAAATGAACATTTAAATGTAGGATCTCCAGTATTTATGTACTCTGAATATTCAAACAATAGATGAAAAGTTAATAATAGAAATCATGCATATAAAAGATAAAATTCAATATTTTGACCATTGACAATGAAAAACATGTATAATAATAATAATAAAAAAAATTGCGATGTTGACAAAAATATTGCATCAAATTTATGATATTTTAGGTTTTCAATATTTATACAACGTAATTATTTTCTGATTGAAATTATAATTTAGTATTGATCATCTCAATTTTTAGTTAAGTAAATTGGGAGACAATTTATATATTATTGTGAAAAAATATCATAAAATTTGAATTAAAATATAGTAAAGAATATCTTGGTATGGTTAATTACTTTTTGAAATTTTAAAATTAACAGTTAGGACAAAAACCATTAATAACTATATCATTTCAAACAATAGTTAAATTTTTTAACTGTTAATGTTAAAAAATGTGATATGAGACTTTTTGGAATAAAAAATTAATTAAGAATTAAATGTAATTGTCATTAAAATAATTTTGATAAATAATGCAATATAGGAAAGAACTTTAATATGTATATGTAATAAATAACTTAAAAATATGATTTAATTATAAAAATTTCAATACACCGTGATTTATAAAAATACGAATGTGTATAAAATTTAGATATAATTTAATTGAGAATTTGACATTGGATTTGTATGACTGGACCAAATATTTATCCATAAAATTAAGACCAATAAAACATAACAATTATTATAAGAAATTAATTACGTATTAAATGTAATTATCTATAAAAAATATTTAATAATTTAATAATACGCTATAAAAAGAGCTCCACTTTTTAGATGTACTAAATAACTAAAAATAAGATTATTTATAAAAAAAACTATACGTATGATGTGATTTATAATTTAGTATTCCCTCAGTCCATAAAGATAGTCCTCTACTCATTTTCACACATATTAAGGACAAAATGGAATATAAAATATTAATTTCACTCTTAAAAAATAAAGTAGACTACCTTTTTGAGACGGACAAAAAAAAAATGGTGGACTATCTTTGTAGGACGGAGAGAGTATTATCTATTAATAAAATTTCAACATAATTTTTAATTGAAAATTTTCCCTTTGGATTTGTATAACTGAATACAAATATTTATTTGTAAGATTGAAAACGTTAGAAGAACACATTTTTTTTTATGAAAAGAGAGATTTTGACACAAAAAAGTCAAATATAAATAAGTAAAATCAAACAAATTATCGTTCTTATATCATAAAAAATAAAAAACTTCTCGGTAAAAGCAAATTTAAAAAAATAATAATTCTAGTTTCTTGTTTTTATTATTTTTTATACAATGTGATATACAATTTCATCAAATATATATACTGACTCATGAATAATATGTTTTTTCTTCACTCAACGACCGAAACCATTAACATATCTATCAAACCCAAAACTATTCTAAATAGCCCAACATTAGTTAACACATTGCAACCCCAACACAGAAATCTAGAACATAATATAAATAGACTATTAACAAATCCTCTTATTAGTCCAAAATAATTATGCACTCTATATTGTTTTCGAAGCTTTCTCTACAATATTATTGTTTTAATATTTTTTCTTCTTTTGTCTGAAATCCAAATCTATGTTCAACAACTCAAAATATCACAGGTCTTGAAGAAAATAGTAGTACCAATTCTTTTTACTTTTTCAAAAAATAATTTACGATTTTTTATTTTCAACTGGTTTGTAATATTAATAACTAATAAACATTACCACCGCACCAGAAATTTTGAATCATAATAGAAGGTGGAGTGGAGCGGTCATGTTAAACAATACACATTTTTTCAAAGAAATAACCCTTTAATTGAATCTTTTATTATTCTGTATATCTTCATAATAATTATATATAACAGAAATGAAAGAGGTTGTATATAGGGAAATGGAAAAAAAAGATATAGAAAACAAAAAATGAATAAACAAAATTTGAAAAAGGGGAAAAAATGAAACAAATTCTGAAAAAGCGAAAAAGGAAAAAAAATAATAATAACTAGCTTTCCAGTGTAATTAGGTGGCGGGAAATAGAAGCCATGTAAACACGATAAATATTGAAAACTGTAAGTAGACGTCAGCGATTTTGAAAGTAATGAATAAATATTGAAGGCCCAACTATTTTTGAAGTGGGTTTTGAAGTTGATTATTGAAAGGGGGATATGAGTAGTGTGAACATGATAAATATTGAAATCCCAAAAAATTGAAAAAATAAATAAATAAAATCTGCACATAGTACAAGAGTTTTGGAGGGAAAAAGTGAAGTTGACTGGGGTTGATTCAGCTACTTTTATATATTATATAGATATATAGAATACAGATATAGATTGGTTCATATGTCCACAGTTTTCACTTAGTTCTCTTCAAGCAAAGGTTTCTGATCAACATCCATATATCAATTTCTTTCCAGATCATAAGCTTGGTTCTCACATTAAAGGATTAACAGAAATACCTCTTTTCATATAGATGAAATGCCTAAATCTACTCACCTTGATTATGCTATAAATTCTACAAAATTCTTAAGTATCATTAATTAGTAAATTATAAGTAAATACCAGCTCAAATAATAAAAAGAATAGATGCAAGTCTGGCTGGATTGAGGAGCAAAATACAACACTGTAATAATACATTCATGTACTTTGCAGCCTGGTTAGTTTGCTCACATAGCTAAGCAATTTCTTCCACACAGGTGCACAAATTCGCTGTGTAATTTGCTCTCAACAATAGCCAGCTTATACCCTCATATACCTTTCCTCCTCCCTTCCTTTGTGTCCCTATCAACTGCCCCACTCATCTGCAACTAAGTTTTTATATAGGCTATTAACTGATCAACAGTAATTTACTAAGGTTAGGTATAAATGGTAGGAAATATGGCCAGATCATTATGTCTTAAATTCCATTCCACACCATCTCCTTCATGTGCTTGATCCCTCAAAGACTATTATCAACCAAATTTCTAAACTCTTCAATGCTTTTCTTTTGGGGTGAAAATAACCTGCCCAAACATATCCATTGGGAGAAAATGTGCTCTCCATTTGAAGAAAGAGGGATAGGATGTCACTGTCAGTCCTTGAAAAACAATAGCTTTGCTTCGGATTGTAAACTTTGGTGGAATTTCAGAAAACAAGACTCCCTTTGGGCATGGGCTTTAAAATCCAAATATAGTAATGGAGTTCATTCTACCAGTGTGAATACCAGAACGCAGGACTCCCCAATATGGAAGAGGATGTTAGTGACCAGACAAACAAATAATGGAACCAAATATAGCTTGGAAAGTGGGGGAATGAAAAATTGACGTGTTCAAGGAACAATGGCTACATTCTGGAATTATTGATATCACTTTTCGAAAAACTGACATCAACAAGAAATATATCTATGAATATAGAAAAGAGGGTGAATGGGATAAGGATAAACTGTTGGTTGATCTTCCTATGCATATTGTTAAGGAAAATTGTGAAATCCCAATAACTTCTAAAGCTGACACTTTGTACTGGAAATAGAGCTTTGATGGCAAGTTCTCCAACAAAACTTGTATTGAGTTGCTCAGACACAAAAGAACCAGAAAACTGAGTCTTATATATGTCTGGAACTCAGCTGCACCTCCTAAAATTTCTATACTTGTTTGGAGGCTTTGGAAGAACTGAATACCTGTGGATGAAGTGTTGCAAACCAAGTACGGTATCCAACTGCCCTCAAAATGCCAATGCTATCATGATATTGAAACGATTAACCATGTTTTTATTCATGGGAAAATAGCAAAGGAAGCTTGGAGTCATCACTTTGTTGAAAAAGTAGGTGTTATTATTAAAGATAATTGCAGTCATCCTATGCAAATACTTTGGGACTGGATTCTGGAGAAAAAGGCTAGGCCTGGGACACCTCAATCCATCTTACGTCTTATTGTTTTTTGGTTTCTTTGGAGAGAAATAAACGCGGCAAAACAGAACGGAATCAAAATGCAGGCAAGGAGAGTCGTTTCTAGGATTAATTTCCTTGTCTTTTCTTTATCTAATATCTTGAAAGGAGAAGCCACAAAGAGAAATATCTATCCAACTATTGTGTATTGGGAAAAGCTTAAGGATACTTGGGTGAAATTAAATACAGATTGATCCTTGAAAAATGATAACCAAGCAGCTGGAGGGGGAATTCTGAGAAATAACAAGGGTGAAGCAAGCTGGACTTTTAAAGGTTTTTATGGGGGGGTGTTCTATCCTTGAAGTTGAGCTAAAGGCAGTTGATACTGGACTACAAATGTGCTGGAACTGAAATTATACCAAAGTATGGGTTGAGATGGATTCAAAGGCAGCTTATCAACTATGTATTCAATTAGGAAAGGGACTATTTGAGATACAATAAAATTTGGAATCAATTCATCAGCATGCTGAAGCCATGGAAATAAGGTTCTCTCATATTTGGAGAGAAGTAAATAAGGCGGCGGATTGGCTTGAAAACAAAGGATATTATGATAGAGTATTTGAAATTCTAGAAGTTGGAAACTTGCAAGGTCTGATAACAGGAATTCTTAAATTAGATAAGGTTAGATTAGGAAATATTAGAATGTCTAAATAATTTTGACTTGATATGGTATCTAAACTGTATGCATTGTCAGTGGCGGACGCAAAGTGTTTGTACTGGTGGGGCACACGGATGGTACGGGAGTTAGGGGGCAGCGCCCCCGAAATTTTTTTTTTTTTTTTTTTGTAAGAAGAGACTGAAAAATGAAAAAATACTTGAAAATATTCAATCTCCAAACAAATAAATAATTATATTAACCTTGTACACTTATAATATAATTAGCATAAATCACACTGCCCTCAAACATTTTTTTTTTGTAAGAAGAGACCGAAAAATGAAAAAGTATTTGAAAATATTCAATCTCCAAACAAATAAATAATTATATTAACCTTGCACACTTATAATATAATTAGCATAAATCACATCCCCCACTGCCCATGACTCCACTTCCATTGGTGCACTATTTTTATAAAAAAAAAAAAAATTATACGTAATGTATCATCTTCAAAGTGCTGAGTCCTGAGTGCACTGCAAATGTGCACTATTATATTTATATCTTAATAAATCAAGTTTGAAGATTAAAACAAAAAAGTTATAAAAAAAAAAATCAGATTTTTCTGGGGCACGTGCCCCAGGAGGCCCCACCCTGGGTCCGCCCATGATTGTTTGTTGTTTTTTGTAGCAGTTTCGATTTGTAAATGGGAGCAGTAATCCTTAAGTCCATGCTAGCATATAAGATTGCATTGATAGTATTTGAAGGTAAGATTCTTACATCCCCCTTCATTGTAATCTTGTTTGATTTGAAATAAAATTTGTATCTCGCGCTTGGATTTTCAAGTTGAGATATTTTGTTAAAAACAAATAAATATATAAGTACTCTAGTTATTGTCCAAAAATATCTCCTTTTAGTGTAATCACTTGCGCTGATAAGTTGGGAACATCACTCTAGATTCATTTATCTTTTTCTTTGATTTATTTAAAATATATGTATATAACTAAATAATTAAAAGTAATTAAAATATTTTGGTTAATAAAAACTTACTTTAAAGATAATTACACGTAATAAAATTTTGATTCATCAAGGAGACTATACCAAAATTTCTATATGAATTTTGAGTTTTATTAATATTTTATAACTTGTTTGTATTTATTGAAACTTTAGGTCTTTTAGAACTTTTTGTGCATGTAGAGGTAAGAGAAGAAAAGGCCCTGTAAGTTGAAAAAGAGTTTTGATATGAAAACTAAAATTATAAGTTAGTACAAATCTTTGAATTAGTTACATATTCTATTTAGTTATATTACTAATATTAGTTTTTAATGTGAAAATTTCGGTGTCCTCGACAATCTAGAGGTTCTGAGTGTGGTTAATATGTTATGATAAACATGTTTAAGATAACAAACTATTCTTAACGCACTTCTTTAGAAAATATATACGTTACTGAATACTAAGAATTATTTAATTATGGATTTATATTTAGTAAAAAGTAACTAATAATTCATTTTAATTGTTTCAGGCATTTAAAAAATACTATTCAAAGGAGGAAATCAGCGATATTCGAAATTTATGGGTCAAATACTTCGTTAAAGAGTGTAAATTTTGATTTTTTTATACAAATATGTACACATTTTTATAACTAATTAACAATTTTGTAAATATAAAACTAATTTGGTATTCAATTTGTTGACTTATTTAATTTTATTACACATATGTCGATTATATATATGTTGGGTGGTGATATATTTGATGATGCGCATGTGAAGAATGTGGTAGATATAAGTGATTTGGTGGGGGAAATAATAATAATAATAATAATAATAATAATAATAATAATAATAATGCGTCGATTGTAACTAAACAACCTTTAACTTTAGGCATCGTTTTACAATCGAGACGTATTATCCAGACTTTACACGTCGACGTCAAATGCATCTCTTTTACAACCTACATGTATTGTCCAGAACAACGAATGAAACCGCCTGTACTAGTGTTTGATTGATACTTATTTAATAATATTTTATACAATTGTATGGATATTGTGATAAAGATAAAGTTTGAATACACGTTCTTTTCCCGAAATTACAATCATTAACATGCAATAAAAATTAAATGATAAATTGGTTGTTTTAAATTTTATTAGTAAAATGGTTAATAATTTTGAAAAATGTTTAATATTTAGAATTTGAATAGTAAAATAAAGTGAGACGACTAAGTTACAAGGAGGAAGAGGATGATGATGATGATGATAAAGTAGCTAAGCCTTTGCGAGTCCCATTAATTTTTCCTGCCTAAAGTGGCCACCCAAAAAGAGTTTCTATGGCTTTTTTTGGGATTTCTTTCACTAGATTTTTTATTTTTCTTTAATGCAACACGATTTCCAACGTTAGCATTCTGATAATTCCCAAAAACACGGTCACCACGAAGCATGTTTTTAATTTGTATTGCTTAATTGAAAAATGTTGTTTAAAATGATTACAAAAACTAGATTATTTTAATTATTTTCAGTTGTAAATTAAAGTCAGAAGATTTTCAATATTTTTTAATTAAAGTAATGAAATATCAAGGAAATAGCAATATAATTAAGGTGCATCGATAACTGACATTTAAATGTTGTTTGTGTTAGTCACACAAACACACACACACACACACACAATCCCACACATCAGTGTTTAAAAAATCAGGAATCGCTTAGACTCGAAAAAGGCAAATGGTCAAAGATCAAGAGGTCTAACCGATTTTAATTCAAAAATTAAAAAAATTATTTCAAAAATCACAAGTTTTTCTAGAACATAAGTTATTTACTTATCTTACAAACTAGTATTTTTCTCGTGCAATGCAAGAAATTTCTATCTATGATAATGATTTAGAATTCATGAAAATATGTTGATTATATAATCATATCAAATAAAAAATATAGTACAAATAATATTTTATTACAAAATATTATCGAATTCAAAATTTAAAAAAAAAAAAAACAAAACTAATCAAAATAGAAAAATAAACAATACCCAAGCTTCTTAAAATTAAGCTCTTAATTAAATTTTTTGTATTATATTTGTTTTATTTTATTTGTATTCACCACCAATTTTCTTTTTAATGTATTTTAATTTTTGATTAAGAGTGTGTGTGTGTGTGTGTGTGTGTGAGAGAGAGAGAGAGAGAGAGAGAGAGAGAGAGATTGCACGTTGCTCAAGACATTTACTTTTTTTGAATTGAAAATAAATGTTTGCACAATGCTCAAAACATTTATTTATTTATTTTTGCTTTTTTTTGCAAGAAACTTTCCCGATTTAGAAAGTTGAATTGGGTGAAAAAGTGTGTGAATAAAATGATGACGGTTATTCTATTATTAAATATAGATAGATAAACCAATATTTACTTTTTATTTGGGAGAGGAAAGTTTAAATAAATAAATGGCAAATAAAAAAAATAATGAATAGAACAGTTTTCAAAAAAAAAAAAAAAAAGTAAAACGAAAAATTAAAGTCTAAATTAAGTTTAAACTTTAAACACAGAAGGAACAAACTAGCTTTAAAAAAAAAAAAAAAAAAATCTTATTTAACCCCAATCCTACATCGGTTGTTGATGTGGGAATGAGATGAAATTGCCCTTATAAAAAGGGAAGTAGGAAAGATGGTTTTTAATTATGTTGCAAATGCCAGATGGAACTATTTTTCAAATGGCCCTTTCAGTTATTTTTTTATTTTTTTTATTATATTTGGAATTTGATAATATACTATGGATAAATAATTAAAATTAATAATAAATTTAACAGTTTTTTCCTTTGCAAAAATTAGAATCGGTTGACTGGGTCGTTGTTAACTGCCAAAAAATTGGGTTTTTAGTCCGGTTTTATAATACCGGGTTTTAGGTTGTTCCGGACAGATTTCTTGTCCGGTTCCGGGTTGAATTGGTCAGTCTGATTCGATTTTCAAACCTTAATATATATCACTACTATATATAAATCTCACTTCAAGGTTACTATTCTAAGTACCAAAAATAGCACATTTAGGCTAAAGATGAAACGAGCCTCTTCCTTCTTTTTCCGATTTATGATTTCTCATGAGTCATCACATCTCCCTACTATAAAATCAGTTAAAAAAATGTCGGCATTTGCTCGTTTCTTCACGTTCCTTCCAGAGTCTTCTTTGTCTAGGGTTTTAGCTTCCATTGTTGCTCCCAAAACCGGTCCCTACTTTCTTTGAGTGACTTCGTCTTCCTTAGTAGTTTTGGTGAACGATGATGACGACACTACGGAGCAGAGGCCAATTCGGATGGGTTTGAGCATTGATTCTTGCGATGATGAAGTTCTTGCAGTCCTAGGTGCTCAAAGGAATGATTATGAGATGGGTGTTTCGGTCTTTTCTTAATTGGGTTTATAATTTTTCTATTTAAGATTATTTTCTTGAGATGGTTTTAGTTAATGTACAGGCGAATAGATTATAACTTTGTGAATAAAATGAAATGGGTATTGGTTAGAGTGTAGATTCGGGGATGAATCACATGTGCTTATTGAATGTAGGAAAGTCATTTTGAGAAAAGCATATTTACGCATATCATGGATTTCCAGACCCCCTCTCTTCCACTCCTTTGTATGCGCATCTATGTTTTCCATTAGTTTCTGGATATACCACATGATACATCATGTTATGCTCATTCTGTTGTATATAATTGGCAAGGGTCATATAATAATGCACTTTTAGAATTTTAAGATTAGAATTTTATTTTCTTTATCATTTATCTTAAGAATATTCCTAAGCTCTTAGCCTTAAATAGAGAATTAATCTTACTTCTGCTTGTTTGTATATTCGGCTTGGAGAGGCTGTTGGAATAATTGGGCCTTCTGGGACTCTTAAGTCAACTATCTTGAAGATCATGCCTGGGCTGCTTGCTCTAAACAAGGTAATTCTCATTTGTTTCTCATTTTAGAACTATATCTCATCTATTGATATATCTTCATACCATTCTTCTTTTCATATAGATTGACTTTCATGTTGAAATCTTTGTTAACAATGTGTAAATATTAGGAGAGGTTTTTGATTTGAGGTAGAAGGCGTCATGGTTTGATCAGTGATGAGGAAATATCTGGTCTTTGAATAGGCTTGGTGAGCTATATCAAGTATATAATTCACAGTTATCATATTATAATGATATCAAATGGTTCTTAAATCACCTTTGCATTGTAACAGGTTTTCCAGAGTGCAGCTCTCTTTGATTCTTTAATTGTTAGTGAAAATGTTGGTGTCCTTTTGTAAGATATGAAGGAGAATACTTTTAAGATTTTTAATGGATCTTTGTTTCTTTACACATTACCATAACGTTGTTGTGTATATTTTCATATTTTTAAGTCTTGCATCTGCTCTTTTTGCTGTGACAGATATGAGAATTCAACTATGTCTGAGGATAATTGCAGAGCTTGTCACTGATACTCTAGCTGCTGTTGGATTGAAGGTTTACAAAAATCATTGTCCTTTGTCAAGACAGCTTTATTTAGCATACTGAATCAAGCATTTATTTTCTGCATTGAATGAGTAGTTAGGTGGGAACGTGCACAATTAAATTGTTCGTTGGCAAGTCATTAGATAAATATTTGTATATGGCAATCATATAAAAAGTAATGCAAAACACGCAATTGTCCCTTAGTGAACAATGTGAATCATTTCTGAAGTAACTTGGTTTTGCGTTGCTTACTTTTAAAACATCAATTCCTTGAATTTCTTAGGCATTTGCTTTTAACCTAGGAAATTAAAATTGTTTAAGAGGATAAATTTCAAGAGTCGGCAAGACATGCACATAGGTAAATAGGAAAAATGATAAATGGGGGAAATTTTTTGTTTACTATTGGCCAGCCTATTTTGACTTTGTAGAGGATACAATTATCTAAAGATGCATATTTATGTATGAAATTAGTGACACGACCCATTTGAAAGTAAAGTCAAAGTTTGTGAAATAGTTTGTCTTATATAGATATATGTGTCCTTGCATTTTATTATTTTTCAGAAGTTCCAATAAGTGTTTCTTACAGAGAGTTGAGGACGGAATGCCCACTAAATTGTCTGGTGGAATGAAAAAAAGAGTTGGTTTATCTCATTCCATAATATTTGATACCACAAAGGATACAGTAGAGCCTCAGGTGCATTACTATGTTCTTTCTATTGTGCCTATAGGTATCTATTTTATATTTTCTTCTTATATAGATTTATCTTTTGTGCATTAAACATTACATCTTCCATTTTATGATTTAATTTTCAGTAATCTGGACATACTTATTTTTGGGATTTTATGTGGTCATTTTTATGGATTCTGCATTCAGCACTTTTGAGCATTTTTCTAGGTACTAAGCTGGTTTATTTCTCAACGCAGGTGCTTAAACGTTACTTGGTAAGATCAATAATTACCACGAGTAAGATATTTTCTATTTTTATGTACTGATTATTTGTTAATAGCTTTGTGTAGTTGTGGGGTAATTAACTTTATTATTTATAATGTTTTCTTTATTGGCACGACCTAATGAAAATTCAGTATGCTGCTATGTAAAGTATTATAATCATTTACTCGTATATTATAATCATTGACTCGTGAGATTATTAACACATTTTTAAGATGGAGCAACTATGGATGATCAATAATCCTCATGAAATAGTCTTTTGATTCTGTTGTATATTGATTTTTTCCCCTTTTGGCTCCAGGAAATAGGTTTTGCGTCCATTATTGTCTTAAATTGCTCGTAAACTGCTGAATTCGAAGACACTATATATTTCTTTACTTTAGGAAACCTCATTACTGTTTTATCATGAGATTTTCTAGGAGTTGAGAGCTCCATTTTCTGTAACTTGTTCTAGACATTCAACATAGGTATGTTCTTCATCCTACATATTGCTCATGCTATTGTTTTTTATTTGAGTAGCACAGTTTATTTATAAAGGGGTCATTCACATTTCCTTGTTCAGAGTTTCTGTTTACATTTTTTATTTTTCTACTCTAATTTCTTATGTGATATCTTGTTCGGTATACTTTATTGTCTCACTTGATTTTGTTTCCCTCCTCTGTTTTATCTTTCCTATCAGCGTTGCCTATATAAAGTTTAATGTTGTCTTTAGTTATAGTTTTATCTTTTATCCTTGAATGTACAATTTTTTTTCCTTAATTGTGAGGGGTTTTCATGGGCGAGACTTTTTCCTTTAACCTATTCTTACTAGCTGGTCGTGCTTTCCTCATATTTATGTTTTGCTACAGGGTATCTTTGCTTTATATAAAGGTCATTTTTTATCCTTTCAAATGATAATCTCTTCTATTTTGCGATCATCTCTTTACTAAAGTACATTTTTCTTGTAAATTCTTTTGTTCTAGCTAATAGCTTTGTTTTATTTTTTATATCATTTGTTTCATTCCTGTTGTTCATATAGCGTTGATCGCTTTGTTTAGATATAGTTTTGATTGTTATAAACATATTTATTTGACTTTTCTAAGTACTCTTTTTTGTTGTGAACATGTCATACAACATTTAAATATTCTTTTTTATTCTCTTACATTATGTTTCTTCAATTTATCCTTTAATTCATACTTTTCCCTCTTCATTTTCCCATAAAGAATAATTATTTCTTTAACATAGTTCTATTTACATAAATATTTCTTTCTCAAATACATTTAATCTTTGCTTCTATATCAGAACATCATTTTTTATTTATTTTTATTTTATTTTTTGCACTTTACCTGGATATTCTTTGTTTTTTGTATTTTCTTTTATTATTATTATTATTTTTAAATTTGATTCATCTTCAGATAATTTATATCAATTAAATTTGTGCCAAAATATAGAAGACATTAATAGATAATATTGACACCATTGAAAATCAACATTTAAACTTGTTCTATTGCTGGATATTGCATTTAAATGTTTATACTTTTCCCTCTTCAATTTTCCCATAAAGAATAACTATTTCGTTAATATATTTTTATTTCCAGCAATATTTTGTTTCATAGATATTTTTTCTTTACTTCTAGATCGAGACATCTTTTTGTTCTCCTTATCTGAATACTGTTCATTTTTTACATTTTCCTTTCTTTCATTCTGTCTTTAATTTTTCTTTTTCCATTTTTAGAAAAGTTCTCTATATCAACTATGTTCACGACCAACAAATGGAAGAATTTAATACATAATATCGACAAAATTGAAAATCAACAATATAACAACCTCTGTTAGTGGATAGTGTATTTAATTGTTTTGTGTAATGAGTTAGCTCGCATTATAACATCTTCTATTTTCTATGGAAATTTTGCTACTTTGCTTCCTAGGTATTAAATAAGTTAAATGTCTATTCCATTGTAGGAAGAATTATATGGGTCTTTTTGTTAGAAAATACTTTTTCTATTCCCTGTTATTTCTTTTCGATATAGAGTTTTGCATTTTCCATAGGCCAGAAGAAAAAAACTGTGAAGTTTGACTTTTTGGCATCGTTTGTTATACTAATGAAATCAAATTTAGTGAGGGCAAACCACACTTGAGATATTTGTCTATTCTCATATTCGGGCCCTATTGATATTAATGTGTATCAGATAATTTTTATTGATTGTACTAGTCCAATGGGTTTTGTTCAGTTTAATTTATTACTATATTGTCTGCCATGGAAAAACCAAGAGGAAGAAAGGAACAGAAGAAGAAAAGGATACAGAGTGTGTGAGAATGAATGCATCCTCTGTTTTTATTTATGTATAATCTTTTTAGATCTTGTTTCAATCCAAATTTCCCATTTGGGTGCGTTCATTTAAATGGTGGGTTTGGAAATGAATTTAATTATTTGATTACCAATTCAATCTTTAAATTTCTTTTTATCTACAATTGTTATTTCAGGTCTTTGATCTACCAGAATTGTGGATTTTCAGTATTGCAAGATTGAATCTTGGTTTATGAATGATCCATTGAAATATGAAACAAGGTAATCTGACTTAAAAGATGAATTGTTTCCTTTTGTTGATATTAGTGATCTTTTAATAACTGGGTTTTGCATGATGAAGTATAACTGACATAATATTGTTTCTGCTGTCACGTGCTTAGAATTTGAATTACTTTGGTTGGATTAAATGGTGTTGTAAAGTTTCACTTGAAGAACATGGAGAGGGCAATGAAACAAGCATCTGCCAATGTAAGTTCTTGATGACATAAGTTGTTAATCCAACTTTATACAGCTTTATTGGAAGGTATTAGATAAGTGATATACTAATGTTTGTCTTGAAGTGTCTTACTAATTGGAGTTAGTAGTGACGCAGGATATGCATCAATGCATATCAAAGTGGTGGTTTTTTTTTTTAACAAAACCGTTGTTAATTAGCTCCAAATTTGTAATTTGCATAAAGCTGCTTCTCGTCTACGAAATGGTGGAGCAGACTCAAAGAGGTCAGTGCAGTCAAACACTTTAATCCAGTTCGTTTCTCATTTGTAAACTAATTATTTATTTACTATTAATTATTATTCAATTGTATATACAGACAACTGTTTTTTTAAATTATTTAAATCATTTACATCAAATATCATAAATTTTCCCCTAAACTTAATATTAATTTGTAATTACAAATAACTACTTTTTCATTTTCAATTTCATGCGAATAAACACATATTTGAAACTTTTCGTGCAACGCACGAATTGTCTACTAGTATGTGTGTGTGTGTGTGTGTGTGTGTGTTACCAGGTTCTGCAGGGGAATGTAAATTCATCGTTCACTTTCAGTGGAATACAAGCATATAAGAGTATTCATCAAGTCTCTTCATTACCGTTAATTAAGTGATATAAAAAATGGTAATTGTTCAAATTATGAAATATCAATAGTAATCTTACTATTAAATATCCTCACAATTTCAACTAATCATTAATTCGTTTATTACTTTCTTAATATTTTCATACAAAGTGATTGGGTTCATTATATCAGTTTGTTTTTAAAAAATAGATTAATTAGGTCCAGATTTTTAATTTTTACTTTTGTTACTTTATTCACAAAAATAGAAGTTTTCATTCATCATAAAAAACATAACAAATAAAAAAAAATTATGACAACATAACTATGTATATGAGGTAGTTTCACATCATCAAAGAGCCTGGTTACTTTTTTGGCAGATTATTTAGAGAACATGATTATTTTTTCGTATGAAAAAATAGATAAGGTATGTTTTTAGTCACAAATAAAAAATGATTTTTATCATACAAATTTAACCAAATAAAAGAAACAAAATTATTGAGCAGCTAAACTATGTGTATACACAAATCTAAGAACGTGTAAATCAAAGATAGAAATTTTATATATGTTAACTTTATTGATACACCACGATTTCTTCTCCGACGACGTGTGATTCCATTTGTGCCATCCATCGGTCAAAAATATGAAGTACATACTAGATCTATCCTCACACTTACATTTCCCTCAATCTCAAAGTAAAAATAAAATTCTTTTTTTTTTTTTAATAATAATATTACAAACCGAATATCAAATAAATAATTTAATGAGTATATAAAACCCTAAAAAAAGTAAAAGGTTTCAAAATTTGTAATAATCTTGGCATGCTGCTCTTCCATAATCTAGATCTCTCTTTTTTATTCGACGCCATTGATCTATGAGAAGAACCATCAAAACAAAGAAATTAGGAAAAAAAAAAATAGTCAGTATAATGTTCGAAATGATTTTCAAGGAAGACCAAAAATGAAAACTTAAATGAACAACAAGAATTAACTCATCTTTCTTCGCTAGACAGACTAACGATGTTCATTTGTGATAAGGAGGAAAGATCAAGAAATTCAACAAAAAATATAGTTTGCAAAGAAATTTTCCAAAATTTGTATTAACATGAAATCAAAATTTAATGATATAACATTTTATTTGCTAATTTTATTTAATGTTGATCATTTATTATCAAGACACTTTTTTTTTTTACCCAAACATTACTTCCCGTATATCGCATCAATGATTCACTAGTCATGTGAATATGAACTGTGATATGATTTGGAATTAGAATAATTTAATTTAATTTTACAACAACAAATACAAGATTTAGTTAAAGTAAACTCACAAGATTTGCATCTTCCTCCCTTCTTTGAAACTTATGTAAACTCACTAGATTTAGTTGAAGTAATTTAGGGTTTAGCGTTCGTTCCCTTTTCATTTTGTTCCCATCTTCCTCGCTTCTTTGAAACTTATGTAAACTCACAAGATTTAGTTGGAGTAATTTATTGCCGAAAAATTCCAACTCAAGTGATTAATCACAAGAACAATAAAACAAAGTACAAACCCTCTAAAGAATTCCTAATTCTCATGCTAATTTCCCTATCATCATCATCATCATCATAATACCTTTACATGTTTGATATTATCATATTAGATCTAGACCTCAATCTTGTCACATAAATTAATACATATCCCAAAAACTGACCTTTTTATTTTATAAGTGCAAATTTTATTCTTTATACATGAGTATAGATGCACATATAAATGTAATAAAGAATTAAATTAGTAGAGACCGTAAAAATTAATACAAATTTTCATATGTAGCCGCAAAATGGTGGAACTAGTGAAGCTTAGAGCCAAAAACAGTAGCCTGTTCACTAAAGGTGAGGTATTGAAGAAGAAATTTCTGAAATTACAACAATAGAAGCCGATTTGAGTAGAGCATTTGAGTGGGTGTGTGAGAGAGTCGAGCGAGAGAGTTGAGCAACATATTTGATCTGAAAAAAGCCTTAAGTTCTAACTTGTTTTAAGGCAGTCAATTTTTCTTATAAAATCAAACCGGGTCGCCGGGTCGCACTTTAACAGCTAAAAAACCTGGTTCCAGATCCGGTTTTTTGATATACAGGTTTCTGTGCAACCTGGACCAATTTTCCCATCGGTACCCGATTTTTCCGGTCAAACCGATTGGTCTAGTCCAGTTTTCTAAATATTGGTTTTTACCAATTTTTGGAAAAATATTTTTGACTTCCAGGGGCCCACAACATTTTTGCTCTAGCGCCTACCATCTTTAACTGCTTTACACTGTACAAAACTGAAAATCTGGCAATAATTTCTCACAAAACACAGTCTCAAACAGGGGCTTAAAGTTATATGTACAAATAAAGTTGTACAAATAGGTTGACTAACCCTCACATGGGAGAGGAGGGCTCACACATAATAAAATATTCGTGGACCCCCCATGTGAGAGTTAGTAACCCTGTTTGTGCAACTTTGTTTGTACAAATAGATTAATCATTTTTCTTATACATATATGATCACGTGTTTGAATTTTTTCATTGGTTATCAACATTTCATGTAATGTTTTCAATTTATTTTTGCGAATTTTAATTTTAAATAGAGTACTGTGATTTGTTCATGGTAAAAAATTTGGATTTGTTGCTTGTATTAAGTTAATTTGTGATCTAATTTATGAATTTCTAGAGATTTGAATCTCTGGGCTACAATTTTCTGCAATTATTTTGTGTTATGATTTCTAAATTTATGATGATTTGAATCTCTAGACTTCATTTTTCCATTGCAGTTATTTTGTGTTTCTGGTGATTTGATATAAAAATTTGTCTCTGGCTCATGTGACCAAAAACTGATTATGTAGGATGAGTACACCAAAAATCTGTTTCTGGTCCATGTGATAAAAAATTATGTAGGATCTAAAAAATAAAAATCTGTTTCTGATTATTCAATTTCTGATGGTCTTTTATCATATGCATTTGATTTAGCCAAAATTTGATTTTGTAGGATGAGCACACCACCAGCCTCAGATGGATAATCAACTGGACAACTCCTTCTGTTCATGGGAAGAGTGATCCGGCATGGGAGCACTTCACTTCTTTTCGTGGTAATGATGGTAAAATTTGCTACACATGTCTTTATTGCAGCAATACCTTTTAGGGTGGGGGAATTAATAGAATGAAATATCACCTGACTGGAATTAAAGTTCAAATTAGTCAATCTAAGAGTGTTCCTTTCGTGTTAAGGCTCAAATGCAAATTTTACTTGGTCAAATATCTGAAAAAGAAATAACGAGCAAAAGAGGCACATGAATATACATTTGGTGATGAACTAATAGAAATTGGA